>JAVSCE010022353.1:0-304666 GCA_032199065.1 Smutsia gigantea | reverse complement strand
TAAAATACCAAAACTGTGATCCAGGAGGAACCAAGCCCTTCCCCCACCCCAGCTCACAGACAGGAGGAGGAGAAATGGAGTGGGGAGGGGGTGGAGGCCTAGGACTGCTGAATACCCAGTCCTGGAAATCTGCTCTGGGAGCACAAAACTACATTACATGGTGCTATGGAGATTAGTGGAGTTGGAAAGCTAAAACAGGCGGAATACTCAGTGAGACTCAGATTCCAGCCAGTGGTGCAGAACAGACAACCACAACCAGCCGCTCTGGGACAAAAGAAAGGCAGGCACTCTGTGAGACTTCCTAACAGTAAGAGGACTGCTAAAGGGACAAGGATTGCACACAGCTTCCTGTTCAGGAGAAAGGACAGGTGGACAAAATAGTCCTGGCACACTCAGCCCAGTAGGTTGGGAACTTTCAGGCGCTTCAGGAGCCCCATCGCCCTGGCTGGTAACACAGCTCCGAGGCCCGCACCCATGATATG
Organism: Smutsia gigantea; assembly: GCA_032199065.1. NCBI lineage: Eukaryota > Metazoa > Chordata > Mammalia > Pholidota > Manidae > Smutsia > Smutsia gigantea. The sequence continues at coordinate 304,184 of JAVSCE010022353.1, read as the reverse complement.
CAGTCTGCGGCTCCTTCCTCCTGGCCTGCACAAGCTCGCAAACCGGCTGCCCCTACCATGTGCTAGGCCAGGCAGAGGGCGACCCTGCCTACAACAGCTACAGGGGCATAGCACAGAGGCTCATTCCGTGTGCTCTGCACACTGGCCCTTGTAATGAAAGCAGGCAATGCTGCCGGGAAGCAGGAAAGAGCTCTTTCCTCCAGGCAGGCACCAGTGCCGCTAGCCAGCGACCTCCACCAAAGCTCTAGGGGCTGAGCAGCTCCACAGAGTAGAGCTTCTGGGCATTAAAGGGTGCAGCCTACACCAAGTTATAACCAATATGAAACATCACAAGAACGTGGTACAAACCAAAATCCCACAAAAACCAGGAAGAGGGCCAAGTGAAACTGAACTCACCAATCTTCCTGAAAAAGATTACAAAATAAAAATCATAAACATGCTCACGGAGCTACAGAAGACTATTCAAGAACTCAGGGACGAATTCAAGAGATAGAAATTTTGAAAAATACAGTATCCAAAATGAAACATTCAATGGAGGGATTTAAAAGCAGATTAAAAGAAGTAGAGGAGATGGTAAATGAAACAGAAATTAGAGAAGAGGAATACAAAGAAGCTGAGGCACAGAGAGAAAAAAGGATCTCTAGTAATGAAAGAATATTGACAGAACTGTGTGACCCATCACTGGAACAATATTTGCATTATAGGGGTACCAGAAGAAGAAGAGAGAGAAAAATGGATAGAAAGTGTCTTTGAGGAGGTAATTGTTAAGAAATTCCCCAGTCTGGGGAAGAAGATAGTCTCTCAAGCCATGGAGGTGCACATATCTCCCAACACAAGGGACCCAAGGAAGACAACATCAAGACATATAATAATTAAAATGGCAAAGATAAAGGATAAATACAGACTTTTAAAAACAGCTAGAGAGAAAAAAGATCACATACAAAGGAAAACCCATCAGGCTATCATTAGACTTCTAAGCAGAAACCCTTACAGGCCAGAAGGGAGTGGCATGATATATTTAATGCAATGAAGCAGAATACTCTATGCGGAAAGATTATCATTTAAATATGAAGGAGGGATTAAACAATTTCCAGATAAGCAAAAGTTAAGAGAATTTACCTCCACAAACAGTCTCTACACTGTACTTTGGAGGGACTGCTATAGACTGCTATCACATACAAAGGAAAACCCATCAGGCTATCATTAGACTTCTAAGCAGAAACCCTTACAGGCCAGAAGGGAGTGGCATGATATATTTAATGCAATGAAACAGAATACTCTATGCGGAAAGATTATCATTTAAATATGAAGGAGGGATTAAACAATTTCCAGATACGCAAAAGTTAAGAGAATTTACCTCCACAAACAGTCTCTACACTGTACTTTGGAGGGACTGCTATAGATGGAACTGTTCCTAAGGTAAATAGCTGTCACCAGAGAAAGTAAAATCACAGTAAAGGAAGTAGACCAATTAATTAATAAGCAAATGTAAAATTAAATCAACTACCCCCAAAGTCAGTCAATGGATTCACAAAGAGTACAGAATACAATACCTAATATATAAACAATGGAGGAGAAAGAAAAAGGAGGGAAAAAAAGAGAACCTTTAGATTGTCCTTCTAATAGTGTACTAAGTGAGTTAAGTTAGACTGTTAGATGGTAAAGAAGCTATCCTGGAACCTTTGGTAAGTACGAATACAAAGACTGCAATTGAAATAAGTACATATCTATCAATGATCACCCTAAATGTAAATAGTCTGAATGCATCAATCAAAAATCATAGAATCACTGAATGGAGAAAAAACAGGACCCGTCTATAACCTGCCTATAAGAGACTCACTTCAAACCCAAAGACATACACAGACTAAAAGTGAAGGGATGGAAAAAGGTATTTCATGCAACTAATAGGGAGAAAAGAGCAGGAGTTGCAGTACTTGTATCAGACAAAATAGACTTCAAAACAAAGAAAGTAACAAGAGACAAAGAAGAACATTACATAATGATAAAGGGGGCAGTCCAACAAGAGGATATAACCATTATAAATATCTGTGCACCCAACACAGGAGTGCCTACATATGTGAAACAAATACTAACGAATGAAAGGGGGAAATAGAATGCAATACATTCATTTTAGGAGAATTCAACACACCATTCACTCCATAGGACAGATCAACCAGACAGAAAGTAATTAAGGAGGCACTGACACATTGAAACGCACGGACCTAACAGGTATCTACAGAACACTCCACCCAAAAGCAACAGGATACACATTCCTCTCAAGGGCATATGGAACATTTTCCAGGATAAATCACATACTAGGCCATAAAAAGAGCCTCAGTAAATTCAGAAGGATATAAACTGTACCAACCAGCTACTCAGATCACGAAGGTTGCATTTTGTCAAATCCCATATGAACAGTTTAAATGCACAATTAATTAAACTGGAAAAAGAAGAACAAATGAGGCCCAAATTCAGTAGAAGGAGAGACATAATAAAGATCAGAGAAGAAATAAATAAAATCGAAAAGAACAAAACAATAGAAAGAATCAAAGAAAGCTGGAGCTGATTCTTCAAGAAAATAAACAAAAAAGATGATACATGATAAACCCAGAGCCAACATTATACTTAACAGCGAGAAGCTGAAAGATTTTCCTTTAAGTTCAGGAACAAGACAAGGATGCCCACTCTCCCCACTTCTATTCAACATATTTGGGAGGTCCTAGCCATGGCAATCAGACAACACAAAGAAAAGGTATCGAGATTGGTAAGGAAGAAGTTAAACTGTCACTGTTTTCAGATGATATGATATTGTACATAAAAAACCCTAAAGAATCCGCCCCAGAACTACTAGAACTAATTCCTGAATTCAGCAAAGTTTCAAAATACAAAATCAATACACAGAAATATACTGCATTCCTATATACTAATGATGAACTAGGAGAAATAGAAATCAGGAAAATAATTTCATTCACAACTGCATCAGAAAGAATGAACAAACCTAACAAAGGAGGTGAAAGACCTATACTTTGAAAACTACAAGACACTCATGAGAGAAATTAAAGAAGATACCAATAAATAGAAATAAATCCAGTGCTCATAGATAAGAAGAATTAATATTGTCAAAATGGCCATCCTGCCTAAAGCAATCTACAATTCAATACAATCCCTATCAAAATACCAACAGTATTCTTCAACGAACTAGAGCAAATAGTTCTAAAATTCATATGGAACTACAAAAGACCCCGAATAGCCAAAGCAATCCTGAGAAGGAAGAATAAAGCAGGGGGGGAGTATGCTCCCCAGCTTCAATCTCTACTACAAAGCCACAGTAATCAAGACAATTTGGTACTGGCACAAAAACAGACTCTTAGACCAATGGAACAGACTAGAGAGCCCAGATATAAACCCAAGCATATATGGTCAATTAATATATGATAAAGGAGCCACGGGTATACAATGGGGAAATGACAGCCTCTTCAACAACTGGTGTTGGCAAAACTGGACAGCTACATGTAAGAGAATGAAACTGGATTATTGCCTAACTCCATACACAAAAGTAAACTCAAAATGGATCAAAGACCTGAATGTTAAGTCATGAAACCATAAAACTCTTAGAAAAAAACATAGGCAAAAATCTCTTGAATATAAACATGAGCAACTTTTTACTGAAAACATCTCCTCAGGAAAGGGAAACAAAAGCAAAAATGAACAAATGGGACTACATCTAACCAAAAACCTTCTGTACAGCAAAGGACACCATTAGTAGAACAAAAAGTCATCCTACAATATGGGAGAATATATTTATAAATGACATATCTGACAAGGGGTTAACATCCAAAGTATATAAAGAACTCACACACCTCAACACCCAAAAAGCACATAATACAATTAAAAAATGGGTGGAGGATATGAAGAGACAGTTCTCCAAAGAAGAAATTCAGATGGCCAACAGGCACATGAAAAGATGTTCCAAATCGTTAATTATCAGGGAAATGCAGATTAAATCCCCAAATAGGTATCACCTCACACCAGTTAGGATGGCCAACATCCAAAAGACAAGGGACAACAAATGCTGGTGAGGATGCGGAGAAAGGGGAACCCTCCTACACTGCTGGTGGGAATGTAAATCAGTTCAACCATTGTGGAAAGCAGTATGGAGGTTCCTCAAAAAACTCAAAATAGAAATACCATTTGACCCAGGAATCCCACTCCTAGGAATTTACCCTAAGAATGTAGTTTCCCAGACTCAAAAAGACATATGCACCCCTATGTTCATTGCAGCACTATTCATAATAGCCAAGAAATGTAAGCAACCTAAGTGTCCATCAGTAGATGAGTGGATAAAGAAGAGGTGGTACATATACACAATGGAATATTGTTCAGCCATAAGAAGAAAACAAATCCTACCATTTGCAACAACATGGATGGAGCTAGAGGGTATTATGCTCAGTGAAATAAGCCAGGCAGAGAAAGACAAGTACCAAATGATCTCACTCATCTGTGGAACATAAGAACAAAGCAAAAACTGCAAAAACTGAAGGAACAAAACAGCAGCAGACTCACTAAACCCAAGAATGGACTAAGAGTTGCCAAAGGGAAAGGGACTGGGGAGGGTGGGTAGGAAGGGAGGGATAAGGGGGAAAAAGGGGCATTACGATTAGCACACATAATGTAGAGGGGGGCACAGGTTAGGCAGTATAGCACAGAGAAGAGAATTAGTGACTCTATAGCATCTTACTATGCTGATGGAGAGTGACTGTAATGGGGTACGTGGTGGGGACCTGATAATGGGGAGAATCTAGTAACACAATGTTGCTAATGTAATTGTATATTAATAAGACCGCAATAAAAAACAAAAAGTTAAAAAAGAAACTGTCCATTTATCAAACAAAATCCTAATAACACTCAAGTATAACCCTGGATCTGCTGTCATTCTCTTTTTTCCATCTTCTTTGAGACCATCAAGTGGAAAATGTCCTCCCCACTGCTCTCCATCACTCTTTCAGATTAATTCCAGAACTGGTGACTGCCTAGAATTCTCTAGAAAGTGGCCTAGTGAGTCCTCATTACTCTGCCAGCCAGGATGGAATTATCTCTGAGAGCCTGTTCCTTTCATAAACATCATGACCGCCATCTGACCTCACAAGGGGGACTGTAAGGCGAAAACACCCACCCTTGGGAAGCTGAACTCCATTTGGTTTACGCTTTCTCGTGGTCTTCCTCAGGCTTTAGCAAAGCCCACAGGTAAACCTAGCTGGTTTAAGGGTTTCTTTGCCCTTGGGTAATATTTAAAGGCTTTGTTTTTAAAGATTAGTTCTTATAACTGACTTCAGCCTTTATGCGTCCCTCCCCGCACTTAATTAAAAAGTACTTTGCAAACAGTTCAAGCTATTAGCCAAACATGTATTTCTTAAAAGTATGAATAAGAAACTAAATTACAGTATCCATGTGAAGTCTGAATCCATCTGAATATTTTATCCCATTTCTGACCCTACTTAGAATACTGCAGATTCCTTTAACTGAAAATAAGTATTTCAAGTGCATATGTAATTAAAACAAGATATAACTCTAGGTACCTCATACCACTGTGGTGACGAATAAAGGAGAAAAAATCTGTAAGGTTATTTGGGATAATGCCAGGTGTAGAGTAACCAGTCAGCCGATTCACATGGACTTTTACATTCTCTGGGCAACCAGCCACACCATGGCCTCCTGGTACCTCCTCTTTATTAGTTATTAGTGACCAAAGAAATACGATCACCCAGGGCCCTATTTATTTGAGGCAGACCAGTTGCCCCTCAACCTCACGATGTGTTGATCCACAGGAAAGCAGGTCTTTATTTCTGACAGGCTGGAGCTGCTGGTCATAAATTTGGCCAGACGCAGGCTCACCTGTGGAAGAGATTAAAAGCACTGGACATGTTCTAGGATTGATCAGTGGCTCAACTAGGGAAAACCCTCCTTCTGAGACCTACTTTCAAAAGAAGGACAAAGAGACCACAGGGCCTGGGTGGAAAGAAGGGGGAGTCACACTGAATCATGGCCTGCAGTGAGCCAGGCACTCAGTACAGGGTATCTCATGAAATTCTCATAACACACACGAAGGTGGAGAGAGTTACCCTATGCCATTATGCAGCACCACCAGCTGGGAGGTCACCTCGCTCAAACAAGGCCACTCAGCTAACCAGCATAACCAGCAATGGTTCCTGCACAGGCCTGCTATGTCCCCTGAGCTTCAGCAGAGCATGAGAAGCACCCTGTGTGTGGATGTAGCTGTATGGAGAGAACTAGTGGTGGGGACTCCAGGGCTGGCATGAATCTGTTTTCACTGCTCTGACCACCCACAGTTAAAGGGGTTCTGAAATGTGCTCTGGAAAGCTATGAGGCACCGCTGAGACCCTGGAACTCCAGGTCACCCTTTAGTGGCACTGTCACAAAGGCTGTGCTCCCAGGCAATGCTTACGACTCGGACCACCCAAACTGACTCGCCCTGGGTACTGCTTATGGCTATGCCCAAATTAGCATTCTTGACCTACCGTACTTACATGAACTAGGGGCTGAGGCACAGAAGCTCTGGCCATGAAATGCCCTGCAGGAGCCTTGCCACACCCATGATCTCCCAGATCTTCTGAAAGCTGCCCTCGGAGTCACCAGCAATCCCTCGTGCTTCAGGGAAGCCCACTGCTCGGGCCCTCCAGCACACACGCCTGGCAGGCGGTCTCCAATTCTAGAGCATGGTGGAAAGGCGGTGCCCACACCACCATGGTTCTCTGCTTTCGCTTATAAGTTAGACTCCATGGAAGAGAGAGCACGGCACTGGGCGGCAGTGTCTGCGCTCAGATCGGCGTCCACTGGGAATGGCTCCAGTGAGCCCTGTGGGCCTCCTTCCCACACCCGGCTCCCAGCACACTCTGTCGTCACGGTCATCCCAGGTGCAGCCAGGGCCAGCAGTACCATCGCCAGTTACTAGCAAGGAGAGGACGGTTCAGAGAAGCTACGAAGCTGGACGGGCCACCAACCGGTGAAATGGGAACAGGGGCGCTAGTGAGAAATGTTACTGGGCTGCCTTACCTCAGGACTACTTCCTGCCCAACATCCTGCATCCCTACCTTACTGCCTGAAGCTACATGCAGGCCACAGCACCGTCAGGGTCTCCTTTACTGCTTGTACCTGTTTGTTCCTTATACCATATGGAACACAGACGAGACTTTAAGAGGGAAAGAAGAAGAGAAACTAAGCAAGGGTAAGTCTGGTATGTGACGCCCCACACCTCTCAGCCCCCACAGCAGCCGAGGTTCTGTGCTCCCCAGGGGCATGGTACAGATGAGAAGCGGAGCCGGAGTCAAAGTTCCCATGTCCCCAGGCGGAAGGAGTCAGTGCCCTTGAGCTCCACTCCCCGCAGGCCCCTGTGGTGAGGATACAGTGTTAAACACAGAATTATGTTCCTAATGACATGCTGAGAAACAAAACTACCTGAACAGTTTTCCAACAGCTGCTTCTCCCTCAGTAAAACCCACACTGGGACACCAAGCATGGCTTGATTCCATTCAGACTCCAAATGACACCTTCAAAATAGGCAGCTCCGTCCTGGGTTGGCCTGCGGATGGAGAGGAGCATGCGAAGAAGGCAAAGGGCTAGAGCACAGCAGGGGCATGTACTGAGCTGCACGAAGCGCCGCCAAGGCCGTATGAAACAGGGGATTAACATGGCGTATCTGAAATACTTTTAAGCAATATACAAAGGTTTAGTCTTTACAAGAATGAAGACTTGGAACCTTAATATTTTGGTTGAATATGCTTTCATGTGAGAAAAAGTTATTTATTTTGGGATTATTATAGATAAATCTATAAAATGTGCACATATCTATTAAATACACAGGTAAAACTCATTCTAGTTAAAATTATGTTTTCTAAAGCTACTACTAATATTTGGCAACAATCACACAAAATATGAAAGCAAAGAAGCTAGAGCCGTTTTATGTTTAGCAAAGTAATCTGACCTGAAGAAAAACAGATACATTAACAAAAGTACTAAAAATCCACTCAGATTTGATTAAATTTCTCCTTTCTATTCCTATAAGAAAAAGATCTTCAACTGGTTATCAGTAACCAATGAGGAACATTTTGATTAATGAATTAAACTTTAAAGCTAAGCTTTCAGGACTTTGTGTATTTGTTATAACAAAGGAAATAGATTATTTATTTACCTGTAACATAATGCACTTATTTGCTAATTTTGAAATAACTTTTCCTGGAAATAAGATAGCTGTTTTTGAAATGTGTTTTTTTATAACTAGAAATAACACTGTTAGTCCCTCCTTTTACTTAATTAATGAAGATAGTTAGGATTTACCATCCTAAATACACTGAGAGCATGCTAAATTTAAAAGAGTATGGCTCTGTAACAGTAAAATCAGACAGTATTTTCAAACATCTAAAACATTATGAAATACCTGCTGTATATCTTACTTATAGGGCTGTGTCACATCTAAAATTTGCATTGAAAAAGGAGGAAGACTAGATGATTTTTTACTCACTCATTAATCAAAAAGGCATTTACTGTTTATCTTCTGTGGGTCAGTCTCTGCAGTAAAAGCCTGGATACCCCCAGGTGAGGTGACCTGGTCCCTTTCTGCCACAAGTGCACCGCTGGTGGAAACCCCCCCGCCCCCAGATGACAGGCTTGTAACGTGATCAAGCCTCACACAAAACGTTCCTGGAGCTGCAGACAGGAACGGCAGCATCAGTGGAGTGCAGGCTGTGCTAAGCATGAAGAGTGGGCAGAGAAGCATCAGCGGGGAAGGGAGTGTGCCAGGAGGGGAAGGCGGGGAGCGTGGGGGGGGGGGAAGGTTGTAGGGATGCTGTGACTGGGGCGACAGTGTGCTGAGGACAGTAGCAGAAGGGGCACAGGGACCAGTATAGGAGCCTGGTCATTCTCCCAGAAATGACAGGACACCCATGGGAGCTCCAGGTGGGGTAACAACAAGATTGTTTAGCCGTACCTCCCTGGAGGGGTGAGGAGGGTGGGTTTAGATCACATCCTGCCTTTGCTCAGAACCTTCTGAGAGCATCCCATAAAGTTGAGAAAAGATAAGCACCCACTTCTCCACCGCCCGGCTCTCCCCCTTCATCTCTTGCCCTCTCCCCAAAGCTCCAGCCACATGTCTTCCCACCCCATGTGCATGCCAAGCTCAGCTTCTGCCCAGAACATCTGCATGTGCTGCCCCACACCCTGGCATGACTCCATCCTTTCTTCGTTGAGGTCTATGCACAATGAAACCTACCCCAAGAAGCTTTCCTCACAGCTTACCCAAAACAGCAGCCCTTACCACTACCTGCCAGCTCAGTTATCATTCCTGAAATTATATGGTTAAGGTTTTACTATCCATCTTTCCCACTAGAGCATAATGTATATATTAATGGCTATATTCCCAGGTATAAAACATTGGTGAATAATACATCCACAATAAATATCTATAAAGTGGATGAATGAGTGGATCCTGGTCCATAGAGGCAAGAGAGGATGCTCAGGAAGAGAGTCACCAGTCACACGCTGAGGACAGAGGAAGGGAAATAAGGGTTGCAGTGACCTCGCAGGGCAGGATGCAGGAAAGGACCCCTGGGCTTGAGGAGTGGGCCTGAGGCAATGAGGCAAAGACTCAGTTGTGCAGGAGCCTGGGCCGGGCAGGGCATAGTGAGCCAGCAAGTCACTGGGCCTGTGACCAACAGGGCAGTGGGCACAAACTCTGTCACACAGGAAGCTGGGAACAAAAAAGCAGATACTCAAAGTGATGGGCATATATCCAGACACATCTGTGCTAACACATCAACAAGCAGTGGGAGTCCACCCGGCGGGGTGAAGGGGAAGCCTTGTCTCCCAGGAGAAGCCTAAGAAAAGCACCGGGACCCGGCCTCTGGGAGACCCACAGGGCCACACACAGACCTCACTCCAGAGAGCACTGCCCTGCGAACTAGATACAAAGGAGTGGGTTAAGTGGGAGGATAAAAGGACAGATGGGCACGTTTCAAAAATTATTCTTGATCCAGGACAGGGCTGGCAGGGGCCTGAACTAGAGCTACAGCCACACAGAAAGGACAGGCAGGGGTGGGAACACACAGGAAACAGAGGCTGCTGGGGATGGAGACCAAGGGCGCCGGCAAGTGTCTGCGAGCTCCCAGGACCTTCAGCCCCACCCTCATGCAGCACCATCTCACACAGGGCCCTTATCGCCCCTTGCTGTGTGGTCCAGCTTCCCACAGCTGAGCCATGTTCATTAAGTCACTCCACCATCTGAGCCACAAAAGGGGGCAGGCAGAGCTGATCTTCAAGGCCCCCAAAATCCCAGCTTAACTTCTTATCTGCATCAGATGCACACAGGACGGTGAGCCCTCACCCCATGAGACAGACCCAACCAGCCACCCTAAACAGGATAAAAATAGATCCCAAATCAGTCATGAAGCCAAGACTTTTGCATGTTTACCAACTATGCGGAGGTTTAGGGATTGAGAATGAATGAGCTGGTAACAGAAACAAGCTAGGAAAGTGTTCACAATGGCATCTATTAACTTCCTCATGGACAGGAAGGAAAACCTTTTATTAGGTAGGTAAACTGGTCTAAACGTTTTTCCACACAGCAGCTGGAGGTCCCCAGCCAGTGGTAACTTGTGGGCCCATGCCTTGGGGCTCTTAGCTGAATGCCAGTACCTGTGAGGGCCAGGCATCCCGAGGTGTGGCTGTCGGGCTAATGGGTCTCAAGGGCTGGAAAGGCTGGAAGGGAACCGGCCAGACTGGTTTGGTTGGATCTCACTGCTGATGGTGACACAATCCACAATCCTAATGTCACTGAACACCTTTTTGGCAACTCCAAAATATTCTGTAATGATTCCCTGTACAAAAAGCAGTTTGCCATACAGAGCACTATGAGCATTTCAAACAAGGGAAGGAGGTAACTCCTATTTATGGAATGCTAGCTGTGAGTACCTGTGGTGGGCACCTTACACAGCAGCTCACTTAATTTTCGTGACAGCCCATAAGGGAAGTACTGTTACCCCCAGATTTATACAGATGAAACGGAGGCTTAGACTCAGTAACTGTCAAAAGACAACCTAACTAGGAAGCGATGGAGCACGACTCGAATCCAGGTCTTTCTGCACCTGTGGCCACAAGATGCTTTCTGGGTCTAAACTGCAGTGTCCCTACATTCTCAGAATCTCTGGATCAAACCACAGGGACAGAGAGGACCTGCACACAGGCAATTCTGTGGGGGTCTGTTTATCAGTAACAGCAGGAACAACTCAAAGGCCACCCTTAGGAGGCTATTTAAATGAGCTGTGGTGTGATCAAACATGGAAGCACAGCTGATCAAAGGCACAAGGATGTTCTGTGTAAAGATGGCTGTCTTACGCAATTGCTAAAGAAAATACATTTTGAAAAGCTCTCTAAAGCTGGAAGCAAAAAAGCAATGCCTTTGAACCAAATGTCTTTAACTGTACATAAAGTTGGTAACACCGAAACACTCCAGTTGGGGTGGGAGGGGAGTGGGGTATAGGGTAAAACAAAGTATGTCATGCTGAAGCGTCCATGCAGGGTCCACATACTGTTCTCTCTGCTATATGGATGGAAAGATGGCAGAAGGCAGGCAGGCAGGCAGGATGGACAGATGGATGGATGGTAGGATGGATGTGTGGGTGGATAGATGGGTGGATGGGTGGGCAGACATACAGATATGCGTTTGTGGGAAATGAAACTGCATGTAAATAAATGCACTATATTTTCTGTAGGTAAATGTTAGTTGTTGATTGTGGGCATGGAAGAAGCCCTAGATGTCAGGTCCTAGCTTCCTTCTGGCCTCAGGTGCAGAGAAGGCCTATCACTGGCAGGTCAATCATAGCCTTTGTTTCTACCTTGAAGTCCTCCTGAAAGGCACAGCCCAATGCTTTACAACCATGTCCAATGCCCCACTCAAAAAATCCAGGCGTGGTTCATCTACAAAGCAGAACCTCAGAGGGATTTCTTACCCTCCTTTTTATTTTCCCAGGCCTGACAGCCACGTGCTCCCCTGCTGCAGCATCACAGTGCTTTTCCCGGGCTAGCGTGTCTGCCACCCCCCACCACTTTCAAGTCATAGGCGCAAGGGAGAAAGGATTAAATAGCTCTGTGAACAGAAGAGAACCCAGTAATGGGCACAGAGAGCCCAGCAGCAGCACGGGGTGCTGCCCCAGCTGCCCACCACAGCACAACACCTATGTGGTAAGAAACCCTAGGGTAGAGCAGCATGTGTGCTGACAGCCGAGAGGGTCAGGACAGAAGGATCACCCAGTGGTGGCTGGACAGTGACGGTGAGGCACGTGTTGCCTGAGCTCCACACACGTGAGTGGAGGCAGGTTGCTTTCCAGCCCTGGGAACAGAACTTATCCCAGTCCAAAGATCCAAACGCACGTGTTCACCAAGAAAGGGAGGAGTCGGTGTGGGGGGCTGACTCAGCCAGGGCCATGCCAGATGGCCCTGGGAGGGGAGCCCTGCCTGTGGTGCCAGACAGGAGGAGGGTGCGGGCCACCCACAGCCTGGCTCCGCGGATGGCCTGTCTCCTGTGACCCTCCCTTCAGGGCCCCGGCTCTCTGCTGCCGCTCAGGAGCTGAAAGTCTCATGGGTCAACTGTTCACCTGCATCAGCAGGTGTTTTACCACAAGATTAAGCTGCACACCCACCAACACAGCCCACAAGAGCAGCCTCATGAGGACACACCTCTTAATCTATGCAGATGCCAGGCCAATTGTGACTCAGTATATGGATGTTTCCCAACCTTTTTTTGACGCACGATCCCCTTTCACAAAGGGATTATATACATAATGCCTTATAAATCCCCCAGGAAATCATTTAACATGCTTTTTAATAAAATTCATTGCCTATAAAAACAAATCTTGGCTTTTTATGTAACTAGTGGGACATACTGTTAACATATCCTGATTTTGTAAAAAATACCTTGTATGTGAGCAAACGAATTACAAAGTGATATATTTTTCACTTTCTGTATGGAATCAAATATATAGAAAATGTAGATTGAAATTTAACTATGCATTTCAATTTACTTTTTCCTATACATTTGGTTTAGCAACTAGATATTTGGCTTTTTTTTTTTGCTCTTACTTTAAAGACCAGACTGGTTCTTATCTTAATTTACTAAGTGAAAACTGGCTTTTCAGGACCGCTGTTTAGAAGTACTTCTGCACAAGTAGTGCTGTTTGTTAAAAGACAGACCTTATTCCCCATGAAACTAATGAACAGAGATTTTAGGACAACCAGACCAAGAGAGTAACACTTCCATTCAGACACACAGTTAGCAGCTGTCTTGGGAGGAGTACCAGGAGGCATATTTGCAAAGCAGCCCCCATTTTTATCTTCCCTATTAACTTACATCTTACCTCTTCCTACTCTTCAACTATGGTTTGTCATGGAGCTGAGTGACTAACATGATCACAAACAACAAGCATGTGATACGGATGATGGTCAAGACTTCCAGAGGGGCTTGTGATAAACCCAAAAAGATACCCTCTTGCCTTTTAAAATTTTCCACCTGCCACTATTCTCCCTCCGGGTGAACAGGCAGGCCACACAAGGTCAATGTCTCAAGGAAAACTTCAAAGATAAAAAACCGTTTCATTTACTTAAATCTGACTTTTCTGTTCTGAAACAATTCAGATTGTAATTTCAACATTTTCACAATACCAAGCCCGAACAACTTCCCAACCCCGTACAACTTTACAACAGTAAATCGCTGTGTGAAAAGTCTCCTCCCGGCTCATCTGTCCAGGCGCCCTCCTGGCCTGAAGGGCGATCACGCTGATGTGCACAAACAAGGCGAGACAAGACAAATGCAGGGACACGTCTAACCAGGACAGCCACACTTACCAGCGAGCAGGGGCCAGAGAAATACAGTCTCTGCAGCACGGCCCTACCCACAAGTACTTTAGGATTCTACCCCCACTTTTACACATATGTTTACTTAGAAATGTATACATATTACTAGCATATTATAAACATTACAGAAATTGCACAAAAATAAAGCTTTGGAAAGACCCTAAGATACAAATAAATATTTTCTTCCCTAAATCCAATGGAACAGGAGGCACACATGCTGAGAGACACACCTCCACTTCGGAGACCAGGCCTCCAAGAAATTAGCAAGTGAAAACTTCCTGTCCTCCTGGCCAGCTTTCCCCCCCCACCCTCCCAAGAGAGCAGGGTTCGTACTGCTGCTGTCAATCCATGCATCATCTGGCCTATCTTCCTGCCTAGCCTCAATAAGGAAACTTTCCCCCTGTCCCTCCAAGGGGACAAACCACCTGTAACAGGGATACACTCTGAACAAGCATTACAGAGCCAGGAATGAAGAACATCACCAGCCTCCCTAGAAATAGTCTCCAAGGCAAATGCAGTAAGCAGGTTCTGCTGTGGTGACCGTTCCGGTAGGAGACGACACCTCTGCAGAAGCAGGCCCTCTGAGTTTACCAACTCATCCACTAACTCTACCACTGGAACCTCCCCAGAGCAAAGAATGGACAGACCTTTTATCCTGACACAAAAATAGTCTTTCCTATCACACATTCACAATGGTAACAAACAGTAATAATAGCCCCAAATTACCAAGTGTTCACTCCAAGTAAGGTGTTGTTACATATGTTTAAATTATTTGTTCTTCAGTTCTATAAAGCTGGTGTATCACGATCAATTTTTACAGTGAAGAGTTAAGAACACAGGGTGTCTTAACCAGGTTCCCTATAAACAGGATGTAGGTTTACGTGCTAATGCTTTAGTAGGTGTAATCCCAGGGAAGCAAGAGTGAAGTGGGAAGCAGGGCCAGGTAGAGGTTACCAGGTACCTAGCTGCCTATGGCTTGCATCCAGCTAACTGTGCAGTACCACTTCGGGCAGGTTCTTTAAAGCCACTGTGTTTTCAAACACCCCTTAGGGGGCAGAAGGAAGTTTTAATGCTCACAGCAATTGGGCCCCAAGTCACATCATACATCAGAGGCCCCAGGAAAGCAGGAGAGAGATGTGTGGCACTGGAGGGAGGCCAGGGGCTGTCACGTTGTGCTCCTAAGTGACACATGGGACAAGACGCAGCCACCACACAGGGCCCCTTCATCTGACCAGTCAGGCCACAGAGTGAGGCCCGTGTGCACACGTGGAGCGGCCTGCCACGACAAGCCACAGCCTGCGTGAGGAGGGTGGGCTCGGGCTGCGGCGCACTGGCTCCAGCTCGGCCCTCCCCAGGGCTGCGCTGCTCTTCTCCTTCGTGGTTTCCATGAGGGAAGCAGACAGAGTGGAAACCAAAGCAAATCCAACTGACTTTGGCTTGCTTTGTAACAAGCCAGTCAGGGAGGGAAATGAGCTTTTATAGTTTCTTTATAGACACTGTCTGTTAGTTTTAAAGTTTCAATTAGAAAATTGTTGTTCACAGTTATACCAGTCCTCTCTGTCAGAGGATCTTTGGTCAGGAAACCAGGTATGTACTGTCCTCCTAATTAAAGGTGTCACAGGAACATGCACCGAAGAAACTCCTAAGCAAGATGCCAGTTGTATGAGCCCAGGACAGAAGCTTGTTAGAAGCTTCTCTTCCCCTCTCTGGATTTAATCAAGTAAGCAAAATAGGAAAATAGAAACCAAAGTGTCTCCAACATGCATATTTCCATCTCAAGTCTATTTATACCCCCTCTGAAATAGACTTAGGTTTTAAAGCACCTGTGTTGTTTTGGAAGCACTTTTTGCCAAGCATAACCTGCAGATAGTAACCAACTCTGGATGCCTGTCAGAGCACATGAGGCTCCGCTGGAGCAAAGTAAAATGCACTCTTTTAAGAAGCAGGGAGGAGAAAATATCTCTCTAGAAAGATTTCTTTATCCAGCCCAACACTGCAGAATTCAGAGCCAGCAGTGGCTCAGAGGTGCTGAATAGCAGTAGTTCCGTTCAAGAAAGACTTCAAAACAAGACTTCTTCCAAAGACGCAAATCCTTGGTCAGAGTCCTGAACTTCCTCAATACGCTCATTCACTCACACATTCATCATGTGCCTACGACGTGCCAGGAACTGTTCTTAGGAGCCTCATGGGGAAGAGGGCCAGGAAGGCAGAAAACAAAAACATTTGGCTTGCCTATACTTGGTCATTTTTAAAAGGAACATTGCTTTTCATTAGATAAACAGAAATAATGCAAACACAAATATTCCTGGGAGAAATAACATACTGACATAAATTTAGTAACATCATCAGATCTTTGAGGCTGGAGATTGATAGAGTGTTTCTAGAGAAGACAGGGGAGCTAAAAAGGCAAGGAATACATAAAGCAGCAGAAGTCAGGCAGGCAGGGGCTGCAAGACCCAAAGGTCTCTTTCCTCAAAACTGGTTTGATGGCAATTTACTCAATGTTTACTATGTGCCTACAATGCATTTTATTGTTCAACGTAAAAAAAAAAAAAAAAGGAATGTCCGAATCAAGAAATCTGCAAGTGTGAATGTGTGTTCCAAAGGCATGACACCAAAGTCTAACTAACTTTTTGTAAAATTATTTTTAAAGAGATACCATGGGAGCTCAGTAGTTAAGGAACATGGACAGGCCACTCAGCGTCAGCCTAAATCCTTTTCATCCTTTATGGTCCACATGAAGTCCCTGTCCTAGGAGTCCTTATGGGATGACCCATCAGATCCAGTTCAAACCCATGAGAGAGGTCAGGGTGCTGGCTCACAAGCTTTGATATATAGAATAACCACCTGAAGGGCTCCTGATAAATGCAGACTCCCTAGCATATTCTGACTTCTGTACATTTTAAAAGCCTCCCGGTTGATACAAGCACACTTTGAGAACCCCTGATGTGAGCCAACAATGGAGAAGCAAGTGCCAAGAAAAAGGAACAACAGCTCATTGCCACAGGTCTGATCTGTTCAATTGACTGAATCTACTTTCTGTAATACTTACACCCAGTTACTGAGAAGGAGGGACTAAAATTAAGATGTCCAGGAACACATACACAGAAAACAAAACTAGGCATGAATGGAGATTCAAGATGGCAGAGTGAGAGGTGAGACACAGAAACCCTTCCAAAACCACATATAGTACGAAAGTATAGTTAATACAACTAATCCTAAAAGAGCAACAGGAAAGAAGGCTGCACCAAACTGCATACACCTGGGGAACACAGCAGACCTCACAAAACAGGGTAACGTACCAAAGCTGCGATCAAGCAGGAGCCAAGCCATTCCCCAACCCCAGCTCACCAGTGGGAGGAAGAGAAATGGAGAGGGGAGGGGGTGGAAGCCTAGGTCTGCTGAACACCCAGCCCTGAAGACCTGCTTTGGATCACAAACCTACATTGCATGGTACTCTGGAGATTAGTGGGGTTGGAAAGCTAAGACAGAATACTTGAGAGACTGAGATTCCAGCCGTTTGTAGAGGACAGGGATCCACATCTGGCTGCTCAGGGACAAAGGAAAGGTGGGCGCTCTGACAGGCTTCCTAGCAGTGAGAGGGCTCCTGAGGAGGCGGGGTTTGCATGGAGCTTGCTGTGCGGGAGAAGGGATAGGTGGACAAGATTGTCTGGGCACGCTCTGCCCAGCAGGTTGAAAACTTTGAGGAGCTTCAGGCACTCCATCCCGCTGGCTGGCTACTGAGCTCTGAGGCCCCCAACTGTGATATGCAGCCAGCTGTGCCTTCCTCCTGGCCTGCCGGCACCGGCTCACAAACCGGCAGTCACTGTGCTGGCCTCAGACCAGCCAAAGGGAGGACCCGTATACAACAGCTACAGATGTAAAGCACAGAAGCTTACACCTCTGTGCTCACTCTACTGACTCTGACAATGGAGACAGGCACTGCGGCTGGGAAGTAGGCAACAGCTCTTTCCTACCCCCAGGCACCAGCGCCGCTCCCTTGCAACCCCCAACACACTCCAGGGGCTCAGTAGCTCCAGAGATTATCACTTTTGGGCACTAGAGGGTACCACATAGAAATATGAAACGTCAAAGGAAACTGGTTCAGACCAAAATCTTACAAACCCTAGAAAAAGGGCTAAAAGAAACTGAATTCACCAATCTCCCTGAAAGAGTTCAAAATAAAAATCATAAACATGCCCATGAAGATACAAAAAAATATTCAATAAATCAGGAATGAATTTAGAATGGAGATTCAATCATTAAGAAATTCCATATGTAAAATGCCACATACAAGGGATTTAAAAAGCAGATTAGATGTAGTAGAAGAGATGGTAAATGGAATAGAAATTAGAAAGGAGGAATACAAAGAAGCTGAGGCACACAGAGAAAAAAGGATCTCTAGAAATGAAAAATATTGACAGAACTGTATGACCAATCCAAACGAAATAATATTCACATTATAGGGGGAACCAGAAAAGGAAGAGAGAGGAAAGGGGATAGAAACTGTCACTGAGGAGGTAATTGCCAAAAACATCCCCAATCTGGGGAAGGAAACAGTCTTTCAGGCCATGGAGGTGCACAGATCTCCCAACACAAGGGACCCAAGGAAGACAACACCACCAAGACATATAATAATTAAAATGGCAAAGATCAAGGATTAAAACAGGCTTTCAAAAGCAGCTAGAGAGAGGAAAAAAACCCATACAAAGGAAAACCGATCAGGCTATCTCATCAGATTTCCCAAAAGAAACCTTACAAGCCAGAAGGGAGTGGAATGATATATTTAAAGCAATGAAGCAGAAGGGCCTTGAACCAAGAATACTTTACCTGGCAAGGTCCTTCACTTCCTTCTTTAGGTTTATTCCTAGGTATTTCATTCCTTCTGATACAATTGTGAATGGAATTGTTTTCCTGATTTCTCTTTCTGTTAGCTTGTCGTTAGGGTATAGGAAAGCAACAGATTTCTGTGTGTTAATTTTGTATCCTGCAACTTTGCTGAATTCAGATATTAGTTCTAGTAGTTTTGGAGTGGACACTTCAGGGTTTTTTATGTACAACATCATGTCATCTGCAAATAGTGACAATTTGACTTCTTCTTTACCAATATGGATGCCATGTATTTCTTTGTTTTCTCTGATTGCCGTGGCTAGGACCCCCAGAACCATGGTGAATAACAGTGGAGAGTGTGGGTATCCCTGTCTTGTTCCTGATCTTAGATGAAAAGCTTTCAGCTTCTCGTTGTTAAGTATGACGTTAGCTGTGGGTTTGTCATATATGGCCTTTACGATGTAGAGGTACTTGCCCTCTATACCCATTTTATTGAGAGTTTTAATCATGAATGGATGTTGAATTTTGTCAAATACTATTTCAGCATCTATGGAGATGATCATGTGGTTTTTGTTCTTTTTGTTGATGTGGTGGATGATGTTGATGGATTCTCGAATGTTGTACCGTCCTTGCATCCCTGAGTTGAATCCCACTTGATCATGGTGTATGATCCTCTTGATGTATTTCTGAATTCGGTTTGCTAATATTTTGTTGAATATTTTTGGATCTACATACATCAGGGATATTAGTCTGTAATTTTCTTTTTTGGTGAGGTCTTGGCCAGGTTTTAGTGTTAGAGTGATGCTGGCTTCATAGAATAAGTTTGGAAGTATTCCCTCTCTTCTATTTTTTGTAAAACTTTAAGGAGGAAGGGTATTATTTCTTCTCTATATGTCTGGTAGAATTCAGAGGTGAATCCATCTGGTCTGGGGGTTTTGTTCTTGGGTAGTTTTTGATTACCAATTCAATTTCGTTCCTGGTGATTGGTCTGTTTAGGTTTTCTGTTTCTTGCTTGGTCAGTCTTAGAAGGTTGTATTTTTCTAAGAAGTTGTCCATTTCTTCTGGGTTATCCAGCTTGTTAGCATATGGATTCTCATAGTATTCTCTTATAATTCTTGGTATTTCTGTGAGGTCCGTCGTGATTTTTCCTTTCTCATTTCTGATTCTGTTTTTGTGTGTAGATTCTCTTTTTCTCTTAGTAAGTCCGGCTAGGGGTTTGTCTATTTTATTTTTTCAAACAACCAGCTCGTGGTTTCACTGATTTTTTCTATTGTTTTATTCTTCTCAATTTTATTTATTTCTTCTCTGATCTTTATTAGGTCCCTCCTTCTGGTGACTTTGGGCCTCATTTGTTCTTCTTTTTCCAATTTCAGTAATTGTGTCTTTAGACTATTCATTTGGGAATGTTCTTCCTTCTTTCAATAGGCCTGGATTGCAATATACTTTCCTCTTAGAACTGTCTTTGCTGCGTCCCACAGAAGTTGTGGCTTTGTGTTGTTGTTGTAATTAGTTTCCATATATTCTTTGATTTCTATTTTGATTTGGTCATTAACCCATTGATTAATTAGGAGAATGTTGTTAAGTCTCCATGTATTTGTGAGCCTTTTTGGTTTCTTTCTAAAATTTATTTCTCGTTTTACACCTTTGTGATCTGAGAAGTTGGTTGGTAGAATTTCAGTGTTTTTGAATTTACTGAGGTTCTTTTTGTGGCTTAGTATGTGGTCTATTCTGGAAAATGTTTCATGTGCACTTGAGAGACTGTGTATCCTGCTGCTTTTGGGTGCAGAGTTCTGTAGATGTCTGTTAGGTCCATCTGTTCTAGTGTGTTGTTCAGTGCCTCTGTGTCTTTACTTATTTTCTGTCTGGTTGATCTGTCCTTTGGAGTGAGTGGTGTGTTGTAGTCTCCTAAAATGAACACATTGCATTCTATTTCCTCCTTTAATTCTGTTAGTATTTGTTTCACGTATGTCAGCACTCCTGTGTTGGGTGCATATATATTTTAAATGGTTATATCCTCTTGTTGGACTGACCCCTTTATCATTATGTAATGTTCTTCTTTATCTCTTTCTACTTTCTTCGTTTTGAAGTCTATTTTGTCTGATACAAGTACTGCAACACCTGCTTTTTTCTCCTTGTTGTTTGCATGAAATATCTTTTTCCATCCCTTCACCTTTAGTCTGTGTATATCTTTGGGTTTGAGGTGAGTCTCTTGTAAGCAGCATACAGATGTGTCTTGCTTTTTTCATCCATTCTGTTACTCTGTGTCTTTTGATTGGTGCATTCAGTCCATTTACACTTACGGTGATTATCGATAGATATGTACTTATTGCCACTGCTGGCTTTAGATTTGTGGTTACCACAGTTTCAAGGGTAGCTTCTTTACTATCTAGCAGTGGAACTTAACTTTCTTGTTAAAGTATTGTAAACACAGTCTGGTGATTCTTTATTTCTCTCCCTTCTTAATCTTTCTCCTCCATTCTTTATATACCAGGTGTTTTATTCTTTGCCTTTAGTTAGTATTTGGATGGTCTGCTTTCGTTGCTATGATTTTTTTTTCTCTGGTGACATCTTTTTAGACCTAGGCATACTTCCATCTAGAGCAGTCCCTTTAAGATATCCTGAAGAGGTGGTTTATGCGAGGCAAATTCCCTCAGCTTTCACTTGACTGGGAATTGTCTAATCCCTCCCTCAAATTTAAATGATAATCGTGCTGGATACAATATTCTTGGTTTGAGGCCCTTCTGTTTCATTACGTTAAATATATCATGCCATTCTCTTCTGGCCTGTAAGGTTTCTGTTGAGAAATCTGATGATAGTCTGATGGGTTTTCCTTTGTAGGTGATCTTTTTTCTCTCTCTAGGTGCCTTTAATACTCTGTCCTTATCTTTGATCTTTCCCATTTTAATTATTATGTGTCTTGGTGTTGTCTTCCTTGGGTCCCTTGTGTTGGGAAGTCTGTGGGCTTCCATGGTCTGAGACACTATTTCCTTCCCCAGCTTGGGGAATTTTTCAGCAATTATTTTTTCAAAGACACTTTCTATCCCTTTTTCTCTTCTTCTTCTTCTAGTACTCCTATAATGCGAATATTGTTCCGTTTGGATTGGTCACACAGTTCTCTTAATATTCTTTCATTCCTAGAGATCCTTTTATCTCTCTCTGCCTCAGATTCTCTGTATTCCTTTTCTCTGATTTCTATTCCATTAACAGTCTCTTGCATCTCTCCCAGTCTGCTGCTAAGCCCATCAATCGCCTGTCTCATTTCTGCATTGTCTTTCCTCACTTCCCTCACTTCCTCCCTCAGCTCTTGCATATTTCTCTATAGATCCATCAACATGGTTATGACTTTTATTCTGAATTCTTTTTCAGGAAGATTGTGCATGTCCATCCCATCAGGCCCCCTCTCAGGGGTTGTCTGGCTGATCTTAGTCTGGACCATATTCCTCTGTCTTTTCATGGTAATAGAAGTGGTCGCTGGTAGGTGCCACGTGTGTCAGCTGGGAGAACAAAGTCCCTTACTGCTTGTTGTTCTCCTTCCCCTTCTCCTGGGCCTGAGCTGTTTTCCTGCACACCGGGAGGCAGTCTCTGGGATAATCCCCTGAACTGCCTGTGTGCAGGGTCACCCTCAGCCTAGCCTATCAGACTGCCGATCTCTGTGGGAAGCCTCAGCGCAGCTGCTTTGCCCAGCCAGCGGCCAAGGGGTCCGAAATTCCACACGACTCCCAGCCTGCTGGGCTGAGTGGGCTGGGATGATATTGTTCTGCTACTGGGCCCTTGTTTCTTCAAGACTTTTAAAAGAGTGCTCGCTTTTCTTTTGTCCCAGGAAGCCGGCTGAGAGGACCCGCTTGCGTTTTCCGTCTCAGATCCTGCACTTCTATATCTCTAATCTCCGATTCACCATGCGATGTGTGTCAGTGCTCCCAGCACAGATCCCCAGGGCTGGTTATTTGGCGGGCCTGCGCTTCCACTCCCTCCCTGCTGTGAATCTTCTCCTCCTGCCAGTGCACGGGAGTGGGGGGAGTGTTCAGGTCCCACCAGGTCACGGCTTTGTATCTCACCTGCTTTGTGAGGTGCTGAGGTCTCGCACATGTAGCTGTAGCCTCGCAGTTGTCCTGTATCTTCTGGTCTCTCTTTTAGGAATAGTTGTATTTGTTGTATTTTCATAAATATATATGGTTTTGGGAGCAGATTTCCCCCGCCCTGCTCACGCCACCATCTCCCAGAAGCATTGGTGCCCACTGTGTTTTTGAATGGCTAGCAAGCTAATAATGTTTTTTTACAACATTAAATGGCTAGGGGGGGTAATCAAAGAAGACTATTTCACAGGAAATTACATGAGATTTAAATTTCAGTATCCATAAATATAGCTTTATTTACACTCATTCATTCACGTATCATCTAAGGTTGCCTGTGACATGCAACCACAGAATTGGGTGGTACCAAAAGGGACATGTGGCCTGTAAAGGTCAAAATATTTCTATCTGGCCCTTTATAAAAAACTGTGCTGACTCCTGGCCAGCAGGATAAATCTGAGCGCATTTGTAGGATATGAGGAGCTGGACGCTCCTCCGCCTTTACCATCTTACGCAATCAATGCACCTCTTCATCCCAGGGTTCCCACAGCTTCCTACAATGCACATGGGATGATCCTTGGAGAAGCCAGATGCCTGCAGTTCCCACCAGTTTGGCGCACTCTTCCCAAGAGGCCACTGTATCACTCCCAACGTGTTTATGCCAGCAGCCTCTGTTTTAATCATTTTATTTAAATAAAATGTTACAGAAGAGCTACTTCCGGGAAGATGGCGGCGTGAGCAGGGCAGCAGAAATCTCCTCCCAAAACTATAAATATCTATGAAAATACAGTAAATACAACTATTCCTAAAAGAGAGACCACAACACACATGAAAGCGCACAGCGTGCAGCTACACCTGACAGGACTTGGGACCCCGCAAGGCAGGTAAGATACGGAGCCGCGACTCGGCGGGACGCGAGCACTCCCCCACCCCAGCACACCAGCGGGAGGACAGGATTCAGAGCCGGGAGGGAGTGGAAGTACAGGCCTGCCAAATAACCAGCCCCGGTGATCTGTGCAGGGAACGCTGACACACATCGCATGATGTAGCGGAGATTGGAGAGACAGAGGGTGCAGGATCTGAGCAGGGAACGCACCAGGGTGCTTGCAGCCGGCTCCTGGGAAGGAAAAAAAGAAAAGAAAAAGAAAAACGCGCACGTTTTTCAGTGGTCTTAAAGAGACAGGTGCCCAGCGGAGGAGCCAGATACCCCCAGCACACTCATCCCAGCAGGCTGGGAGTCCTGTCGAGTTTTGGACCACTGAGCTGGCGACTGGGAAAGTGTGGCCGCACTTAGACTTCCTACAGAGATCAACAGCCTCCCATTCGTTCTCACCCTGACCCGAGCTATAAAGGGCCCTGCGGAACAGCATGGCCACGGCTGTGGGATAGTGGAGCAACAGCGCCACCTACAGCATCCCCACAGATCTACTCCTGGTGGGCGGTTTTTTTTTTTGGTTGTTTTGTATCCAGCACGATTATCGTTTAAATATGACGGAGGGATTAAACAATTTCCAGACAAACGAAAGTTCAGAGAGTTTGCCTCTCATAAAACCACCACTACAGGATATCTTAACCGGACTGCTCTAGAGGGAAGCACCCCTAAGGCTAAAAAGATGTCACCAGAGAAAATAAAATCATAGCAAAGAAAGCAGACCATCCAAATATTAACTAAAGGCAAAGATTAGAACATCTAGTATATAAAGAACGGAGGAGGAAGAATAAGAAGGGAGACAAATAAAGAAACATCAGACGCTGTTCACAATAACTTAACAAGAAAGTTAAGTTGGATTGTTAGATAGTAGAGAAGCAACCCTTGAAACTTTGGTAACCACAAATCTAAAGCCAACAACGGCAATAAGTACATGTCTATCGATAATCACCCTAAGTGTAAATGGACTGAATACACCAATCAAAAGACAGAGAGCAACAGAATGGATAAAAAAGCAAGACCCATCTATGTGCTGCTTACAAGAGACTCACCTCAAACCCAAAGATATACACAGATTAAAGGTGAAGGGATGGAAAAAGATATTTCATGCAAACAACAAGGAGAAAAAAGCAGGTGTTGCAGTACTTGTATCAGACAAAATAGACTTCAAAACGAAGAAAGTAGAAAGAGATAAAGAAGAACATTACATAATGATAAAGGGGCCAGTCCAACAAGAGGATATAACCATTTAAAATATATATGCACCCAACACAGGAGCACTGACATATGTGAAACAAATACTAACAGAATTAAAGGAGGAAATAGAATGCAATGTGTTCATTTTAGGAGACTACAACACACCACTCACTCCAAAGGACAGATCAACCAGACAATAAGTAAAGACACAGAGGCACTGAACAACACACTAGAACAGATGGACCTAACAGACATCTACAGAACTCTGCACCCAAAAGCAGCAGGATACACATTCTCTCAAGTGCACATGAAACTTTTTCCAGAATAGACCACATACTAGGCCACAAAAAGAACCTCAGTAAATTCAAAAACACTGAAATCCTACCAACCAACTTCTCAGATCACCAAGGTATAAAACTAGAAATAAATTTTAGAAAGAAACCAAAAAGGCTCACAAATACATGGAGACTTAACAACATTCTCCTAATTAATCAATGGGTTAATGACCAAATCAAAACAGAAATCAAAGAATATATGGAGACTAATGACAACAACAACACAAAGCCACAACTTCTGTGGGACGCAGCAAAGGCAGTTCTAAGAGGAAAGTATATTGCAATC
Organism: Smutsia gigantea; assembly: GCA_032199065.1. Classification (NCBI taxonomy): domain Eukaryota; kingdom Metazoa; phylum Chordata; class Mammalia; order Pholidota; family Manidae; genus Smutsia; species Smutsia gigantea. Next base: position 278,621 of record JAVSCE010022353.1, on the reverse strand, counting down.
CAGGCCTATTGAAAGAAGGAAGAACATTCCCAAATGAATAGTCTAAAGACACAATTACTGAAATTGGAAAAAGAAGAACAAATGAGGCCCAAAGTCACCAGAAGGAGGGACCTAATAAAGATCAGAGAAGACATAAATAAAATTGAGAAGAATAAAACAATAGAAAAAAATCAATGAAACCAAGAGCTGGTTCTTAGAAAAAATAAACAAAATAGATAAACCCCTAGCCAGACTCATTAAGAGAAAAAAGAGAATCTACACACATTAACAGAATCAGAAATGAGAAAGGAAAAATCACGACGGACCCCACAGAAATACAAAGAATTATAAGAGAATATTATGAGAATCTATATGCTAACAAGCTGGAAAACCTAGAAGAAATGGACAACTTCTTAGAAAAATACAGCCTTTCAAGACTGATGAAGCAAGAAACAGAAACACTAAATAGACCAATCACCAGCAATTAAATTGAATCAGTAATCAAAAAATTACCCAAGACAAAACCCCCAGACCGGATGGATTCACCTCTGAATTCTACCAGACATATAGAGAAGAAATAACACCCATTCTCCTTAAAGTTTTCCAAAAAATAGAAGAGAAGGGAATACTTCCAAACTCATTCTATGAAGCCACCATCACTCTGATACCAAAACAGGGCAAAGACCTCACCAAAAAAGAAAAGTACAGACCAATATCCCTGATGAACGTAGATGCAAAAATACTCAACAAAATATTAGCAAACCGAATCCAAAAATACATCAAGAGGATCATACACCATGATCAAGTGGGATTCATCCCAGGGATGCAAGGATGGTAGAACATTCGAAAATCCATCAACATCATCCACCACATCAACAAAAAGAAGAACAAAAACCACATGATCATCTCCATAGATGCTGAAAAAGCATTTGACAAAATTCAGCATCCATTCCTGATTAAAACTCTCAACAAAATGGGTATAGAGGGCAAGTACCTCAACATCATAAACCCCATATATGACAAACCCACAGCTAACATCATACTTAACAGCGAGAAGCTGAAAGCTTTTCATCTAAGATCGGGAACAAGACAGGGATGCCCACTCTCTCCACTGTTATTCAACATAGTACCGGAGGTCCTAGCCACAGCAATCAGACAAAACAAAGACATACAAGGCATCCAGATTGGTAAAGAAGAAGTCAAATTGTCACTATTTTCAGATGACATGATACTGTACATTAAAAACCCTAAAGACTCCAATCCAAAACTACTAGAACTAATATCCGAATTCAGCAATGTTGCAGAATACAAAATTAACACACAGAAATATGTTTGCTTTCCTACACACCAACCATTCTCTTTTCTAGAATACAAGCCAAACCATATGATTCATTCTGCATCAAAAAGAATACCTAGGAAAAAACTGAGGCCCAACTGCAGAGCACAACAGGAACACCTCCATGAACAACCATTCTCTTTTCTAGAATACAAGCCAAACCATATGATTCATTCTGCATCAAAAAGAATACCTAGGAAAAAACCTAACGAACGAAGTGAAAGACCTGTACTCTGAAAACTACAAGACAATCCTAAGAGAAATTAAAGAGGACACTAACAAATGGAAATGCATCCCATGCTCTTGGCTAGGAAGAATAAATATTGTCAAAGTGGCTATACTACCTAAAGCAATATACAGATTCAACGCAATCCCTATCAAAATTCCAACAGCTTTCTTCAATGAACTGGAACAAATAATTCTAAAATTCATATGGAACCACAAAAGACCCCGAAAAGCCAAAGCAATCCTGAGAAGGAGGAATAAAACAGGGGAATTACGCTCCCTGACTTCAAGCTCTACTACAAAGCCACAATTTGGTATCAGCACAAAAACAGACCCACAGACCAGTGGAACAGAATCGAAAATCCAAACATTAACCCAAACATATACAGTCAATTAATATTTGAAAAAGGAGCCTTGGATATACAATGGGGTGATGACAGCCTCTTCAGCAGCTGGTGTTGGAAGAACTGGACAGCTACATGTAAGAGAATGAAACTGGACTACTGTCTAGCCCCATACACAAAGGGAAACTCAAGGTGGATCAAAGACCTGAATGTAAGTCATGAAACCATAAAACTCTTAGAAAAAACATAGGCAAAAATCTCTTGGACATAAACATGATCTACTTCTTCATGAACATATCTCCCCAGGCAAGGGAAACAAAAGCAAAAATGAACAAGTGGGACTATATCAAGCTGAAAAGCTTCTGTACAGCAAAGGACACCATCAGTAGAACAAAAAGACATCCTACAGTATGGGAGAATGTATTCATAAAAAACATATCTGATAAAGGGTTGACATCCAAAATATATAAAGAACTCACGCACCTTAACAAACAGAAAGCAAATAATCCAATTAAGAAATGGGCAGAGGACATGAATAGACACTTCTCCAAAGAAGAAATTCAGATGGCCAACAGGCACATGAAAAGATGCTCCACATCGCTAATCATCAGAGAAATGCAGATTAAAACCACAATGAGATATCACCTCACACCAGTGAGGATGGCCAACATCCAAAACACAAACAACAACAAATGTTGGCGAGGATGTGGAGAAAAGGGAACCCTCCTACACTGCTGGTGGGACTGCAAATTAGTTCAACCATTGTGGAAAGCAGTATGGAGGTTCCTCAAAAAACTCAAAATAGAAATACCATTTGACCCAGGAATTCCACTCCTAGGAATTTACCCTAAGAATGCAGCAGCCCAGTTTGAAAAAGACAGATGCACCCCTATGTTTATTGCAGCACTATTTACAATAGCCAAGAAATGGAAGCAACCTAAGTGTCCATCAGTAGATGAATGGATAAAGAAGATGTGGTACATATACACAATGGAATATTATTCAGCCATAAGAAGAAAACAAATCCTACCATTTGCAACAACATGGATGGAGCTAGAGGGTATTATGCTCAGTGAAATAAGCCAAGCCGAAAAAGACAAGTATCAAATGATTTCACTCATATGTGGAGTATAAGAACAAAGAAAAAAACTGAAGGAACAAAACAGCAGCAGACTCACAGAACCCAAGAACGGACTAATAGTTACCAAAGGGAAAGGGACTGGGGAAAATGGGCGGGAAGGGAGGGATAAGAGGGAAAAAGGGGCATTACGATTAGCAGATGTAATGTTGGGGGGGCACGGGGAGGGCAGTACAACTCAGAGAAGACAAGTAGTGATTCTATAGCATCTCACTATGCTGATGGACAGTGACTGTAATGGGGTTGGTGGGGGGGACCTGATGAAGGGGTAGTTTAATAATTGTAATATTGCACATGTAATTGTAAATTAATGATAATAAAATAAATTATATAAAAAAAAAAGATTAAAATGGGTTGAATGAAAGAGAGTAGAAGAGAATAGAGGCAGGGCCTAAGAAGCTGATGAAACAAGCCACTCCCCTGAGTTCCTGAGGACTAGGAATAGATGGTCTCAGATTCTGCAGGATGAGTGGAGACCTAAGTCAAGGCCTTGCAGGGGAATGTGTGTGTGTGTGTCCCAGAGGCCTGAGCACTGATGGCTGCGACCTTACGAGCTTTGGAGCAAGTCCTGTGGCCGGGTCCAGCGACAAGCATGAGGAGACTCTAATGCAGCCACCTACCTGAATGGGCCCACAGACCTAGGCCATAGCAATGGCAGTAAGGACGACAGTGAGCTAAGAACCAGGTGTGAGGATACGGGGGCACAGGTAAGAATCCATCCTATCTTCAAAGTTCACATAAGCCCCCAAGGGTTTTGTAGGATCGAAACATGTGGAAGAAGCCACCCCAAAATGACTGATTCCAGAGTTCTCATTAACCTTGGTAAGATGCAAAGTCAGCCAGATTTATTTTTATTAAAACCAACAACAAAAACAAAAAAAACCCAAACAGCACACACATTTATTGTTTCCTAAAGATTATACAGCAATTAATTATATAAAATTCTCTGTGTATGTGCATTAGGGGCATTTCCTAGGAGCGGATTAAGACTTTTACCAGATTCTCAAAGGGGCATATGGCTCCCAAATGGTGAGAAGTCACTCATCTAACACAACCTCCTTATTTTAGAGATAAAGAGAGTACGGCCAGAGAAATAAAGTAACCGAAACAAAGTCACACAGCTGCGCACTGCCCAAAGGAACCACTCTTTTTTCTTTCTGCTCAAGCAATATGCAAGAGACCAAAGCAAGCAGGTGGTTTTGACAGACATTCTGTTAACAGCTCCTCAAGACACCACACTTAGCGCATCAACTTTCAAAGAACCAAAAAAGAGTTAATCCTAAGACAAAACAAAATTGTTTTCCTCATTTTCAATGTCGTCATTATGCTACCACGTGCCTAGCAGGCACTGTTTGAAGCAATTCCATGTATTCGCTCATTTAATCTTCACAACCCTAAATGGTACTATTATCATCCCAACTTTACAGATGAGAAAATGAAAACACAGAGAGGTTAAGTAATTTGAGGTCAAGCTTTTAGGAGTCAGAACCAGGATTTTAATCAAGGTGGTCTAGTTCCTAAAATTCTTCTTTTTTAGAGGGGGTGGGGGTTAAAACTGATGATAAATTTTTAGGGTGTAATGTATAGACCTTAAATGAACATTGTGGGTTTTGATAAATGCACACACCTATCTAACCTAAACCCTATCAAGATACACAACTATCCCAACACCCCAGGAAGTTCTCTGGCATGCCTTCCCAATCCTGGACAGTACCTCCCTAAGCCAACCATTGTTCTATGGCTATTACCACAGACTTAAGTCTATCTGTTTTAGAACTTACATAAATGGGATTATTCACTATACACATTTTTCTTTATGGTTTCTTTTCTGCTCGATATATTATTTTTGAGATTCATGTTATGTGCTTATGTATATTAGTCATTCATTCCTTTCTATTACTTAGCATCCACTGATTTAATGTAATTTATCGACTCTTTCCATTTTGGGGCTTATGAATAAACCTAATTCACTCCATTTTACAGATCTTTTGGCAGATACATGTTTTCAGTTGTTAGGTAATACGTGGAGAGACATAAATGTATATTTAACTTCATAATGAACAGCTAAACAATTTTCCGAAGTGGATATACACAATTATACTGCTCCCAACAATGAATTAGGGTTCCAGTTATTGCACATGCTTGCCAGAATTTGGTATTGTCAATCTTTTCAATTTTTACTATTCTACAGGGGTAGCACACTAAGGTTTTAATTTTCACTTCCCCAATGACTATGATGTTGAGCACACGCAAGGGCTTATTGGATACTTGTATACCTCTTTGTGGAGTGTCTCTTCAAGTGTTTTACCCATTTTCGTATGATTGGCTTTTTATTACTGATTTGTTTGGAGTTGTTTTGTATATTCAAGATATAAGTCCTTTGTCAGATACATATGGAGAAAGCAAATATTTTCTCTCAGCTTGTCTATTCATTTTCAGGTTCGCTGATCATTTCTTCTGCAGTATCCATCTGTTTGTTAAACCCCTCCAATACATTTTCTTAACATATCATAGTTTTCAGGTCTAGGATTTCCATTTGGTTCCTTTTTTACAGTTACAGTTCCATGTCTTTTCTGAGATTCCTCATCTGTTTACTCATTATGTTAAAGTCCTTCTATGCTAATTTCAACATCTCTGTCATCTTGCGTCTGTTTCTATTGACCTGTTTTTCCTCAGGCATATGTGTCTCACACTTCTGGCTTCTTACCCATCTAGTGGTATTTGTTTGGCTAATGGATGGCAAGTTGTTAAAGGGTATAGATTTCACTGTCTTCCTTTAAAGAATGTTGAGTTTTATTCTGGTAGGCAGTTTATTTACTGAAGGATCAATTTTATCCTTTGTAGTTTTATCTTTGGGCTTTGTTCTGACAGTTCCAGAGCAGTGGTCACTCCAGGGCTAGAGAGGCTCTTCTCCTAAGGGTGCAGCATCCCTACTATCTCCAGGCTCCTACTTGTCTTCGTGAATCAGTTTCAATGTCATTTCCCCTGCTACTTCTGTCATGTGCTCCCACGGCAGCCTGCATGTTCCCCAAATGCATTATAAAACTTTATGAGTTTTTTAAGTAATATGAATTGTATTTTCCTGCTTGATTCTAAGTTCTATGGGGGCAGTGTGGCGATCATCTTGTTTAATTATCATAAATGTTAGTCACCTGCTATTATACCACTTGTGAAAATGCCAATTAAAGATTTAGGCTGTAAAAATACTGGATCAACCGGCTCTTATGATACCCAGAGGGAATTTACTTGGAGTTCTAGACTAATGATTGATAACTTATCTACACAGACCTTGCTTATATTGCTTTGGGTGTCCTGAATCACCCTCTAACTATATGGCCTTCAAGGCAGATTTTCTCACTTTGGTTACTCAACTCCCTCCCCTCACCATTCCCTGTTGCCTCTACTGATTACACTCCATGTATTTTTGGTGCTAGGTAATTATTAAAGCTACCCTAAAGCTCTTATCTTGAAGAAACATATTTTGTTACGTTCTTATAAGACATCCCCTGAACAATACACAGGGAAACCTCTAACTCCTAAATCTTTTACAGGTGTTTTTATGACCAGGGCAAGAGCTACGTATAGTGGAATTACATTCTTATGATGTGCCTAAATGCTTAGGAGTGAAATTATAGGTACGATTTGGCTGACCATTACAGGCTGAGAAGAGAGTTCAAACTAAATACGCTGTGAGTTCCTTAATTAATAATAATGACTAGTACCAGAAAAATGTAGAGCATAAGACACTGCAGGACAGAAGCTGAAGGCACAAGCAACCCCCACAACAAAGTGAGGTCACAATGGTATGCTTTTGTGTTCAAACTGATGGATATACACAGATTTCTCAACAATAAATCAAACTGACATGGAGTCCAAAATATCTACATGCAACTGCCTACTACAGGTAATGTCACACACTTCCCCCATGAAAGTCCCTGAAAGAAACGTTCAAGTGAAGTGCAAGAAAACAAAAAATTTTCCTGAGAAAGAAATAATATGACTTAAAAGCAGGGAAAGGAAAAATAAGAGTGAAGGGTGGAAGGATTTAAGAATTATCCACTGAAATGCTGAAACAAACGACCTTCTAAGGTCCTTCTAATCCTTAACACGTACTAAGTTGGCACGGTCTATTTTCTTCACTTTAAGAAACCTCAAAATCTACCCTCTTCCATAGATTTAGGGTTAAGACACCAAGTAATTCAAGCAGAGCTGCCTGCCTAAACATGATCTCACCTCACCGAAGAGGAGAGGGGCTGGGAGTGGGTGAGCAGGAAGGTTATCTCCCAGAAACAAACACAGAAGATTACATATGAAAAGGAACACACTTCAACGTAACAACGTTCCCAAACTATAGAAAGTAGCTAGTGCAAGTTGCTGGCATTTTGTTATTTATGTATTTTTTTCTTTGGAGTCTCTAGTTAATGCACATGTCATAACTTCACAAAGAAAGTTCTGTATCTATAGACATAGGAGAGTCTCAGTGAATTACAAGGAAATAAAGCAAAATAACGAGAATTAGGAAGCCACGTCTTACCATTGATGTCACCACCAAGGCTGGAGAAAACCCCATTGTGAGATAGAAAAAGAGCTCAACCACCTTATACCTGTCGGATAGAAATGCAGTTAATTCATCTGTTCCTACAATACTTAGACCATTTCCATATCAGTTTTTCCTTCTTTTGAAAAAGAGATGTAAACTCTTAACTATTCAAAGGAAATGTGTTTTCCCAGTAGATCAAGAGACCTCCAGCTAAAATACTGCAGTTGAATAAAATGAACTAGCATTTCTCTCAGGATTGAAAGGCATCAAACTCCACAGGCTACCTGGAAAACGTTTTCTGCCAAAAGCAGTTACTGTTGAATCCAATCCACCATGCACTTTCCCATTCTAATCCCAGAGTGTCTGCTTCATTACCATTCCAATCCATAGCTATAAGGAATTGAAATTCTGAAGGTGCAGGGGAACGCAGCTTGGGACCTAGTTTATCAAGTTACTCCCTTGGTGAAGGGACGGTAGCCCTAAGGAAGAAAGTGCATGTATTTTTGTTCATTTTGCATGGGCACAAACTCCAACTGTAAAGCTCATCACGTTAGGTTACAGAATGTCTGAAAATAAGAAACACTCTGCATTGAAATTCAACTTACATTTCTGCCTAATCAAACTAGACTTTAAGTTCCTCAAACGCAGGGGCCAAGTTGTATTTCTGTTTGGGTCTGCAGGGCTAAGAACAGTACCTGGCACCGCTTAGGTGCTCCCTCATATTTGCCAAACCAAATGGCCTAGGGTGGCTCACATCTCATCCTTAGTGCTTTCTACCCTAAGCCCACCAGGAAATTATCATATCCGCAAACTGGGGAAGAATGGGTGTGCAGGTTTGGTTTACAGCAGAAGGCCTGGCCTAAGAGAAAAGGTGGTTTTCTTACTTCACTTCCTACTTCATCCAAGGATATAAATTAGTTGCTTGAGCCCAAGAAGCAAACAGTTCCCTTGGACTTACATAGACTGCATAATACCATTCAGAATTGCTAATTATGGCAGAAAAATGCATTTAAGCAAATTTCAGTCAGAGAGAACTTAATGAAAACTATTCTGAAAAGAGAAAACAATTGAATACATTGTGATAAACACAAGCTACATTTAATTCTGAGAGCCCATGCTGCCAGCCACCGTAGATGAAGAGTTTAAAACACTGTATTCAATGACAATGACTTTGTGGTTGTGAGTGGCTCAAATTCAGGCATGTGAAATAATGGAAAGAGCTGTGGAATGTCAACTAGGACACTTGGGTACGAATTCCAGATGAGTCACTAATGTAATGCAAGTCCTAAATGTTTTCATTTTTTAAGCATGAAGCTACAATACAGACTTTGAAGGTCTCCTCTAAAGCTAAGGTACTACATTCCAAAAAGTTTTCCTTTTTTTATTGCCGAAGTTAGGACTATGAGCTATGAATAATGGGCTTAAAAAATGGTGCCCCACAGTAAGGATATTAAGAGTTTAGATGCCCATCCAAACATCCCCTCTCTCAGGGAATCCTAGTTTGGAACATCCTCTAGGTTCCTATCTAGGTAAGTGTTGTGCTGGGCACCTAATACCTCTTATCTTCCATCTTCATAGATGCCTTGAAAAGCAGTTATTTTTCTCATTTGATAACTATAAGTCACAGAGGATATGGCTAGCCTGCTGAGAAGGCCAGTCTGCCTGAGGATGTGAAATGAGGTCCAACTGACTCTAACATGATAGGCCACCCTGTCCCTCAGCTACATCGTATCACACACAGGCATCGTTTCTTCCTGCAGCAATCTGACCACCAATAATGAATACCAAATGGTTCTGAAGATTTGCTAAAAGCAATATATTCTATTTATGTATTTCCACTATTTTGAAGTGCAAATATAAATTGTGCTGTGATGTCAATGAAATTTAGGCAGTTAATTTAAAAACTATCAAATGTAAATTATTTTCTCTTACTTTTCATGGTAGAGAAATACATAAATGGTTCCTCCAGCTGCCATGAGCCAGATAAACCAACGCATATGAGATGCCAGGGGTCCAAGTTCACGGAGATTTAACCTAAAAATGTAAACATGACAACAAAGAACAGAAGTGATAAATGAAAGGAAATCATAGACCCTGTGTTTTCCTCTAATCTTGAAAACTGGGAGAGTAAAGTACTAGGGTAAGACCAGGAAGAAAAGGCACTCGACATGCCAAGGAAGTACTTGGGCAATTTGGGTAAAATTAATAACTCAGAGATAAAACTGTTGGCCAACCTTTAAGATTTAGAATTAGTTCCAGTGTGGTTTAAAAATAGAGCCAGCTAAAAGGAAGTATGTACAAGAGAGTCCCATTACACTTGTGATGCCTGACTTTCCTTATTAGGCAGACTGCTGTAAAGCCTGCTTGACTTCTTAGTTTCTGACAAAGTGTTTGGGAGCAGACTGCTTACAAAGCTTAGTAAGAACCCTGAACAAAATCCTGAACCAGGATCACAAACCCACAGCAGATACCTAATGTACAGAACAAGTGTCTCCATTATCCATCTCTCTGCCAAGAAAGAACATGAGAAGAATTAGCTCAAAATATGTTATGGAAAACATTTTGCTAGAATTTTACTGTGGGCTCTTGTGAAGCTTGAATTTTACAATGTTGCAAATTCATTTGTATCAATTGCATATTAAGAATAGACATGAGAGAAAAAAACATTGTTCTGATTGGCTACTACTACAAAATTCATATTCCCAAATGGAAACGGTATCCTATGCATATTGAAGACTACATGTGAACAAATTGCCTACTGTAATATTTGATTCCTCAGCCTACATTTAAATTTGTTATATATTTATTTTAAATTGAGGTATACTTCACAAAAGCCTTTAAGTGTTCTCACTCCAATATGATGCAGACCTATAATTTAGTAACGGGTGTTGAGGAGAGATGACACTTAACTTTTACAAAATCACAACAGATAATTAGGATTTATTTTGAATGAAGGATGCTGTATTAGTCAGATTCTAGAGGCCTGCTATTTCTAATGACTGTAGTAGTTGATGGATTAAAATTAATTTCTGAGGGTTTTAAACTGGACTATGTCTTGATAGAGGAAAACTTTATCTTTAATTATGGGTTTCAAAGCAACAAAATATTCTATTGGCTCTATACCCAAAGGGCAGGAAGATCAAGGGAACTAACAGAATACCAAGTATTTTAAATAGCTAACTAATTTGGCTGGTTCTCTAAGCTAAAGAAATGAGAAGTGCACTCCATATATAGTAGCTACTGTGCTGTGAAGTGAACTGAGGATCAATAGTATAAATTTCAAAAGTGAACTTGTTTTTCTCATACATATTTACAGCATTTCCACTTAAACAATTAGGTGTCCATGTACTAAGAACAGCAGAAGTATTTAGAAAGAACACGGAAGGCAAAGGTAATATATTTCAGAAGTGAGCATGCCACCTACATACAGGTTAACACTTCCCTTGAACAGTACAATGCCAGATACACACAGGCATACCTCAGAGATAGTGGGGTTTAGTTTCAGAGCACTGCAATGAAATGAATATTGCAATAAAGGGAGTCAAAAGAATTTTGGGGTTTCCCAGTGCATGCATTTGCACTACTATAGTCTATTAAGTGGGCAATAGCGTTATGTCTCAAAACAATGTACATATACCTTAAGTAAAAATACTTTATTGCTAAAAATTGATTATTATCTGAGCTTTCTGCAAGATGTGATTTTTTTGACTGTGGAGGGTCTTGTCTCAATGTTGATGCTGGTGAAGGTTTGGGTGGCTGTGGCAATTTCTTAAAATAAGACAATGACGTTTTGCTGCATGGAGTGATTCTTCCTTTCGTGAACAATTTCTCTGCAGCATGCAATGCTGTCTGATAGCATTTTACCCACATTAGAACCTCTTTCAAAATTGGGAGTAATCTTCACACCCTGCTACTTCTTTATCAAGTAAATTTATGTCATATTCTAAATCTTTTGTTGTCATTTCAACAATCTCAGCATCTTCACCAGGAGGAGATTCCATCTCAAGTAACCACTTTCTTTGCTCATCCATGAGATTGCAGCAATCCAGTCACATCTTCAAGCTCCACTTCTAATTCTAATTCTCTGGCTATTTCCACCGTATCTGTATTACTTCCTCCACTAAAGACTTGGATCCCTGAAAGTCATCCAAGAGGGTCTGAATCAACTTCTTCCAAACTCCTGTTAATGTTGCTATTTTGTCCTCCTCTCCTGAATCGCAAATATTCTTAATGGCGTCTACAATGGGGAATCCTTTCCAGGTTTTCAATTTGCTTTGCCCAGGTCCACCAGAGGAATTACTATCTAAGATGGCAGCTACAGCCTTATGAAATGTCTTTCTTAAATAAGACTCGAAAATTGAAATCATTCCTTGATTCATGGGTTGTAGATAGGATGTTGTGTTAGCAGGCATGAAAACAATATTAATCTCATTGTACATCTCCACCAGAGCTCTTGGGTGACCAGGTGCACTGTCAATAAATGGTAATATTTTGAAAAGAATCTTCTTTTCTGAGCAGTAGGTCTCAACAGTGTGCTTAAAACATTCAGTAAATCACGTTGTAAACAGATGTGCTGTCATCCAGGCTTTGTGGTCCTCTTACAGAGCACAGGCAGAGTAGATTTAGCACGGTTCTGCAGAAGGGCCCTAGGATTTTCAGATTGGTGAATGAGCACTGGCTTCAACTGAAACTTCGACTTAGATTTCAACCAGCTGCATTAGCCCCTAACAAGAGAGTCAGCCTGCCCTTTGAAGCTTTGAATCCAGGCAATGTCTTCTCTCTAGCTATGAAAGTCTTAGCTGGCATCATCTTCCAATATAAGGCTGTTTCACCTATATTGCAAATTTGTTGCTTAGTGTAGCTACCTTCATTATCCTAGTCAGACCTTCTGGCTAGCTTGCTGCGGCTTCTCTATCAGCCTCGGCTGCTTCACCTGGCACTTTTCTGTTATAGAGATGGCCTCTTTCCTGAAATTTTATGAACCAGCCTCTGCTAACTTCAAACTTTTCTTCTGCAGCTTCCTAACCTCTGTCAGCCTTCGTAGAACTGAAGAGAGCTAGGGCCTTGCTCTGGATTAGGCTTGGCTTAATAGAAGGTTGTGCCTGGTTTGACCGTCTATCCAGACCACTAAAACTTTCTCCATAGCAGCAATAAGGCTGTTTCACTTTCTTACCATGTGGTCACTGGAGTAGCACTGTTAGTTTCTTTTAAAAACGTTTCCTTTGTATTCACAACTTGGTAAACTGTTTGGCACAAAAGGCCTAACTTTCAGTCTGTCTCAGCTCTGACATGTCCTCCTTACTAAGCTGAATCATTTCTAGCTTTTGATTTAAAGTGAGAGACATGCAACTCCTTCTTTCACTCCAACACTTAGGGGCCATTGTAGGGTTATTCATTGGCCTGATTTCAATATTGTGGTGTCTCAGGGGCTGGGAAGGCCCAAGGAGAGGGAGAGAAACAGGGAACAGTCAATCAGTGAAGCAGCTAGTAAGCACACACACTTACTAGGTTTGCCATCTTTTATGGGCATGGTTTGAAATTAGTTACAATTATAATAGTAGCATAAAGAACACCGATCACAGATCACTGCCGTAACAAACATAACAGTAATGAAAAAGTTTAAGTACTGTGAGAATTACCAGAATGTGACACAGAGGCATGAGGTGAGCAAATGCCATTGGAAAAATGGTGCCAACAGACTGGCAAGATTCAGGATTGCCACAGACCCTCAATTTGTAAGAAACACAGTATCTGTTGAGTGCAATAAAGCAAAGCGCGATAAAATGAGGTGTGCCTGTGTTCTGAACATCAGCATTCTCCCCTTAAAATCTGCAATCCGACCCAAATAAATCAAAACGGGGCAGAAAATCCATATACGCAGGTGACTTTGGGGCAGAGGGGTGAAATGTATGCCTGGGAACAGGGGCAGGGACCGGAAGACTGGAGGAAAGGGGCTCTGAGGAATTGTATCATAAAAACACTATCTTCAGAAACAAAAAGATTGTATCTTACCATGGAGCATAAGAAGCAGCAATGAAGAAGTAGATAACCATTCTATCACACATGTGAAAACAATGTTCGACTGTCCTAGTGGGGGAAACAAAAAGTACAAGTCAGACAAAACTCTCAGAAAATTTTCAGCCCAGTAGTATGGGCTGTCACTCCACTAGGCTGCCATTTCGGTTCTGGATCGAGTTTCTCATGGCATTTATAACTTGGCTTTCAAAGACACACAACTATTTTTCCCAATAGGAAGCCACAAATGAAAAGCTTTACATTATTTCTAGGATTGCACACACAATAGATAACTCACCATATATGAGATACAGGGACAGAACCCCACAATAATCAGGAACTCTGAAGTGGTTAAAATAAGCAAAATCTATCTTTTCTGCCGTTTTCCATTTCTTTGAGATCCTATATAACAGGAAAATGACATTCCTTGAGGGCAGACTATCCCTCAGCCCCTATCTCAGCGCAGGGCACAATGCTGTGATGCTCAGTAAGCACTCGCCGAGATCCCATCTCTCGTGTCTTTTTTGGATGTTTCTGAAGAAGCTTTAACTTCAAATATCTTAGTATAGACAGTAAGTGGTAATAAAGAAAATTCAGAAACAAGTTTAGGAACAGCAATAAAAAAAAAAAAGAGATGCATTTGCTGCAAGAGGGTAGCCTCCCAGATTTTTAAGCAAGTTGCTCCTTCCAAAGCTGGGAATTCAGGAAGTGTACAAAGATCTGGCTCATGGAGGTCTAGTCACAAAATGAATTAAGACAGAATTTGCTCCTTACTGAGGTAATCTAAACATACGAATGTGTTGCGTCATCTTGAATTCATTTTCAGTGTCCAAGGGGGTAATAGCTATGATTTGGTAGAGCGCCAGAGTGGACTTGGGGTCACCACGCACACAGGGTTGACCAAGGCAGGCTGACGATGTTTTTGTCACGGTTAGTGTTAGTTATGTGTTAGTGAAAATAATTTTGTTCGCACGTCTACAAAAGCAAATACTGGATTAATGCTTTTCAAACCTGACTGCATATCAGAAATCACCTGGGGAGCTTATAAAATATGATCATGGACTCCAGTCCAGAAGATTCTAATTTAAAAGAGCCACCAGATGGGGTAGAGGATGGAAGGAAGAGAATCTTTTTGTTTTTTTTAAACTCCTTGGATGATGGTGATTCCTAGCCACGTTTCGGGTCTTTCTAATTCTGCTTTCCAGACTGTCAGGCAATGTCATAGCGGGTAAAGTCAGACCTGCCATTTAATTCAAGATCCGCCACCCATTTCTGTGACCCTCACTTTCCTCACAGGTAAAATATAAAAAACATCTCTATCATAGAATGCCTGTGAGCATGAAATAAGATAATCTAGGCCATGTGTTTAGCACAACACCTAGCACACAGCAGGTACTCAATAAATGCTAATTACCTTCCCAATTTTATTTAAATTAAGGCTATATTTGGATATTCGAAAAAACGAATGCAGAGCAAATATCCACAAGTGGCTTGTGATCCTAGCAGTGCTATTTCAAGGTTCAAGAGAATCTGGTTTCTATTACACCTGCCTCTCCAGCCTCTGGAGAGAGGCCCTGAATACGGAAATAGGCATCTACAGCTCTTCATTGATTCAGAAGTCTAGACGTCCAAGCCAAGTCAGCCGAGGCAGCCACAAGTTTAGGGCTCTGCCAAGAAGGTAATGAAGTGCTCTGGCCTCTGGTCTCTGTGGCAGTGCCTCCTGAGGAGCCAGGACAGATACTTGGGAGGCTCCCTTCGAGCGTGTCCCAGCATGCCCTTGTGACAATGCTATGGTTTTATTTTAAGCCCAGGGAATTGTTACCTTATAGGCAAGGGTAGCAGATGGCAAACTCTTAGCAATATTGTGAAGGGCATGGTGAAGAGAGCCTCAGAGGTCCTGGGGGATCACATTCTTCTGGTATCACTGATGCGGGCAAGTCAGGCCACTTCTCTGAGCCTCAGTTTCCCCCAGGGTTTGGATTAGATAAACCCTAAGGATCCTTTTAGCTCTAAAACTGACTCTACATGTGAGGGAACCAGTATTCATCTCATGAATCCCAAATCCTGCTCTTAAATAAAGCATGTTTTTTAAATATTAGAATGTTTGAGAAGTTTGAGATTTTCTTTTTTGGAAATTCTGTAAAACCAAAGGTATATTCTAATATTTTTAATCACTCTAAGTCTGCTTGGAATTTCCATTTTTTGAGAGGAAATTTTGCCCTTTTGGGTTGTGCAGAATATATTTCATCAGCAATGAAATGTTATATTTCTCCCTTTGCATTCCCCCAAACTTAATCCTTCACTCAGAGGAAGAGAGTGTTTATGTCCTTTTTGGGAGCTAGTGGCCATGGTATTGTTTGGAAAGTGTCTGACAGCTAACAGTAGCAAAATATATGGATTTTTGGACCTAATTCTGAAAGCTGAATTTCACAAGGCAGTAAACCCAAGCTTTGGTATGCCTCCTTACATCACAAAGTCCTAGACTCCTTTGTAATTTTCAAATCATTTTCACATGCATTATCTCATTCACCTATCACACAACTCTGTTACTCAGACATTATTATACCGATTTCAGTGATGAAGAAACAGGCTCCAAAGATCAGGTGACTTATGCAAGGCTAGGTGGCAAGGCTGGAACCCCAGCCCAACAGCTGACTCCCAAGTTCAGTGTACTTTGTCACTACCCCACAGCTGCTGGGCTCCTAAAACAGTGTCCTTAGTGGGCTTGATTGCACTGGAAATTAGGTCTCAGGATTTTACATTAAGTCCTGGGTGAGCAGTACAATTTGTTTATGGTTTCTGAGCAAAGGCCTGCTATCTTAGATACAAATGGGGACCCTCAAACTCTGTCCAATCCAGAGAAAATGTCCTCAACAATGGGACAGCACTATTATATAGTCTACAACGCAGAAAAATGTCTACCCTTTGCATCACTGTATAAAATGGGGGGCTAACCTGTGTCACTATTCTGATTTATTGAAATAGCAGCCATCCACTGTACCTTAAGTGGCTCTTTTTCCATGATACAATGTGAAATACTGTGGAAATGATGAAGAGGGCACAGAGGCCCATTCCGTAAATCCAGGCTGTTATCTTTTCCCAGCAGTCATCAGACAGCCGATGGAGCAGGGCACTGCCCACAATGGCCGGCACAATGAGGAACTGAAGGAGAGGCAAGGGAGAGGAAATAGCCTTGGTGTTACTGAACTGAGACCTCTGTTACAAATACAGTAGGTTTACCAGGGACAACTTTAGAAAGATCATTTTAAACATTTGTCTCTCCTGAATAATCTTCACTAGGACCAGAAGAAGTTGTCAGGGCTGCACAGGAGCAGGCACTGCTGCTCAGGGCCCAGGACCTGTGCCCACCAGTGGTACACAAGGAAGCAGTAAAGGATGTGACATTCCTCCCCTGCTGCAAAACACTCTTTATCCTCATTTCATTAAACAAGAACACATTTCATCCTTCACAATAATGTGATTTAGAGTAGGTACTTAAAATATTCAAATGCCAAGCATAAATCCAGATTTCCCAGAAAGTCCTGATTTTTAAAATATTCTTTGGTTCCCCGCATGAAATTCCAATACTTCAGCAAGGGATAACTGAATGAATCGAGCCGATAAGTATTAAAATGTACACACCATACACATACAAATCAACAGTTCAAGTCCTTTGTTCACTTTTAGTTTAGATCTGTTCATTTCACCAATTTGGGAATGACTCCAGGGAGAAATGGTTTGGGATATTTCATTTGTAATAGCACAATTCTTTTTTTTTTTAAATATGGAATGCTTTATGAATTTGTGTGTCATCCTTGCGCAGGGGCCATGCAATTCCTTCTCTGATTCGTTCCAATTTTAGTATATGTGCTGCTAAAGTGAGCACAGTGGCACCTTTCAAATAAGCAAGGGTGATCTGCTCCCACCTATTCAAGTAATTTTAAGAGATCAGAATCTTGATGAGAATTTTGCTTTCTGCACCATATTTTATATGCCATATGCACAAATTTCAATGTCTGTCATATGAGTATGACTTGATTAGTAGACATTTTTTGAAAGATTTTATTTTTTAGAGAAGTTTTAGGTTGACAGTAAAATTGGACAGTAAATATTTTATAACAGACATCCTCAGGAGAAATAAACTACTTTGTCAGATATTAGAATCAGTATACCTGGCAAAGAATGTACATTTGGGCAACCTTATCTCTTTTTTTCCCCAACACCTATTTTTTGCCTTCTTGCAACACAATATTAAATCGCCTAGATAAGATCAGCATTGAATATTCAAATGCTGAAGTTTTCATTGGCTCAGACAAAATGAGAAAATTAAGGACTATATAGTAAGTTTTTCATTAAACAGGATTAATTTATTTTATGATTATGTCCTTTCTATTTTTTTTCATGTTAAAGTATACTTTCCTTAATGAAATGATGATGATGGAAGTTTTCGTTCTGTCTGAGAAATTTTACTGCTCTCTGAAATTCAAACATCAGGGATACAGTTTAATAAGATGACAGTTTCTCTTGTAAAAAATTAACATGGAGGTTTTTGCCACTTCTTCCTTAATTTTGTTTTATACAACACTTAACTTGTGACATCCAGAAGAGATAATTAAGGGATTGTTCGGGTCCATTTCAAGCACGTATTATTCCCTAAAGTGAACTGCGCATCTCAGTAGCCAAACTATTATATTAAAATGCTCAACATCCTGCTAAGTAACAAATACTTCACCAACTGCTTTTATTGGTCAACTGTATGGAAACTATCAAGGCACTATTCCCACAACTTTCATCAGTGCTTTGCAACTGATAGAGAAAATAACAGAGGTACACTGGAGCAATGAGGGAAGGAACAGGCCATATTAACTAACAGTTATTTCAAGTTTTATATGCTTTCTATCTTAATCCTGCCTGAAATTTCAATACACACACACACACACACACACACACAACATTTTCTTATGGGCCTATGGACAGTTATCTTCAGAATTAACTTTACTTTTAGCTCTGTTAAATTCATCAGTCAAGAATAAATGATGGATACTCTGGCAGGTTCTGGAGACAATCAATTAAGCCCTGCATTCTTTGAAACCAAGTTTGGAGACTCTGAACCTTGACCCTCTGGTGCTGAAGCTCACTTCATACAAGTATGTCATTAAGGTGAAGGCAGAGGTCAGCTCAAGTCTAGAGAATTCTACTAAATCCTTCCTGTCACCATGGGTCCAGAGAGACTGTCCACTAGAGAAGTTACTCCAAATTTCATTATTGAAGCCCTTTTATGAAATTCAGGGCAGGCTTATCAGGTACTAATTTTTTTCTAGGAAAATTTAGTAAGATTCCAACATACTAATTATTTAAATAAAAATATTTTTAGCACCTATGGGAAAAGGACATCCAGTGATAAATTAGGATGTTTCAATATTATCAAGTAATATATGCATTCCATTATTACAATAGTTAAGACAGATGCTTTATGAAGTTTGAATAATGCTAAGTAATGACCAAATGGCACTACTCTATTAGATTATAAATGAATCCACTGAAAACTAATTTATTTTGGGTTTATTTGGCATCATGGTTCCTTTACAGAAAACACTGGCTATTCTTCAGGGCTGAAGGGGTTAAAGAAATGAAAAGGCACAATTCAAATTCAAGCAAATTTTATTCTAATGGCATATGTATCTAACCTATATAGTATACTAACACTGTCTAAAATAACTGAGTAAGCCTGTTCTAAATACTCTTCACTAAAGGAGTAAATTGGTCTCCTGTATTTCTTGTCTTCAGACTGTCTACCAGTCACCATTTCTTCCTCAAAAATTTCACTAAATCCAACCTTTCAAAGGGAAATTTATAATAACACAAGAAAATGACAAAAATATGACATTAATAGGAAAACTCTGAAAATACATATATATTCAGAAACACCACATACAATAAGCAGAAATTCACCAAAGTGTTAACAATCTATTTCTGGGTTTTTTTAATATATTCTTCAGAATTTTCTACATTGCTTATAATAAGCATGGTTTGCTTTTATAAAGAAGAAAAAACACTAAGAATTTAGGGATCAAACCAGCTTTTCCTTTAACAATGTGGTACATCTGCTCTGAGAAGAAATGGCCATTGTGGGGTGGGGAAGATGTGGTTGCCTGTTCTGGGGGATCACTTAGGTAAAAAAAAAAAAAAAACACAAAACACATTTTTCAACAAATTCACAAATATTGTAAATTCTCCTTGCCAAAGGTGCACTGCTCATTGTCTTGAAAAGACGATTCATTTCATCCCAGGGGTGACAGTCTTCATAAAGAGTTTTCTTCGGTTTTCCTATAAGTAGGTTCCTTACTATTATTATTCTTTTTAAAGATTTTTTTGGAAAAGTCAAGTGCAGGATGGACAGATCTGGCTACAGGTCACTCAAAGTGTCTGACACACTCCCTGAGTTTCTGGGGACATGACTTGGCACTAGTACCCTGGGAGATGAGGTCACAGAGGTCAGTAAGCCCCACTAATCGGGGCTGAGGTTACTGAAGATAACTGCCCCTTCCTCCCACCAAAGCCCTCGGGGAAGGAGGAAAGGGGCAGAACACACTCACGGCGTGTGTGTAGCAGTTAGCAGCATGTTCATAACAAGTCGGTTTGTAGCGGCCATTGGCTGGGGCCCGGTGGTTCATGAACCTGGAGAAACAAAAAGATATCATGTGAGGAAAGCTCACAGTGTGTGACAGACAACGGGGAAGCCTGCCAGTGGTAGGTTGGTCTATTCTAAATGAAAAGGCAACTGCTGGAAATATCTAGTTATGGGAACAAAACCAAAGCCATGAAATAAAAGAGATGTAAACTGAGCCAGCAGCAGTGATCCTAAAGCAAATACCCTAGTTTATACAATTGAGTATTCTTTCAGTTTATTGAAAAGAAACACCTTCTACCAACCAAAGCAAACAGAACTATATCTACCCCCTTCAACTGGTACCCCCAACCCTAAAAAAAAATTGAAAATAAGGCACAACCAAAACTTAAATCTTAACAGAAAAATCAGCAAGAGAGTGTTCCTAAATTTTACAAATGCGAGTAACTGCTGTTAAATGACAAGGAATACAAAGCATTTGAAAGGGTTCTAATTTCCCTCTCAAAATTTATAAGGCTTTATACATGCAGATCTTTAAGACCTATATTCCATGATCAGCAGGCCTGTCTAACTAGTTTCCCTATATTACATTACCTGTTCTGGCATCAGGCAGCTTAAATAAATGATACCTGGCTGCCTCTAGGCCACCTAAACCAGAGGTATGTTTTCACCTGCATTCTTTCTGAATTAAAAGAGTTTGCTTCAAAATGCAAATATATGACTAGTACCTGATACTTTGGCTACAACAGTCATATTTAGAAACATACAAGTGTATGTATGTTTCTAAGTAGCAAAATCTGTTACACATACAGACACATAGCCATGTACTTTCCTTTGGTCTAACTTTGTGGAAACCAGCAATACAGTAAAAAGCATGAATATCAAAGGAGCTGACAACGATAGCATTCTTCCATTTCAGTGTGCAGGTGAGAAGTCCCAAAACCAAACCCATACCCATGCCGCGCTTCGTGAGGCATTCTGGTTTAGTCTGGTCTCTGGAAAAAGGAGACGTAAACTCAGAAACATAAAAAAGCAGCTGCCTGAAAGCAGATGCAGAGAAACAGAGAGCCCTGCCAGTTTTCAGGTCTCAGGGGCCTGCTGCATTCCTGTGTGTGGAGCCTGCAAGATGTCAACAGGCTTTGCACCATAACGCTCCTTTAGCTTGAGCTAGTTTAGGGGGAGGGGTAGTTATTTGCCTCTAACGGGTTCTAACTAGTCACACCTTATTAATTAACATGATGAAAAATGGTACCATGCTGAACTAAATCAGAGCAAGGTTGCCAAAAATTGGCAGGGTCAAGCCATCCTAAATAGTGGCCAGTTTATGAACAAAAGAGTATCACTTTCTCACTGTATTAAGGAGAGTCTGTTATCCTTAGAGCAAATAAATGAAAATAAAATGGCAGTCCTATTAACCCAATATACAGAATTCAGGTAGAAAATGCACAGGGGAAATGGATTTGCCACAGTGAAGATACTTTATGTGGACCACCAGTGGATTAGCTATCTACCTAGTGTGCAAAATAGATACTTAATGAATAGAATTCACCAGATGGCTTGAAAACTGTTGAAGAGAAACGTGCAGTTAACAGCTTCAGAATTTATCCAAGCTATTGTCACACACAAATAAATCTTTTCTCCCCTGATAATCCTTTAAATAATTTTACTAATTTCCTAAGGGATGAGAGTGTTGCTATACAGTTCTTATTAGAAAAAGGAAAATAATTACTCTCTCGGGAAGAAGGCTTTTGAACCGTCCCAAGCATGCAAGGATCTACCACATCATTACCGTGAGACATAACAACAAAGCTGTAGGTAGCATACCCTATAAGGAATTTTAAAAGTTAAAGAGCAAGTCTCCAATATTGAAGAGAGCAGATTAAATTGCGAGGGCCCCACGTAGCATTCTTTACGTAGGCTTTGTCTACCTACCACCTGACTGCAGACGAAAATAGCAATTTATGTCTCTGGCAGTCCAATCTAAAAATAGTCAGGCCATTACACAGCAACAGGGATGGACTTTCGTATTTTC
This sequence comes from Smutsia gigantea, assembly GCA_032199065.1. Classification (NCBI taxonomy): domain Eukaryota; kingdom Metazoa; phylum Chordata; class Mammalia; order Pholidota; family Manidae; genus Smutsia; species Smutsia gigantea. The sequence goes on along the minus strand of JAVSCE010022353.1, from coordinate 256,384 downwards.
TCTTAAAAGAAAAGAAGCTGGGTGGTCATGTTTGTGACAGCTTAGCCCTGCCTACCTGGAATCACTGGGGTTAAAAATAAACTCAGAAGTTGTACAGAGAAACATTCCAGCTCTGTGACTTAAGGTACTCTCTCCTTAGGGACAGAGCCAGATCCAGGCAGTAAGGAAAGGGAAGAATAATTATGCTAGGAGCACCATTGTCTGGGGCTCAGTGGGATACACAGCAGGACTTTTCTGTGGAGAAGTTTACAGTGCAATTTTTCTATTTCTCTCTGATCTGCCAGGATATAATCAAGCCTCCAACATCGCCTCCAGAAGAAATCACTCCTAAGATCTACAGATGTAAAATGCAAATCAACTCCCACACACTGAACCTACTCTCTTCCTCAAAAAAGAATGAGAAAGGTTCTCAAGTGTTACAGAAAATAGCACCCATTTATGAAAGACACCTCTATTTAAGGCAGAATAAATCCAATGGTTACCCAAGGCTCTCAGAGTATCCAGCATGCTTTGGAGGGTTTGAGGGAGGTGACTGAGTCCTGGGTATGGGGCCCACATTCAATAAAGCTATTATTTAGGCAGCGTTTGTTTACCCACCTCCTTACATTCTCTTTTAACACTCTCTTACTTCCCCCTTGCCCAGTGTCCTTGTGCACTGACCCCCCGCCACTCCCACCATGACAAAATTTCAAAACTATGGAAAGAAATAACAGATAGGGAACTAAGGGACATTTGTTAGCATACTTCAAATTTAGCCCCAAAATACTGTGCCTTCTGAAAGTAGATCTCAGAGTCCTAAGATCAAACCCCAGTTGTCCTTGACTCCTGTATGTTTCTCATTCTCTGACTGCTAGTCAACACCACCTTCAAATATATTCCCAATCAGTCCACCTCTCTATACTACAGATCCTACCTTCAACCAAGACTTGACATCTCTGGCCCTATAAAAACATAAATTCTCTTCCTTGGTCTCCCTGCTTGTCCCTATACGCTCTTCTTTTCCAGCAGCCACATCATCTATTAAAACCAGATCACAGCACACACCAACTCCAGCTAAAAACTTGGCTTCGGCTTCTCAGCGTGGCCCACAAGCCCTGAGTGTCCAATCCTCACTACTTCTCCAGCCCAAGGACACCACCTTCCTCTCTCTCCACCCTCCACTATTCCACCTCATTTCTGCTCCTTGCACCAAGGTCTTGCCTGCCTTTCGGCAGTTGCATTTGCTATTTATCTCTGTTCTTCTCCAGAATGCTCAGCTCTTCTCACCTGTCAAGCTCAGCTCAAATGTCACCTCCTCAGAGGTTTTCCTGCCCATTTGGCCTCAAGTCATCACTTCAGCTACCCGCTCCCCGTCCCCCGCCTGATCACAATTAGTAAGCATCTGATTTTTTAAACTTACTTTTTATTTCCTCTTTTGGCAATGTAATGTGAATTCCACGGAGGCCACCTGGTCCACCACTGCACTTCCCATCCCAAGCACAATGCCCACCTTCTTGCTGAAGCTTAATAAATAAGTGTTAAATGAATAGAAAGATAGACATTCTGCTTGCTGCTGAACTATTTTATCTTAACCCAGAGATATCCCATCATCAATTAGCTTCATTGGGTTCTGTATACAACAAAGAGAGACACACAGTTTTAGAACCAAAAAAACCTTCAATCTCTGAAAAGAAAATTCTTAAAGGCCTAGACCATGGACATTCCAAAGGGTTCCTTCAACGTTACTTGATGAAGCAACATACATGGACCTCTGCGCAGTGCCTTATTAGCTCCCCTGTATGAAGGAGCATGGTGTTCAGAAAAAGTGTCTGTTGGCAGAGGTGGTAATAGTGGTGGAGGGCATTTACCTTAATGATTAAATAAGGGAGAAGGCATATATATATAAGGAGACCATCCCCTGCCTACGATTCACTGCTCTGAGAACATGCAAAAGACAATAGGCAGTTATCAAAGACTTCCTCATGCTTTAGAGTAAGATTCTTTACCACATATTCAATTTGAAGCTAACAAGTGGTCACAAGGCTGGGGCTGAGCAAAGGAGCATCTTTTTCCCTGGATTTTTGGTTGCAAGGCTGGGGAACTCTGTATGCACCACCAAGACACAGTAGAAGCTCTGTGGATCCTAGGCCTGTACCCTGTACACACAGGTGTGATATGAGCAGGGAGACACACACAGGTGAACTGGCAGACTGGGTATTAGAGAGGGACATGAACTTGAACCCTACAGTCCGTCCTTTCCTAGATATGCGATTATGACAGGTTCCCTTTTACTCTCTAACCCTATTTGCTCTTCTACATAATGGATATAAAATTTGTCTTCCAGTGTTACAGTTGATGAGTAATATACAAACACCCAGCCACTGCCTGGCACAGGGAGGCACTCAATAAATGTTCAGTTATTCTTAGTGAGAGATGCTGTGAAAGGGACAGAATGACTCTGTCTGTTGGCAGGGCAGGGCTCAAATGTGGAAGGGATAGAGAAGAAAGATAAAACACACTCTGTGTCCCAGTGGAATTTTTCACATCCTAAGATTTTTGAGAAGCCACGCGTGTGTAAAAAGCCCTCCACTTAGGACAGTGGTATAACTTTCCTTACAGCTCTCCTCCACAGAAACGGCAGAAATCTGGAAGTTGATCCAAAGCCACAATAACCATCAAGTTGCCATTCTGAGCAAACCAGCAAGGTGTTCAGGTTGTCTTATAGTTTAGGCATAGCCACAAACCATGGCCTAATGAAATGTTTTTACTGCAGTCAAATGCTTTTCATTCGAGTCCTGCTAAATCTATCAGGAGAAAGAGCACATGTTCCAAGACGGTGTTTCCCTTGCTCCTGTTGCCCTGTAACTTACCTACCTGTAACTATCCTGAATGTTCAAAGTGAACAAGGTGTTGAGTGCAGAACAGCATTCTCAACATTTTAATGTGTGGACCACAAAAACCAGGACTTTTTGGTTATGTTACTTTTTATTTGCAGGTTTTATTTCCAAGTTTCAAATTTACCCTTAGAAATATCTTTCCAATCTAGTCTATAATAGAAAAACAAGAAATTATGGGATCATTCAATCTTCAAAGAAAATCAGAGTACATCTAAATGTCATCAAGAAAATAAGTTTTAAATATCCATTGATACTGTGTAGCCACTGAAAAAAATGACAAAGTCCATGACACACCAAAAGAAAATGCCTGTATTTTTCATTCTTAAATGAATGAAGTTGAGTGACAAGTCATATTACAACTGTGAAAATAAGGACTGGATAGATTAGCGTCCAGCAAAAAGACAGTTCAATCAGATGAGATGGTAAAATCCTAAATGAAGGTTTTTGTTTTCATTTCTCCCAAGAAACACTGTTTTAATGCTTGTGCAACAAATACCAGGCTCGTTTTATTTCTAGAGAAGAATTCAAAAGGTAGGGAAGAAATACACATTCAATCAAATACGGAAGGGTAATTTCACAGAATATTGTCACTGTTCTCTGAAAACAGGAAGAGCACAGATGCGCAGAGAAGTAAAACCAAATCGAACAAACCACATGCACAGGGCTTTGCCAATCATGTCTGAATGCACGTTACTTTGTCCCTTAAAGCCCCACTAGACCTCACTCCTGACTTCATGTTCTAAAGCCACACATCATGGTTCCTTTTTGCCTTCAGGAGCACTGATACTATGCTCCCACCGAATAACTGGGCCAGGCAAGTCAGCACCCTGAGTGATGAGCAATATTCAGAAGTTAATCCAAGTCTCCAAACTGATGGTCCTTCTGATGGCAGTCCACCACCACTCTTCCTGTGCACTTTTGGCTGCTTTACCCTTTGGGAATAGGGAGTTGGGAAGAAGAATAAAAGTGCACTTTAGATTTTTGAAATAAAAGGCAGTGCCTAACAACTCAGCAATAACCTCTTTGCACGATTTCATGCATTCCTCTTCTTTCAAATTCCCCGTTACTGCACACTAAAGGAGCCTGCTTGTGAAGGTCTGGGAATGGGGCCATGGCTGCCTGATTCGAAGGGATGGAGAGTTACCACAAACACAAGAGAAGTGAACTTTCACCCACTTAAAGGAAGGAGAATTAGAAAAAAAAAAAGGCCCAGAGCTTCCACTGGGAACCATGGGCCAGCCTCCATCCATTGCTAGATGGCACAGAGCTGGAGTCCGAAAATGGGCCACGGTGCCTCCCCAGGCTGACGTTCCCACCAGCTCTCCAGTTAATGAGCAGCGGGCCAGCCTTCCGGTAGCGCCTCTCGGTTCCTCCTCCTCCTCCTTTCCCATCTAGGCGCCTCAAGAGCAGGTCTCACCAACCCGAATGCTAACTTGCCCCTTCGCAATGCCCCAAACAGCACCGCCTGGGACGCTAAGCCAGAGACCCAGCAAGGCCCGGACCTGGCCAAGCAAGGCTAAACCAGCGGAGCGTGCCTCAGTTTCCTTGTTCATAGGGCCGTTCACAGAAAAAGCACCTAAAACGCCCAGCACCCCTGCTTTACGACAAATCTCGCTGCAGGGCGCAGCAGCCGCCGGCCACCGTTTCGTGCGCCCCAGGAGCCCCCTTGCTGGGGGTAAAGGGTGGAGGCCGAAGTCGGGGGCCACGCCTGCGGCTGGGGTTTGGGTACTCACAGCAGGCACGAGAGCCCTGCCGGGATGGGGGTTGGCAGGGTGAAGCCGGTGAGAAATAAGATTCCCCGGTGGTAGGGCAGGCTCGGGATCTACGGGTCTGGGGTCTGCAGTTTGCGAGAGGATACCCGGGGCAGGCACGAGGTCCCGGTCCTCGGAGGAAGGGGATCTCCCGGGAACAGCAGGGCGGGGAATTCCCGGGTTGCTGAGCCCTTGCCAAAGCGCGGGATCCACTGGGGGATGGATCCAGGTTAGGAGCCGGGACCCAAGCGGGGGGAGGCGGGATCTGGGACCCGCGCCGTGCACTGGCAGCAGGGCTGGGGCGCCATCCTTCTCACCTCTGGAATCGATTCTTGAACCGCATTGATCCTCCGCTCCTCCTGGGGGGCCGGGAGCTCCGTCTCGTCTGCGCCGGAGGCTGGGCGCGCGGCCCTCATGGGCTTGGGTTGCTCCGGAGGCCGCCCGCGTGCACGGCGGACTGCTCGGCGGGGCAAGGCCCGAGCGGGCCAGGCCGGGGGTCGGGACAGGGCCAGTGCCAGACCGGGTGGCTGGGGGCGGGAGGGAGGCCGTTTAAACAGCCCCGGCGCCTCCCGCCTCCCGGCTCCTCCACCCCTGGGCCCCCGCTCCCCGCCCCGGAGCCCGGCTCCACCCCCGCCCGCTCCGCCCGCCCCGCCCCTCTGCGTGCTCCTGCGACCGCCAGCGCGTCAGCGCGCCTGGCGGCCAATCAGCACCCCGAGCGGCGCGGCGGCAACGCTGCCATTCATCCATCAGGGCCCCAGCTGGGGGGCGGGGCCTCGAGGCGGGGGCGGGGCTGAGGGGAGGGGAGGAGAGGAGAGGAGAGTTGAAAGGCGGCACGCTGCAATAAGCGGAGGGAGCGTGAGAACAGAAGGGGCCGAGGGAAGAGGAAGAGAAATTGTAGAGGTGGGACAAGAATCTAAAAACCAATTGTGAAGAAAACGGCAGCAAACAAGGACTCCTGTCTGTGTTCTACTCTTGGCTCCAAATAAATCATTCATCACTAATTTCTCCATCCCTCCGTTCATTTACTCCATCATTTTGAGGGCTAGCTATCCCTCGACTATTGTGCGAGGCTCCAGGGCAGATTTTAAAACCTTCCCTTTCTGTCATGTGAGAGGTTGGAATCACTAAGTCATTGCCTAACTCTGAGATTCAATGAGAACCACAAACGGAGGTATCCACTACAGGGATCCTTTTATACTGTCCTCCAATCTGTTTAATATTTTTTTATCCAAGCAGCTTCCAAATAAACCAAAAAGTATACTTGAATCAGAGTCCTAAACTCAGAGGGCTTGCTGGAAGAGTGAATGGCCATTTCCCTTAGCACTCCTGGAATTTAGGTGTGCTCTCTTCTAAATAGCCTACCTACACCCATTCCCCCCCAGACGCTAAACTTGAGACTCTGGGGAGGAGGGGAAATATTAATCCAGCCTGTTCAAGTATTTACTCTGCATGTGTTGGAGTATTGATTTCCATATTTCATCCATAATTCAAGTTCCTTTCCCTTAACACCTTACAAGTGGCAAGAACTAGGAGGGAGCCTTCCATGGTTACTCCATTGATTTCCCCCAAGAACTTCAGGAGATGGGCATTATCTCATTCATATCACGGATAAGGAGGCTGAGAGCTAGAGAAATTTGCCAGGGGCAAAACTAGGATTTGCACCTAGCTTTGTATAACATTAACCCCAGATCCTTTCAGGACACCAGACTGCCTCTCCCTAAATTTTAAGGTAGTATATCTCTTTTTAAAAACTTCTTTTCTTCTACACCAAGTCAGAAAAATGAGTATGGATTGAAAGTGTACTCATCTGTTCTGTCCAGCCACTGGGTTAAGTGAATTGGTGGGGGAAGGGAAGGTAACAAGGGAAATAACTAATAAAAATAGATACTATGTAATCTGATATGAAATAACATAAGAAGGGTTAAAAAAACAAACAATGAACCAGCAGATGCCAGGTCACATCCTATCAATGACTTAGGAATGTGCAGAGATAAGAAGCTGTCAGTGTGATGGGGCAAATTAGACAAAGGGATGGCGGAGAGAGGGAAGTCTGGAGATGGATTTGAAAGAGATAATGGGCATGACTTGACACAGCCTTTCATAAGGGAAGAATGGCTTGAACAAAGATGAGAAAGTGGTCAATATGGGTAAAATTTGTGAGAGGCCACCTAGGTTGAGAAACACCAATGTGGGTGATATTTACCCAAGAGAAAAAAATGAGTGAGATAAAAATCAGATTAAACTGATAGAATAAAATGCCTTGACCTACAGTCTCTTCCACAGGAATATTATCTGAAAGTGGCTTGTTTAAACAATATAATCACAAATTTAAATCAGCCTCCTTGTTGGTGAAATTCCCCCTCAAAGTGAAAACAATCCTCAAAAGATAAAAATAAAACACAAAAGCATGCTTGAATTAATTATGTAAACATCTGTCCCCTTTTGTTAGTGAGGTACTTTGAGCCTGTTGCTTAGGAGGAATCCCGAGTATATTTGCAGAAAAGAGATGTTAGATTTGATTTAGAGATTAGTGTCACAGGAGGAGAAGAAAATGGAAAGTTTTTCTGCATTAGCAGAATGTGACATTTTGTTGAGCTCAAGAGATACAGTTCTTCTTTCTGCAAAACTGCAGGCACACATTTGCATGGGCATAACCCGTGCCTGGAAGAAAAGCTTTGTGATGGAGCAGACACCAGTTACAGAGGAATCTCTTGGGAGAGCACCTGCTCTGCTCGCTGAGGGACGCAGAGTTCCTGGACAGTATGCTGACCATACTAGGAAGCACCTGGAACTTACTCCTCTGGTTGTGATTATCCAATCAGAAAGTAGCAGCTCTGCTCCAGACTATGAGCCCAGATGCCCAGGAAGGTTGACTGAACATCTGATTGCAAGTCTTCTTATGTGATTGGCTTTCAATCTGTCTCTTCACAAATATGACAAAGTAAGGCAGTTACTAAAAGGTAAATGCTCCCGGCCTTTCCTGAAGAGAGGAATGTCATCTTTTTATACTTAGTCTTTTGTCCACATGCCCTGATGCTATGGTCTGAATGTTTGTGCTCCCCCAAATTCGTATGTTGAAATTCTAATGCTCACTGTGGTGGTATGAGGAGGTGGGTCCTGGTCCTTTGGGAGGTGATGAGGTCAACCACCACCCATCCCCCCCAGGATGACTGTGTCTCAGGAATGAGATTGTGTCTCACAGAAAAAGCCTGAGTGAGTTCCGTGGCTCATCCACCATGTGAGGACCCAGGGAAGAGTCAGCCGTCTGCAACCTGGAAGAGGGCTTTCACCAGAACCCAGCCGTGTTGGCACTCTGATCCTGGACTTCCAGCCTTCAGAACTATAAGAAGTCAATTTCTGTTTATAAGCTACCCAGTCTGTGATATTTTGTTTTAGCTGCCCAAATAGACTAAGACACTTGACTTTGGGGTACATCTATTTCTTTCATGCCCAGTTCCTGGCCTTTCATGATGAAAACAATTGGAGAAACAGTGGAAACAGAAAAATCTGGAGAGAAAGGAGAGGACTTAGGTAGATAGGCTATATAGATTTCTACAGTGAAGATGAGTGAGAAAAAAAAATTCCATAACCTGGGGAATATTAGTAAAGCTATTTTGTGAAGTAAGAAGGGATTTAGCTAAGTAAGGATTCTAAGAAAGGGGTCATGGAATTGTGGGAAATGAGAAGAATTAGAAAGAGATTGTGAGAAATTTTGCTATGGGTATGAGTTGGATACTCTATTATTTCCCAAGCAGTAAAGTTTATAATCTCTTTTTTTTAATTATTATTTTTGGCTATTTGGTTTTATGTATTTGTAAATGATTTCTTTCAGAGACTGGATCACATGGAAGGCAGTTGCACAATGGTTACACAGATTCAAATTTTGAGTTCCTAAGATGCTTTCTGGAATGTTTACATCTCCTAGTTCATTTTATCCTTAAAACCATCCTGTGAGGTAGATAATATCATGTCTATTTTATGAAGTGAAAGCTTAGAGAGTTTTGTAGTTTACGTAAGTTTGCAAGTGTAAATGAAAAAATGAAGATTCAAGCCTAGTTTTCTGACCCCGAGTCCACTTCTTTTTCCCCCCATGCCTTACGGTGTGTGACTGTGTGTCATTCCCCACCACAGCCAGCCATGTTCTGTTCTCAGTGGACAATCAAATGATATTTTCCTGGCTGTTGTGGAATCCCCCCTCTCCCCTCCTCCCACCTCACAGAAAAACATTATTTGAATGTAGGGTACTCTAACTACCTCGTGATGTTTTTAAAGTCCCTGCTGAGCACAGAGGATAAGGATGGCTGCATCTCTGTCTTTCCAAAGAAGGCTTGAGAGGTGATGGGAATAAGGATGGGGATGCCATTGAACAACCAACATAGGAACAAAAAAATGTTGATGGCCGTGGTTCTCATAATGTGATTCAGAGGCCACAGGATCACACTAGGATTTTCATATTGGTCTGTATGAAACTCATGTCTGTGCTTTTGCCTCAGTCAAAAAGAATAAAGAATTATATTCAACACAATGCAGATACCCCTTAATTGGGGTTATTTAGCTATTTATCTAGATGCTTCTTTGGTACTGAGTAATGAGCAATAGGAAACCAACGTGGGGCGGTCAACCTTTCAGATCTTTTATTTTGCCAAAGTCAACCGCAAACTGAAAAGACTTGAGAGGTTCTTGGTGACTTATATGGTGTCCTAGCTATTCTATTTTTTCATAATAAATAAGAAGTGCTGATGAAGATGAAGCTAGCTTCTCTTGAAGAGGGAAAAGCAGAATATGTTGGTGGGAATCCCCATGAACCTTTCTAAACTTGCACACATGGAAAGATGTTGCTTTGAAACTTCACCTGCTCTGGTAGAGTGTCCAGGCTGAGTGTCATTCATTTATTTGTAAAACAAATGCAACTGGGCCTCCTTGAGCAAGCTCTTGCATTTGCTGTATAGATTTTTTTTCTGTGTGGAAGAAACACAAATCTGAACAATTCTCTAAAAGCACAGACAAGTAATGTCAATTGTTACGAAGGTTCTGTTAAATATGGAAAAGGGAATTACCTTGTACATTACTCAAACATCTCTATTTCTCTAACATTTTACATACTATGGGAGCTGCCATTTCTTTTTCTCCCAAATATCCCCATTTTTCCATCCAACATATTTTCTCTATGCCAGTGGGTAAACTCTCTACCTCCGGAAGGTCCGTCTGTGTATTTTCTCAGGCAAAGAAGTTTGGTCTTTCTCTCTTGGCTTGTGTCATTTGCATCTCCAGTAAGCCCTCTGCTGAGAAAAACAGTATCTTCATGGAGATCTAGCTTCTTTAAAAGATACAGAAAGGGAAGTATTTGAAGCTAACTAATAATTTATTATTTTTCTTTATTATTCAGTGAACATATATTGAAAGTCTAAGTAGCATCTAGGTGCTGGATACAAAGTTGAATAAGATGCCCTATTGTCAAGGAACCTCCAGGTGGTGGGAGAGAAAAAACAACTGAGCACGGATCCGTCTTTGGTGTGTTAAGGTCTATGACGGAGTGTTGTTCAAGATCCTTTAGCAGCACATAATAAGAATCTCTAATGATATTGAGTCTGGGCAAGGAAGGGGGACTTTTAAGAGGAGATGGCCTTGGGACTTAGTACCCAGAGATCAGATGAGAGTAAGTAAGCTAAGTAATGAAGAAGTTCATATTCAAAGGAGAGAGAGCACAGCAACAGCAGTCTGTGTTTGAAGAGCCACCATTCCACATGACACCAGAGAAAGGTATTTGTGGAGAGGTATCATATATGGAGATGGAGGGGCAAGAAGATTCAGATTAAACAAAGGACTGATGGACTAAGCCGAGGTGATTTGGAGTTTGTACTGAAAGCAGTAGAGACCCATTGAAAAACTTTAAACACACAAATGAGGTGATCAGTTCTATACTTAGGAAGATGTCTCTGATCAAATCTGTTCGGAGAATAGATTGGAGGGGCATGGGGGAGAGTGTTGGTTGCCTATATCTGCTCTATCCAGGAGAACTTTCAGTGGTGAAAGAAATGTTCTGTATTCTGTGCTGCCTGATACCATAGCACCTAGCTACTTATGTTGTTGAGCACATGAAATGTGGCCAATGCATCAGAAGAACTGCATTTTTCCTTATTTAATCTTAAGAAATTTAAATAGCCACATGTGGTTAGTTGGCTTCCGTAGTGGACAGTGCCACTCACTATACATCCTTCTTCGCTTTAATCTGTTCTAATAGAAACCCCAATTTTTAAGATGGGCACATAGCTGCCCAGAATGAAGATTGTATTTTCTAGGTTGCTTTACAGATAAGTGTGGGCCCTGTGGCTGAGTTTTGGGCAATAAGATGTGGGCTCAAGTGCAATTTCTGAGCTATGCTTTTAAAGGTAAGCTATGCTGTTCCCTTGTTGTTTCCCTTTCTCCACAGGCTGAAATGTGGGCATAAAAGAGGCACTTGGGGTTATGTGGTACAGCAGAGCAGTAAGATAGAAGGAGCCTGGGCCCCAAGGGCTTTTGTCCAGAGCTGCCTTGCTGGTCAGATGTTCAAGCACAAGAGGAATAAATTTCTGTCTCCTTTCTATGACTTTTATTTTGGGCTTCTGTCACATGTAGGTTATCCTAACAGATACTTTGAGTGAAGCTGGAAATAGAGCGACAATTAAAACACAATTGGAAGAAACCAGGCAAGAAGTGACAAAAGTCAGAACTAAGACAATGCCAAGGGGAATGCAGGAAAAGGAATAAAGAGAAGGGTGGAAGTGTTCTTTATAGGAAGTCTAAATCTGTGAAAACTCAAGGAGGAATACAGTTCTATCCATGACTGCCTCTGTGAGCCTTACCTTAAACTCCCAGCTCAGTATTGCTTAAAAATAGAAATCGAATGAGCAAAGAGGAAAAAAAAAGGACATATATTCTTCCCCAGACCCAGCTCAGATCTGCTGCAATATAGATATAATCAAATCAATAGAGTACCCTGACGTATTCAGAAATGGGGATATCTTTATTTTGGACTAAACAGAGGGAGGGCAAGCTGAGATCTGGCATACAGTACACACTCTAAAATAATTTAAATATGTGCATTTTGTACTGTAGATAGACTACCCATTCCATGTCAACAAAAACTTTGATGGCAAATCTTAAGAAGTGCCTCAATGAAAAAATAAGATTCATTTTAAACTGGAGCATGTCTACTGCTTGCCAACAATTTCCTAAAACTTAGCTATAATTTTAGGCAAGTTAGGCAAGTTTGCTATTTCTTTTTTTTTTTTAACACTAAAACTTTTGCACCAAAAGCCCTTTCTTCACACACAAGTTGTAAAAAAATTCTGGTTAGGTAACGTTTGGTTACGGCGAATCTTCCAGTATTTTAAATGAATAATTGAATGCTTACTTGTTAAGCACAAGTTTCTATGCCAGGCACTTTTGAAGGTGAGAAGCATGAAGAACTCCAAGGACTCCATTCAAACCCCCACGCTAACAGACTTGACAAGCCCTCACAGAGCTCCTAGCAGTTCAAAGCCTTGGCCCTGGGACAACCCAGCCCCCCTTTGAGTTCCTGTCTGGAAAAGCTCAGGGCTTTCAAAACAATTTACTGTTTGTTCCACCCAACACCTGACAATAGACCCCTGACTTCCTTTTCTTAGAGCATTTACTAAAAAAAACACATAAAATAGAAAAACAAAAAACAAACCCTACAATTGTAAATACTTCCTCTGTCCCTTTGAGATGTGTATGCATCTCCAACAACTCAGGAGTGTCTTTCTGAAGGACCTTAAAGCCATTTCTTTGAAATGTAATTATCAGGGAGTTCAGGGCTCCTATCTTCTAATCTCCCAGTGGGAAGACAGAATCCTCTCTTCAATAATTGCCAGCTAGCCGGCACGGCGGGCCTAACTACATTTGCATTTACACTAAGCGACTCCAGCGATTTCTCACTTCCCTGTCTCTCCTTGAGCCCCCACCCCCATTGCTCTCCGCCCACCCCGCCAGTCCCTCAACACCCATCATCACCTCAGTGCAAATCACAGTGGAGCTCTGCTCTTTCCCCTGCTGTCAGGAATTACTGAATAATATCTGTTTTGCCACTTTAATGTCTGGCTTTGTCCCTTTCTGACAAAGGTATGAGCCAGGTCCATTCATCTAACAACGCTGTGACGTTGCCTTTACCTTCCTTATTTTGAAGATGAGGAAACTGATCCTCCTGGAGATTAAATAACTCACCCAACATCGCATTTGCAGTTCGTTAGCATTTGAGCCGTAGAATTACAGAGCTCTAGGGTTCACTTGTTCAGGCTTCTCATTTTACAGAGGATTCTGGGGATTGAATTGAAAGGTTATCTGTTGTAAGAGTCAGAACCAGAGAGGGTTGCCTGATTTAAAATATAGGACGCCGGTTAAATTTGAATTTCAGTTAAAAACAAATAATTTTTTAGCATAAGTCTGTCCTGTGAAGTATTAGTTATTTATTCCTTATTTATCTGAAATTTAAATTTAACTAGCACTGTATTTTATCTGGCAACCCTACCTCGGTGCTTCTTCCCAGGGTCCTTCCCACTCCACGACTTAAGACAGCAAACATCAACCATCTCAAACTTCTTTGGAAATCTTGATCCTATCTGTGTGAGTGATAAGGCAGATAGACTGTGATTTAGTGCATTTTGTGGTTTTGGTGAGACACTGCTCTCTGAAGTTGGGAAAACCCCATGAAGTAATATTTATAAGGGAGGCATGGTTCATTTACAAACCCACCTGAAATACTAAACTAAATTAAAAACCCTTCTGTGTCCGGTCAACTTACGTATCAGAGCATCACATGATTGGCCGGACTCTCCAGCTAACCTCTATCTGACCCATCTCTTTGTTGCCAAGTAAGTTTTCCCCCAAACAATTCATTAGGGGTCCACTGGACAGGAATCACAACTCTTGTTGAGGGGCAGGGAGGAGGCCATCTAAGTCCAAGCTGGCAGAAAAGGTAAAGTTTGGTGAAGAAAAGAGACAGAAGACAACCCAGAGCCAAGACTAGGAAGCATGGACCCAAGAGAGTGTTTCTGGTGATGAATAAACAGAGCCATAGAAAAATAGATCCCTCTTACTGATAAAGAGACTGGTGTTTCCACAAATGACTTAGTGATGTTAAAAAGAAGAGAGCAGGTCCAAAATGGAGTCACTTATGCTAAACTCCAAGTGGGCGAACCAACCCTTCACATCTAACCTAATTGCAGTTTTCAGTCCACAAGAAGGGAACCTTTCATCAGTCAACATGGACTTACCTGGTCAGCTCTAGTGAGATCACCCTCCCGAAAGACCCCTTCCCTTCCCCTCAGGAGAGCAACCTCGGCTGAAACAATGTGCTCAAAGCTAATGATTTCCTTTTCCCTCCCCCTTTCTGCCTTTAAAAACCTTTCCTTTTCTACAGCTGGGAGATGGGATGCTGCCCGATTCATGAATGGTTTAATAAAGCAAATTTGATCTTTAAATTTATTTACTCAGTGGAATTTTATTTTGTGAACAGTGACTTTGTAAACAGAGACATGAGTGAGGGAAATGCTGTGGTGATAACCTTACGTTTTTCTATTCTGACTGGCCTAGCACCACTGATAAAATCCATGGTTTACACCTAAGTCCTAAGGAATGCTAAGCTTAAAAAAATGCTCCATATTTGCACAGCCTTTTTCACATACTCTCTCTTAGTTTTATGGCAGCCACAACTCTTGGCTGGATGTAGGAGGCAGGACGAATGCTTTGTTATTGGCCGTTGCCCTCTCCCATATCCATTTTACAAATGAAACTGCTGAAGTTCAAACACATCAAGGACCAGTTCAAGCAGTTAGTAAGATGGCAGAGGCAGAACCCCAACAAGGTCCACTGACTGAGTAAGGAATTCTCTCCTGAGCAGCAGGGTCTGGAGAGTTGGGGCTGAGCGGAGCTGAGGACCATTCAATGCGTGTTACTTTCAAGCCCACAGGCTGAACATTAAATGCAGAAATGCAGGCTTTGAACAAGTACGCAGGGATTCTTTTCTTTGCAAAGAAGGCCCACCTGATTTAGTTCCCACAAAAGTCCATTTGTCACAAGCAGTCGGGTTTCCAAAATCCTAAGGCAGGAAATACGACATTGCCAAGCCCGCTGAGAATTTTAGATCTGACGGGAAACTTCTGTGGCTGCATCATCTTTCCACGATGTTTCCCTCTTTGCTCCTCTCACTGTTGCGTATTCCTCTGTAGACTGGCTTCCTGTGCTTACTCCTTGGCTTGTCTGTGACCTTCAAAGGGGGGCCCTATCTCTGAGTCTTCAGGACAACATCCTGCCCTGCACTGTGGAAATAAACATTTCAGCACAGAGCTTAAGGGCACAGACTCTAGACACAGGCTGTTTGCATTTGACTCCTGATTTACCATTTAATTTCTCTGGTTCCAGATTTATCATCTATAAAACAGCTAATAACAGGCTCAACCTAGGATACTGTGAGAAGTAAATAAGATAATGTCCTTAAGTCCTCAGCACAGTGATGGCACTTAGTACCTGCTCAATGAATACAGCTGTGTTGTTATTATTATTATAGCATCTGGTGTTTCTGGCTCCTGGCTGAGTATTTCCAAGCCTCGTTTTGAAATTCCCAGAGGAGAGAGCCATTTGCTGAGCTCAACAAATGGTCTGAAGAGGCCATAGGTAACTAGGCTTTCTGTGAATTGGCTGACCTGACTCAACCAACTCAGACTGGAGGGCAGACCATGTAAGCACAACAGAGGTTAGACTCTGTTTCATCAGGAGCTGTGAATGGAGGGCAGTTCTTTTAGAAGGGGTATGGGAATGGCTAGCACCTGAAAGATGCTTAATACTAAGTTTGGGCAGGAATTTGTTCTCAATTATGTAATTTTATATAATTATGTAATTTTATATAATTATATAATTTTAATAAATGTTCATAGCCCCTGAGTTATAGCCACCTGGTCTTTCTTGCCCCACTTGGGCTTGATAGGGAATTTGTCCCAATCTTCAACCAACTATATGCTTTCCTACATCCCAGAGAGTCACACACCCAGTCCACATTTGTTAAATGCCTGCAGCATACAAAGCACTATGGCCTGCCCTGTTTGCAAACGTGGTGATGGGGGGAGCAGGTCAGAAGATGGGGTGTAAAGACAAATAAGCAGCAATTTCTGTCTTTCAAGGCCCTTCAAATCTGGTGGGCTTCACAAAATAACTCTAAATGAAGGGAGTGTATAATACAGTAATGGTGGCATAGAGTATTAAGACACCACAAAGAAGTATAGATACACTCTGTCTGTGTTCAAAGAAAGTCTTCATGGAGAAAGTTACTCAGCCTGGATCATGAAGGATGGGAAGATACTGACCAGGAAAGGTGAATAAAGAGTCCATTTCATATAGGTTGAGTAAACATCATTAGTAAGTTTTCAGAAATGGGAAGGTATAGAGCCCACTGGGACTACGGTTAGTTATCTGGTTTGGTTTGAGTCCAGGTTATTTACTTAATGGGAAAGAATGTGTTGTGTGTAGAAACATTGGCATGAGGTCATGAAGGAATTTGATGCCAAGCAAAAGAGTTGGTGCTTAATTTTATAAATAGGTAGAACCTATAAAAGAGAAGTAATAACAATCCTGCTGGCTAAGTTTGCTTTGTTTTATGTTCCTCTTTTGTTGGCTGTGTGTGTTGTAAAAGTATGTCTATTTAAGTGTTTCTTTCTCCCTGCTGCTAGAAGGCAGGAATTCTATAATAACTAACATAGTCTGAGCACTCACCTTTACACCTGCCAGGTGCTAATCCAAGCCCTTGATATGTATTATTGTCCTCATAATAACCCTCTGAGGTAGGCATCATTATCCTTATTTGACTGATGACGAGGCTGGCCCTGAGCAGAAAGCAACCGATCTGAGGTCACCACTGAAAAATGGGAAAGCCAGTACCTGAACTCAGGCACCCTGCTATGCCCTGCTGCCTCCCACTGGCCATGAAATCCTTTTGTAGCAACACCCTAATCTAGCTCAAACAATTCTGGGCTTTAAGGAAAAGAATGTATTGCAAGCTGGGCACAAGGTGATGCTTTTGATAACCGTAAAGATAATGAGATAGAGGAATCCTAGTTAGTTGCCTACAGCCTAGTTATCTATGTGTGGCCTTTCTCCACATCTAAGAGATCAAAAATGCATCCTTGACCCAAACTTGGGATATGGGAGACGATCCTTGCCCCAAAGACCAGAGAGCAATTCTCTCAAGGACTTCACGCCCTGAATAAATTATGTAGTGATGTATTCTCCTTCTTACATGAAGCATTTACTATCCAAACAAAAGAGAAAAATAGAAGCATGGGTGTTTTCTTAGAACCGCCAAATATCAGAGTTGGAAGGACTTTTAAGTGTTGCTGGGTTCAACATGCACACTTGAGGACTTGGATGCCTTGCTGCCATGACACCATCTGTTTCACCGGTTCACAGCCTTTTTTGCACTCCCCACACTTGGTGAATAATGCTCACATATGAGATGCCTTTCCTCTGCTGATGAGATAAGACGGTCTGTAGGCTGCATGTGATTCCTAGTGCTAACTTTGGGCCACACCTTTTTCTTCCACTCAAAGCGAGTCAGTATTGTAAATAATTAAGAGGGATGCTGTTACAGAGACATACTTGATTATATTCTAATGTGTATTTTTAAGACCATTCATTTGCAAAGGTTGGCAGTTTAACTACCCATAGTCAAAATTCACCAGTGGTTGAAATCATCCAGTGGCTGGGGCTTCTGTCAGCAAATTCTTCCTTTTATTCAGTTGCAAAATGTCTCTAACTGCCACTGGCACATTATAACACTGGGAGATCCCTTGGTCCTCCATCCTGTATCTCATCCTAGTGTTCTTAGAAGCTCTTCTATATTTTCATAATTCAAGCCCTTCACTCCATTTCCTGCTTTCAGTGGACGAGCTTCCCTGGGACATGCTAAGTGCTCAGAAAGTGTTTGCTGGTTCAGTATCTGTCCCTCTACAAAACAGTTGACATGAATACCTCACCTTCTAGACTCGACCCTAACAAAATCTTGTGCTTCTCTTCTGGCTCCAATCTCGGAGGTAGGGGCTTGTCCCTTCTGTAAGACTAAGTTGTCCATTTGGGCTCTAACTCTAATCCTCTCTGGCTAATTCAGAGACCTGGTTACACATAAGAAATACTGCCATTCCTCTTAGGCAGAAATATTTTCTTTCCTCCAAGGATAGTTTCACTCTGAGCAAAGATGCCATTTTAAAAATCTGTGTAGTGAATATAACCTTTATCAAAGAAACTCCTGAGTTGCTCATTTATCTGCTGTGAAATATTTTTAATTTTAGCTTCATATCAGCATTACCTGGGGAGCTTTTAAAAATCGTGATGCTCAGGCCTTATCCAGACCAATGAAACTGGAATTTCCAGGGGTGGGGGTAGGAACTAGGCAGCAGTATTTTTAAATATCTCCAGGTGGTTCCAGGGTACATCCAAGGTTAGGAACTACTGGTCTAAATTCAATCCTTGCAGCTCAAAACATGGTCCTAGACCACTACCATCACTACTATGTGGGAGCTGGTAAAAATTGTAAAATATCAATCCCTATCTATTAAATCAGAATCAGCATTTTAAAAAGATACCCTGGTAATTCCTATGCACATTAAAATTTGAGAATCGTCAAGAGCTAGAGTCAACAAACTAAAATCTGTAAACCCAATTCAGCTCACTGCCTGCTTCTGTAAATAAAGTTTTATTTAACAAGCCACTCCCATGCACGTACACGTTATCCATGGCTGCCTTTTTGTTATGGTGCCACAGTGAAGCAGTTGTCACAGACACCTTATAGCTGACAAAGCCTAAAGTGTTTACAATCCGACCCTTTACAGAAAAGGTTTGCCAACCAATGCTTTAGAGGGTGAAATGGTTAAGTTCAGCTAAGAAGGCATTCCTGGGCTTTTGCCAGGGCATCGGGAGGGGGAAAGATAGGATGTATCTGCCCTTATGCTGGCGACACCCCTTATGAGGACAGCTCTTCTGGCACACAGGACTTTTATACCCACTTACCAGGATTGTCCTGCCAAATGAAGGCGGTGTTTCTAATAGAATTAATTCTGGATATATTCTCCAGGGAAACAGATGGGCCAGCACAAGTGTGCCCTCAGAATCATGCTCAGACAAAAGCAGACATTTTATGTCATTTAAATGATGTTGCAGAATCATCTGATTAATGCAATATTGCAAAGCATCTCCTGGAAAAACAGGACAGCATGAATCAGGAAGATGAGCGCTGGTGCCTGACAACCCGGATGATCTCTGCCAATCTACTTCCTTCAAAGATAAGGTTTCTTTTCATTTTTTTCCTCTCTGTATATCACCTTGATTATATCTTTTTTACAAATGTCTGTCCTTCATACTAATTAATCACTGGCCTCCAGCTTGGTTTGCCCAGTAAAGGGACCCATGAAGCCCACCTGCTCTATGTGGCACACTTTTGCAATACAGCAGGCATATTCAATCTTTCCTCTGTAATTTCAGAACAGAGAAAAGCTAACCAGCTCATGGAGGTGTTGATCTGTGACCTCTTCCTCCCTGACACTATATAGCATTGCTTCTCAAACTCAAACATATTGGAAATCACCTGAGCATCTCTCTAAATTACAGATTCTGATTCAGAAATTCTGAGGCTGGGCCTGAGAGTCAGCATTTTCCAGCAGGGTTCAAGTTGATATTGATCATCTTAGGACCATGCCTTGAATAGTAAGAGTCTAGGACAAGGGTTGGCAAAGCATGGCCTATCAATATCAACACATCTGGCCCACTGCCTCTTCCTGTAGATAAAGTTTTATTGGAATACAGCCACACTCATTTGTCTCACATATTATCTGTGGCTGCTTTCATGCTACAGTGGCAAAGTTGAGTAGTTATGACAGGGACTGTATGGCCTGCCAAACCTAAAATACCTATTTACTATTTGCCCCTTACAGAAAAAGTTTGCAACACTGCTTCTCCAAGGGTGGTCTTACATCAGCATCATTTGACAGGTTTGTTACAAATGCTGATTCCCAGTATCATTTCAGACCTAACCCTAAAGAGTCTGGAATGGGCCTGATGCGGCCCCATTGTTTTCAAGCTGCTTGGATGATGTTGATGGGTCACACTTCGAGGGGCAACACCATGCCTGTCTTCCAGAGGGAACTTACCAGTCATTGATGGGGAGGACATTTTCCTGACATGGGATGCATTTCTTTAAGGAACTTATATTTAATTAGATGCATACATCTGGGTCTTGCTGGGGCCTCTGACCCATGCATGCCTCTTCCCTGCCATCAAAGTCTTGATGGAAGGTGGGCTATTGGAAACAGAGTGGTGCTGGCTGAGTCTCCAGGATGCTAACTCGGAGGCGGAAATTTCTGTACAGAAGGTTTATTCGGAGTGCTCATGGATTAACACCTGTAGAAGGGAGGAGAGAGAAGAAGAGGGAGTAGGACCAAGAGAGAAGGAGAAGAGAGGCTGCAAGGCACAGTCTCAAGGGAGGCCTTGGCCAATCCCAGGGGAAACTCTGAAACTGAGATAGCCCTTCAGACTGGTCCCCCAAAAGGGTGAGAGAGTCAGATCTTTGTAACCTCTGCCCCCTCCACAGCTGCACTAAGGCTGGAGCATATCCTTGGGCCAGGCGGTTCTCTCCAACCAAGACAATTCCTACAGAGGGCTGAGATCTGAGGGCTGTCTTCCAGCATCATTCTCAGCCCCTGGCGAAGCGCGTCCTTCCTTTACTTCAGAAGCGGAATTCTGGGAAGTGCTTCACAACCTCCATTCCACAAAGCGTCATTTTTATAAATGGGCTCACATCATTTATTGGGCTTGCATCCCATGCAATATTTTCCCTTATTTCATCCTCAGGGTACCTTAACGCGGTTGTAATTATTAGCTTAACTTTTAAAGATGGCAAAATGGAGACTCAGAGAAGTTGGGTGAATTTCCCAGAGCCCTACAGTGAGGCAGTGATCAGACGATGATTCCAGTCTCGATTTGCTCACCCCGAAGTTCACGAGTTCCCAATTTGTATTCTTAAGAACAGAGGTTCATAGGTGTTATATAAAAAAGGAGAAGAAAAACCATACGGTCCAATCGCTTTTGGAAATTCTGCATTCAACATAAACAGGTTTCTTTACGGCTGGCTTTCCCAGAACCTTTAACCTGCCAATGTGCAGTGTGAATCTCCAAGACAGCCATTAATATGTATTTTTCCCCAAGCTTACTCAAAAATGGAATTGTTTCGTAGGAGAATGTACATAGACCAAATTTTGGGACACAATGCCTTACCCTAACGAGTCTCCTTTTGAAGTCTCTTTCCATGGGAGGTTGGGAGAATTTGCCCTGAGAACATGCAGTCCAGGGACAGCCCCCTTCATACCCCAGCACCTTCTCCCTTTCCAAGGAAGGGAACTTCCACAGGGCTCTCTTTCAGAAGGAATAGAATGTCGACTTAATACTTTGTTGCCTTTGGTCCTGATTTATAAATACTGGTGCCCAGTATCCTGGGCAAACAGAGGGAGGTCGGCCTTTGAGCAAGGATGGCACTATCAACGTGCAACAAGGCTTCCGTGTTCCTGCCACACTTGGCAGGGTGTCACTTCTGTGTGGTGGTGGTGCGGGGACTCCCTCCATTCTGCAAGGCTCATTTGGGTTTAGCACTGCATCTTGAAGTTGACACTGTATATGTATCAAAAATGAACAAGGACAGCTACCAATACTGCCAATCTTAAATTTAAACCTCTTCCAGAAAAAGTTCTAAATGCTTTCATTTTTAAAGTTTTTTTTAAGTGTTTGTGTAAAATCAAAGTGAAAAAGAAATCTCAGTACAAAGTTACTTTTGCTAAAAACCTGTCCCTAAGTAAGAAAATGCACAAGAACGATTCCGTGGGGGAGGAGGAGAAGGGAAGGCGGTGCGGCGGGCGGTGGGAGCGCAGCCTCCTGCAGGGTGCTCTGCAGGCGGCCTGGCAAGGTCAGCTGCACTGCGGTTTGCCTCGAGGTTCCCACCTAGAATATGGGGGTGATCGCACACCTGCATGAGACTTGCAGAAATCAAACTCTGGGCCCATTTTCAATGATTCAGTCGGAAGATGAGAATCCATGTTACCTCTTACCCCTCGGAAGAGCTGGCCTTGGTCACGTCTGCTGGCCTTAGCACGGGAAGGTTGTTTGGTTGGCACAGTTTTGGAGACTGAATAGATTTTAGCAGATTTTTGGGCACTCCATCTACCAATCTGACTACTCCTAACCTGTAGGCAGTTCAAGGTTTATAAAGTGCATTTCTGACTATTGGTGGAATGTGAAGCTGAGGAAGTGAAGAAGGGTGGGACCTGAGCTTAGCATGCCAGACCATTTCTGACCCAAGGGATTTAAAATCCTGGTACCAATGCCCTACTGTGTGAATCTTGAGTCTTCTGCCTCAGATCACAAGGATGTCTCTGTACATGGTTACTAGGTCAACAGACTTATGGGTGAAAAAAGAGGTCAGCAAGTGGCCACAGAGGATACTTTTAATATAGAATCATAAAACTTTAGCAGGGAAGTGATTGGCCCAGCCTTAAGACACTGTCTTTAAAAAATTCTGTATTTGAACAAATAGAGTAAGTGGGTTATGAAACTGGTTATTCTAAGCGCTGGTGACAGCAAGGCTAAGTTGGAAAGGACCTTTGTGCATTTTGTGGCCAAACTCTTCATTTCACAAGATAAGGGTCCAAAGCAGTAAAACTAGGTCCTCCAGTGCCTACAGCTAGCTGTTAATGCAGCGGGGACCAACGAACACTTGGCTGCCTCTGTTTCCTGCTGTCAAAACTGAATGAGGGTTAAAGTTAACCCTAAATTTAAAAATGAACAAGATTCTGGCAGGATTGAGGCCATCTTATTACACAATTTCCTAAGGAGATGGAGCTTCAGCAATATCTGTAGCTACAGTAATGAATCTTTGAGGCGTAAAAATGGAAGACATGAGTTTCTTGGGTCAGGAGAGTGTGAAATAATCTGAAATTCAGGTGGGGGTTTTCATTCTGAGTTTGCTTCATGTCCATTGTTGGCATGTATCGTAAGTGAATAATTCACTTCAGATTGTCAGAAATTGGCTTTGAAATGGCTCCGTGTCCCTCCTTGAGAGATCTGTACCATATAATTGAATTTTTTTCCTCACTACTAATGTGAGAAGAATATGAATACTGATCTCAATGAATTGTTATGGAGATTAAATGAGCTGCTAATATAGAGTCTCAGAACGTGTCCTGGCATAGAGCACCTACTCAATAAACATCAGCTACTTTCGTTTGTAACTTTGATTTTGATTCTTTTAAAATAAAAAAATATATTTTAAAATAAAGTTGCAAGAAGAGCACAATGATCACCCAAATAGCCAACATCTGGATTTAGAAACTGTTTACATTTTGCCATATTTGCTTTACCTTCACAGAGGCAGATGTGTGTGTGTGGGTGTTTTGTTTTGCTACATCTTTGTAAAATAAGTCTCTAGATGTCATAACACTTCAGCCCTACATACCTCAGCAAGAATGCTCTAAAATGAAGGACATTTTCCTTCGTAACTGTATCATTATCACACATAAGAAAATTAATAACAGTTCCCTAATATCTAATTTCCAGTTCATAATCAGATGGCCCACTTTACAGCTTTTTGGCTGAGCCAGAATCCACAGAAGGTTCACATAATGCGTTTGGTTTTGTGTTTCTTTAGTGTCCTCTAATAGAGAACAGCAGCTCCCACCCGTCCTCCTTTCCACATGGCATTGCTGCTTTGAAGCAGGAAGGCCAATTGTCTTGCGGAGTGTCTTACATTCTGTCATTATCTAATTGTTTGTGGTGTTATTTAATTTACTCCTCTGCCTTGTATATTTCCTATACGTTAGAAACTAGTCTGAAAGCCTCATTATGCTCAGGATAAATATTTCAGGCAAAAAGACAGTGCTTCCTAGGTCATGCTGGGTATTTCATGTTGTATCACATCAGCAGACACAGCCTGTCAAGGCTGTCAGCATTAGCTATTATTATTATTACTGAGGAAGGATGTAGTACTTAAGCCGTCTTCAGTGGTCCTTTGATAATCATGCCCAGGACACAGGACCTAAAAAGCAGAGTTAATCTCTGTGTGTGATGGTGGTGGTGGTAGAGGCAGAACAACAACAAAAAAGAACTTAGATCACGAATTTCCATTAGAGACTTTGGGTTATTCAGTATGTAGGCTGGTGGTATACAGTGTCTCCTATCAGGTTTAGGGCTAACATTTCACAGTGTAATTGAGTTAATTTAAACATTTTCAAAATATTGCTATGGCCAGATATTGGGTCAGACACCTAGGACAGGAGATGAAGAGGAACTTGAGTACTGGAGACTGGTGACTTCTCAAAATTCTCCAGCACTGGCTATATTTACTCTCATTAAGACCATTATTCATAGGCTTTTCTTTTCATTCTTTAGTTAATCTCAGAGTTCGTGTAGGTGGATGGAGGGCCTACCCCAGCAGGCGAGGCCATCTTCAGCAGAGACTCCTGAGGGTGTGGTCAGGTAACATCCAGGGAGTGATGGGTTCACATTCTTCCTACTCACCCAGTTGTCAACTGAAACACAACCTCAGGTCCGGAAATTAGCTTGGAGTCAACATTAGAAGCTAATGTTTATTCAATTGCTGTTCTGCTTTGTCAGAAAATCAGCGTTATCACTATTGATTTTCTCCACGTGATGATTTACCATCTGTCAGACGGATGGGTGCAAACCTGGCTTCCCCTTATAATGGCTGTGTGGTTTTGGACGATTAACCTCACAGTCTCCATATCCTTTTTTTTAATTGTAATAAAATAGACTTAACATGAATTTTACCATTCTAATGTATGTACAATTTGGCGGTATTAAGCACATTCACGATGTTCTACAACCATCACCACTATTTCCAGAGCTTTCTCATCATCTCTAAAAGAAAGTTTATACCCATTAAACAATAACTCTCCATCCTCCTCTTCCCTTAGCCTCTGGTAACCTCTAATCTACTTTCTGTCTCTATAAATTTGTCTAATCTAAGTACCTCATGTAAATGGAATCATATAATATTTGTCCTTTTGTGTCTGACTCATTTCACTTGACATAATGTCTTAAGCATAACATCTTAGCATCTCATCCATGTTGCAGCATGTATCAGAATGTCCTTCCTTTATAAGGCTAATGTTCTAGCATATGTATACACCACATTTTATTTCTCCATTCATCTGATGATGGACATTTAGGTTGTTTCCATCTTTTAGCTGTTGTGAGTCTATCTTTTCAAGTGGAGGATAATATCTATTTCCCATGGTTGTTGTGAAAAGTAGACAGCCAGGAAAAGGCCTGGTACCACCTACCTGGTAGGTGCTCAGTTACTGTTGTTTTCTTTGTTTTTCCTTGGTACAAACTTCATACATTTCCTTTGGCACTTAAGTAAGGGAGTGTGATGAAGACAGGGAATTCTTTGCCTGTACATTTATGCTCCTCTGTTATAATTTCTCTAATTAATAGCTTGGCTCTTTATTTATGAGAGGAAGTTTTCCTGAGGATATGCTGGGGTGTGGGAAAGGGGAAGAGTGGAGGACAGGATGAGGTGGAAGATAAAACAGGCCTCCACTCCAGTTGGTTATATGCTGCTAGGCTCAAGAACATTTGTTAGCTGAAGGATTGGCTAACTTTTTCCAAAACAGCGATAGAGCTTACTGTAGAGATAGCCATCTCTGAAACTTGACTCTCCTTATTGCAAAAGGCTCAAGTGTTCAGATCTGGGCCATCAGGACTGGAAAATGAAGATTTTCATCTTGCTTCAATCCTTTTCTTCTTTCTAGGGCAGATGCCTCCCCCCAGATTGCAATAGGAGAGGGCAAAAAGCTGTTTTCCTTCTGTGACTTAGAAGGAATGTTTCAAAGGATCCTATGAAAGAACATACTCAATCTTGAGTTTGAAGGGTGTTCAGTGTATGCCACTCCAAAATATGCCACTCTGACATAAGGAATGTTTTGAACTGAAGGCAAGTGAGAAAAAGTAGACACAAGAAAAACTGTCTGCCCAGCCCGTCTCCACAGCAAGGGCAGGATGGCTCATGCTCTAGACCTAGCCCTGAGATGGCACCAGAGTGATCTACACAGCAAACTTAACTAACTAGCCCTTATTTTCCATTAGTTTCCTTTCTATCTATCTATCTATCTATCTATCTATCTATCTATCTATCTATCTATCTATCTATCTATCTATCTATCTTCACACAGTTTGCCACTCTAAAAACTAAGTCCTTTTCCTTTGTCTTGTCACTTCTCTACAAATGTATTGTTCTTTTGTTAAGATTTTATATAAGCCCACATTCTGACCTCTCCTTTGAGCTATTTACCATTGAATACGCCTGTGTGCATGGGCTCTGTATGTGTTCATAAGCTTCAGTTTGTTTTTCTTTTGTTATCCATCTTTCGTCTGTCTTATTTGCAGGGCCTTAGCCAATGAAACTAAGATGGGTAGATGAAAACAATTTTTTTCCTTCCCTACAAATAAAAGCTTCTAGAAGCCAACAGGACTCCGCTCCTTTCTTTAAAAAGCTAACACCCAGATGTCTGGAGAGACTAGACTAGCCAGGGTCATAAAACAGATTGGAGCAGATTATTAGGGACTACAGATCTGATTGTTTCGTGCCCACCTGAATGCATTCTTCCTTTGCTTCAGCTGATGTCTAGCTGATTTTCCAATCTTTGAGTTGTAAAAAAGTACCGAGGATATGCTTACTGAAGGGGTCCTAGAAATTTCTGTTTGGGAGAACTC
This sequence comes from Smutsia gigantea, assembly GCA_032199065.1. Lineage (NCBI taxonomy): Eukaryota > Metazoa > Chordata > Mammalia > Pholidota > Manidae > Smutsia > Smutsia gigantea. The sequence goes on along the minus strand of JAVSCE010022353.1, from coordinate 229,941 downwards.
ATTCAAAAACTACCTATCCTATGCAGTCTTTTCTGGACTCTATGAAGAAGTGAAAGAAACAATAGTCATGGAGGAGTGAGGATTCTGGAGAGGAAGAATGAATACCTGAACATAGTATGAGGACATATTGGGGGCAGGGTGATAATCAATATCTGTAGTGGGCTCACTGATGGCCTCCAAAAAGATACGGTCACATCCTGATCCCCAGAAACTGAGTATTATACTATGTGGTAAAAGATCGAGTATTCCTTTACATGGCAAAAGATCTGATTAAGTTAAGGATCTTGAGAGCAGAAGCTTCTCCTAGATTGTCTGGATACTTGCAATCACAGGTATGTTTATAAGAAAGAGGCAGAGGAAGTTTTGAGACAGAAGACGGGGAGGCAAATGATTACAGAAGAGGAGACTGGACTGATATGACCACAAGCCAAGAACTCCTTGAGTCCCCAGAAGCTGGGTGAGATGAAGAACGGATTTTCCTTGGGAGACTTCGGATGGTCCTGCTAACCCCTTGATTTTGGACTTCTGGCCTCCAGAATGTAAAGAATAAATTTTTATTGGTCCAAGACATTCAGTTTGTGGTAAACTGTTACCACAGGCAAGGAAACCAATACAATATCTAATCTTTGACTTTAAAAAATGACACATATTTAGTGTATACAATTCGTGGTTTGAACATTTGCATGCATTCACAAAACCCTCACCACAAGCAAGGTAAGAAACATACCCATCATCTCTAGAAAACTTTGTGTGTGTGTGCGTGTGCTAATAACACAGTTTGAGATCTACTCTCCTAACAAATGTTTCAGTTTACAATATTGTTAACTGTAGGTACTATGTTGCTCAGCAGATCTGTAAAACATTCGTGCTGCACAATCATAGCTTTGTAGCCACTGAACAGCAACTCCGTTTCCCCCTCCCTTCAGCCCCTGTTACCATCACGGTACTCTCTGCTTCTTTTGACTATTTTAGAAACTTCACGCAAGTGGGATCATGCAATATTTGTCCATCTGTGACTGGTCTGTTTTATTTCACTTAAATAAATGCACTCCACTTTCATCCATGTTGTTGCGTATGGCAAGATTTCCTTCTATTTTAAGCCTGAATAATATTCACTTGTACATATATACCTCATTTTCTTTATCTGGGCATTTGGTCAATGGACACTTAGGTGTTTCCATACCTGGGTTATTGTGAATAATGCTGCAATGAACGGGAGTGCAGAAATTTCCTTGAGAACCTGATTTCAATTATTTTGGATAAATACCTGAAGTGGGATTGCTGAATCATATGGTAGTTCTAATTTTCCCTTTTTTAAGGAAACGCCATGCTATTTTCCATACAAGCTACACCATTCTGCCTCCCTACCAACACTGTACAAGAGTTACAATTTCTCCAAATCTTTATCAACACTTCTATACGTATATTTTTAGTAAAAGCCATTCTAACAGGTGTGAGGTGATACCTCATTGTAGTTCCACTTTGCATTTCCCCGGTGATGCGTGGCATTGAGCATCTTTGTGTACATGCGTTGGCCGTTTGTATGTCTTCTTCGGAGAAATGTCTAGTCAAGTCCCTCACTCGTTTTTAAATTGGGTTATTTGTTTTTTTTCTACTGAGTTATAGGAATTCCTTGTGTATTTTGGATATTAAGCCTTTATCAGATATATGGATTGAAAATATTTTTTTTTCCCATTCTGGAGGTCACCTTTTCACTCTGTTGTTTTCTTTGTTATGTAGAAGCTTTTTAGTCTGATGTAGTCCAGCTTGTCTTATTTTGCTTCGGTGCTTGTGCTTTTGGTGTCATTCCCATGAAATCAGGGCCCATCCCGCTGGCATGGAGCCAATCTTTGACTTTATTTTTCTTCCTTGCTGTCTCTCAAGAGATGTGGGGCAAATCCTTAATTCCCTCTTATTTGTTGTTATGTCCTTCTCTGCCTTGAGAAGCACTGAATGAAGATCTCTGTTAGAAGTAGATTACATTGTCCTTTGGTTTCATGTTACAGATGAGGTGAATGAAGCCCAGGGAGGTGAAGTCACTGGTCTACATCTCACAGCTACTTTGTGTGAGCCCAGCCATGGAACCCAGGTCTTCTGATATCCAGATATCTTTGTTTTCTGCATACAGTCGAGAGAAAGGAAACTTGTAGTTGGCTTAGAAGACAGAAGCTTATAGCCACAGGACGATAAATCAGCATAGCACAGATAATGTGTTTAGATATCACTGGAGTTCAGAGAGCAAAACTGGAGAGTCCCAGAGGCTCTTCCACTAAGATATATTTCTAATTCACCCACTTCTCTCCATCTCCTTTGGCAGCACCTCACTGATTAAAGCCCCCCCCAGTGGCTTCTCAATCTCCTTAGACTAAGATCCAAATTCCTGATTATTGCCCATCAGGCTGTATGTGATCCAATACCTGTGTCTTCCCCAACTGCATTTCCTCCCACTGTCCCAGCTGAGTCTGACCTAGACCTGGTCCTGGAGCAGCCCAAGGCTTTTCTTGCCTTTGAGACTTCGCACTTACTTCTCTGTTTGCCTCACATGCTCTCCTCAAGGCTCTCCCTGTGGCTGACTCGTGTGTACTATCAGCTCAAATAGCTCTCCAGAGAGGCCTTCAAGTGGGCCCTGGCTATTTCCTCCATATGTTTCTAACCACATGCTGAAGCTCTCCTGTTTGTTGGTTTACTGTCTTCTCTTACCACTGTAATGAAAATGTTTTGAAGAGGACTTTGAACTGTGAAGAAGCAGCCCTGGGAGTTTTTATATCCTCTTGAACATTCACAATGCATATCGAAGGCTCTGAGAAGTTCTAAACACTTTAACAAGCCCAGCATTTCCCCAAAACATTTGATCACATGCATCTTTTTGTATAAATATATACAAATCCTGATTTATGTAAATATTCCCAAGTATAGATGTACCACAGAACTTCCAGTTTGGGAACTTCTAGTGTAAAAATCCTGCTGCATCCAGTTACACTACCAGTTTATTTGAAAATAGCCAGTTGACTCCAGAATGCATACTTGTGTATGTACGTACAGTTTTGTGTATAGAAACAGCAGGGCAAAGTAAGTAGTCATTGGGTTAGTGTTGGTGATGTAGGAAGGAAAACTCACAGGATGGAGACATAGGAAACTCTGACATTGACCCCTGCATGAGTAACACTGTCTGGAGGGGACATGGGGCGAGCAAGTTCTCAGCTTCTCAGTGGGGTGTATAACCACGAACCAAGAGCTTGGTGTGAACAGCCCACCGAAGGCCTCATCTCTGCAGGAGCAGAGCCCATTCTGGAAAATGGGTGTCTCATCCCTCAGTTTATATCCTGTCTCTGGGTGATCTGACTATGACCTGTTAATGTTTGACTTTGCTTTCTAATGCAAAAAACGAATCCATCAGTCGTCGTTGTATTTCTTTAGTACTCCTTTATCCCCCTCTTCATTGTGTCTTTCTTTAAACAGAAAGCCCCAGTGAAAACAAAGCCAGTAGGTCACCGTCAGTAGATCAAATATCCTCCTATTGTTGCTTGCGCTGGAGTTCAGAGAGGAAAAGTGAGAGGCTCAGTGAGCCCAGTCTCTGCGGTGAAGGCTGGGAATGGGAGGCGGAGTCCCTACACTTTCCCCCACTCTCCTCTGAAGTATACCAGAGATGTAGTCAGAATCTGAGGCCTCATACCTCGGTCTCCAAGCACGTAAGTCACTCCTGTTTTCCGCTCTCCTTCCTCCCTTTCACTCTCAAGAGGCCTGCAAACCATATAAATTATCCTACAGGTCTCTTGGCAAGTTCGGTACTGGCCTAACTAAGGATCCTTGCTCTGGGAATGGCAGTAGTGGGCTCCAAGTTGGTTTTTAAATTTTATTCTTTAAAACTTTTTTATGGAAGTACATCACACATAACCAAAAGGACAGAGGTACACTGAATGGATTTTTAGAGGCTGAACACACCCTTACAACCAGCACTGAGAGCAAGAAACAGAATATTACCAGCTCCCTGGGAATCCCACCCCCCACCTCGCTGCTCCCTATCAGGTGTGAATATACCACAGTGTGTTTATCCAGTTCAGGGCTAATGACGGTCCCCAGGTTTTAACTGTAAATTCCACAGATGTTCAGAGTAACTTGTCACAACTATGTAAACATGGCAGTGAGATGAATCTTCATCGGGTGATATCTGGAATAACCTACAGTTTTTTCTCCTTGTGAAGGCCAGTAGCAGAGCTGATTTCTCGAAGTACTCACCAGCGCGGCGGGGAATATGCCGTGGGGTATGAATCGTTTAGTTTCGCATGGAAGCCAAGTCAGGCTGGAAGGACGTGAGTGCAAGTTAGAGTCAAGCCTACTTCCCCTTCCCTCAGTGTCATCTGCTCAGCGATGGAACTTTTGACAAAAGCAGAAGTAACTTTCCTAGGAAGTAGATTCTGAATATGGGTTCGGTAGGAATCTTTGGAATATTCATATTAAAAAGGCTGTTTTACTGAGATGCTCGCTGAAAGGAGGAAGTGCTATGAGGTAAAAGAAGTCTGTAAATAAATTATTCTAGACAAAGCAAATCTTCAAAATAAGGTGGAAAGGACTGAGAAAGGGAAGTGTTATGTGGCATTTTGATATCCATTACGGGAGACAAAGAACTGCTAAGGTCAGAAATCCTCCTGACTTGGTTAACTTCCTCACTCCAACATCAATGACCTTCAGGGATTACCCTCTTTTGAAAAATAACACCTGGATTGTTTTGCTCTGAAAATTATCACTGGTTCTTTTTCTTTTTCTCCTTTTTTTTTTATTAAGGTATCATTGATACACACTCTTATGCTCAGGTTTCACACGAGCAACATTGTGGTTACTAGATTCCCCCCTACTATCAAGTCCCCACCACATATCCCATTACAGTCACTGTCTATCAGCATTCACTGGTTCTTTTTTTAACCCCAGAAAACATAGAAAGCAAAAAGTAAAAAAATTTAAATGTTAATTTCACAATCGGGGATAAGCCCTATTAGCTTATTAATGAATATCTTTCAGTCTATATACACATTCTTACCTGCCTTTTTACACTAATGACAATAGTATATTCACTGCTTTGCAGTTTGCTTTCTCAGAAAAACATGTCATGGGCTTTCTAGGCAGATAGGGAGCACAGGTAAGTTCAACACCTCTGGCTTCTCATTTGAAAAAACCCAAACAGGGAAGGTGAAATAAGCATCATGAACTTAAAATCTTCACAATTCATCACAAACATTTCCCCTTCAACTACTCTTGTACAATATGATATTTAATGATCATATTTTTTCCATTTTGAGGAAGTACCATAATTTATTTGACTTATCCTCTATGTGTGGACATTAGGTGATTTCTAACTATTTATTATTAGAACAAACACTACAATGGATAGTCTGAGAGAGAAAGCTTTAGGCACATTCAGTATTGTTTACTTAGAATACATTCCTGGAAGAGGAATTGCCCAGACAAAAGCAATACACTTTGCAAAGCATTTTGATACTGATGTCCACATTTCCCTCTAGAGAGGTTGTACCAATTTACAATCCCACCAGCAGTTTTTATGAGCATTTGCCAATGCTGAGTATGAGCATTAAAAGAAATCTTTGGAAATTTGATAGGGGATATACATACTCTGTGGATTCTTTGACTTGTGTAGTGCACGGAGTGTAAGTTCTCATCTGGTCTCTGATGCCTTTCACACTAGGGCCACCACTGTCTTTCCAGCCCCATCTCCTTTTGTTCCTCTACACACACCCCCAACACACATTGCACACAAGCACCTGCACGCACACACAGTGCCTTATGTTCAGAGGGGGCTCATACATTGCTTTGTTTTTCCTATGTTTCTTTTCCCCAGATGTCACTCATATAGTATTTGTTCTCATGTTGGCCTTCCCAATAACATCTCTCAAAACCCATCACTACAGAGTATATCAAAGGCCACATCCTAATCAACACTCCCAAGCAATGAGAATCTAATGAAAGTTTTGGCCCTATTTCCACACCACATGGATTTAGAGAGATGGATATTTAACAATATGATTATTAAGCCATCACCAGAAGTCCATTTAAGGGCCTGAGGTTAAGAACTGTAGCTCTTTAAGCCTGCATTTGTTAATTTTTGTTTCTTGCATATAGTAGGAAGGCTCACTAAATATTTGTTACATGAATCGTATTCAAACAGTAAAGTATTGAGACAACACAATAATTATGTAAGTTTACTTCTGGGGGCTTAAGGATAAATTTTATGATGTTCTAGTCACATTGGTATTAAATTTCCACTCACATCAGCACATTAAAAAGGCAAACGGAGAGGCTTTCAAAATACATTTGGAAAAGGCCATGACCTTTAGTCTTTTAGGCACCATTAAACATCAAGCATTTGGGTGATTTCTATAAAGCAGTTTGCAATTTCAGACTTCCCCAGTCAGAGGACTACAAATTAGTAAACAGTTATAATGTAATGTTATTCCTCCAACGCAAGGACACAGACTTTTAAGAGATTAGCTCAATGGGTCAGAGTAGATTGGGAGAGGACAAACCAGGCAGTTTTCATATACATCTTCATTATTAGAAATTACAAAATGCTCTCTAAATGAAGAACAGTGTTAGTGTAGGCCTGCATTGAAAAATAATCCCATTGACAATTCTCAAAATGGTTATCTGTGTCACCAAAGGGAAAACATTTGTATGTGCCATTAATCCGCAGGACAGCACTTGTCCTTAGACTACTGGGAGAAGTAGCTGGGATGTGCCTGTTGTCTGAACACCCACATTTGCCCCGTTTTTCCATTGTGCATTTTTCTCTGCTGTTCCTTCTTTTAAATGTATATTACATTGAAATTAATGCAATGTAAACTGTGTAGTCAGTTTGGGGACATTGATCCTGTGTTTGGAACTCAGATTATTTTCTCTTGGTGCAATTCAATACTAAAGCTGAAAGTACTAATGACTTGATCCTGTGTCTGGGCGTTCTGTGACTTCACTGTCTCAAACTGCTTCTCCATCCGAGCAAACAGACCCGCAGTTATAATGCACGGTAAGAGGGGCGCCATGCTGCTGCTGAACCCACAATGAATGGATTAAGTTGATTCATGCTGCTGATGATTCCAGTTTCAAATGACCTGGGTAGCTGCTCTATGTCATCTTCCGCTGGCTTTGCCTCATCTCCCCAGGGCAGTTATTGGACCCAATTTTCTGCAGCCCAGTCATAGATTTCTTTTGTTCAGACTTACCCTTCTGAAAAAAATGCAAGACCCATCTGGTTTACCCACAAAGTGGCTTACATCAGTCTTTTATAAGATAAGGGACAAATGTTGGCTGAAGTGTCCGTGGGTCTCAAGATGAGATTAGGGCTTCCTGTTAGAAGCTCTCACGCCACTTAGTTCTTTAAAATTTTACGATTATTACGATCATATACATGTAGTTGATTATGTGAAATTATTTGTTTACTATACTCCTCTACAAGGAACTGTCTTTTAAAAAATCATTTTTCTGTTAGGGTTTAAAAAAATGTCTAGAACAAATTAGATGCTCTAAAAGTTTCTTGAATAAATTATTATTATTATTAATAAGACTACTTTTACTAGTCGTATTTGTAGAGTTCTTTAGTTTGCAAAGCACTACATATTAAGTCATCATGGATAGAACTTAAAAATACAGTGCTGAGTGAAAAAGAAATATAGTACAAGCTCTATACCACAATACCATTTATGTATATTTAAAACACATAAATACACAAACTTATGTAGGTTGTAAAGATTCATATACACTTAAACACAGATAATGAGCTCATTCAAGACAGAGAGTCTCAGGGGAGAAGAATGGCAGTGTGTAGAGAATAAATTTAAAAAACATAATAAAATTAGGCAGGAGAAGGCCTCACACAGACTAAGGGTAATGGGATACTGGGAAATGAGAAATATGATTATGTCAACTTTGACTTAAGGCCAAGGAGAGAGAAGGGAGAGCTTTGTCTAGACTAGATTTTGGAAAAAAATCTAAAGTAATTATTTATACTATATTTTGAGTGGATTCAATTTCTCAAATACCCAATTCTTGATTCAACATATTCCTCAAACCATTATCCTGTTCCTCTTCTCTCTTTTTCTCTCTTTCACTCAGGCCCTCTCAAAACATCTTCATCAAAAAGAAATGATTACCCACGCCACAATATGGGTGAATCTCAAAGCATAAGGCTAAGGAAAAAAAGCCAGACTCAAAAGGCTACGTACTATATGATTCCATTTACATGGTGTTCTGGAAAAGGTAAAGCAAAAAGAACAGAAATCCTATCAGCCAGGGGCTGGAGGTGGGGGGAGAGGATTGACTACAAAGAGGGAACTTTTTACAATGATAGAAATATTCCATATCTGGAATATGGTGGTGGTTACACAACTGTATTAGTGGTCTAGGGCTCTCACAACAAAATACCACAGACAGGGTGGTTTAAACAACAGAATTTACTTTTGGTTCTGTAGGCTGCAAGTCCAAGGTCAAGGTACTGGCAGGGTTGATTTCTTGAGGACTCTTTTCCTGGTTTGTAGGCAGCAGCCACCTTCTCTCTGCCAAGTGGCCTTTCCTCTGTGCAAGCACACTCCTGGTATCTTTTCCTCTTCTTATAAGGATACCTTATAAGTGTCTTATTAGATTAGAGTCTGACCTGTATGCCTTCATTTAACCATAATTACTTCCTTAAAGACCCTATCTCCAAATAGTCATACTGAAGGTTAGGACTTCAACATATGAATTTTTCATCTACAGTAACAACTGTATGATCAAAATTCATAGAATTATGCATCTTAAAAGGGATGCATTTATTCTATGTAAATTATACCACAGTAAATTAAAAAGGTAGATTGTTCATTAATGCAAAAAAATAATACTGTGCATTTAAAAAGGGAAAACAAATATACTTTTATGAGCCCCCAGAAAAATATAACTTGTTTATTTTATGATTTTCATTTCTTTAATGAGGAAGGAAAAAACCTAGGTACCTTTCCCAACTCCACCACACCCCAGTGGTAGTATTGAATGAGTTAAATGGATCTCTGATATCATATTGTTTTTGATTCCGCATATTGTAAGCAAATAGGACGATTCAGGGAAGAGAGTTCTTGCAGATGAAGGCTGCAAACGTAGGCTACATTAGGAATCCACTGGGATATTGGTCTGGAGTAGCAGATGGGAATGGCTGTAGATATGACTAGTAGCCAAATTCACATTTTTGGGGGTAATATGTTTGGGAGCTAGTTGAGGTTGTTGGGGAGGAAGAAATTTCCTCTACTCCTAAGGATTCTTCTAGCTGGTCTAAGAATCAAATTGACAGGAGACAGATTAACAGGAGAAAAAAAAAGTTAAATTACATATGTACAGGGAAGCCATAGACATGGGGTCCAAAGACAGTCCAGGAGAATGAGGTATATAAATCTTCCTGAACCAAGGAGAAGGGGTAGGGGTCTGTGACTTCAAAAGAAAAGGGAAGTAACTCACAGGAATATGAAAAGAGTAATGTTTGACAAACAAAATTCTCAATGGGCCACAGAGAAACAATGGAGCACAGAGAGAAATTTTAACAGACTTAGCCACCTCCCTCCCTGTCTACCACACCTAGTTCACATTATAATACAGCTATTTGTGGTGACAGCTCTCTTCCTGGAGTAGTTCCTCCATCTAAATTCTTTTTATGCTCTCCTGTGTGTGGCTGGCGGCAGGTCAGAGTATACTCCTGAGTCTTGTGGGCCTTAATGGTTTTTCAGCTCAAAATAATATGCATGTCACAATGGCACATCTTGGGGCAGCCTGATGTTGGTCCCTACAAGGTCAAATTTGAAATCATTTAGGACAGATTTGGGAGACAAGCAGTGTGGTGTTGTGGAAAGGGTATGGACTTGAATTAAATCCTGGGTGTAGATGGATAGACATGGGTTTCAATATTGGCTTCTCCTCTTACTACCCTGGCAAAGTTAGTTAACCTTCCTGGATCTTTACTTCCTCCTTTGGAAAATGGGCTAATAAAAGCTAGCATGCTGGATTGTCATGAGGATTTGAAATAAAGAATGTAAAACCCCATAGTTAGGCCCCGTGTGTGGCAAGGTTTAGTTGCTAGGTATGGGAGTTTGGGTTACCAAGCAGGGTTCCATGATAAACATAGCACAGAGGTAGTTACAGTGATCTCTCATGCAGGAGAGGTGTGCTGAATCAGATGAATAAAGGCAGTTCTAGACATAATATTCCCTCCCTCTTGGAGTTCACCATTCCGGAAACTGTAAGTTGAATTGCACCTTCCACTGTCCTCATTTCAGAGCTACTCTTAGCTGGACAATGTATAGTGATTGATCCAAGATATTAGTGTTCCTTTCCCCCCCTCAGCATGGGGGAAAGGAAAGGAAGACTTTCACTTGTGTACTTCTTCCAGGTCGTAGAGGAAGCACCCATGGGTCTGCTCAACTGGAAAGCAACAGTCTCAGGATCATAGCCTTGATGACATCAGAAGTGCCAAGGGCTGGAAGCCAAAGTTCAGTGTTTTCCTTTTAAGGGACTAGTTCTTTGGCCAAAGTCCAGCTTACTGAATTCCTTATTGTAGCTTTTGTTCTTGTATCAAGGCAATTCTTAAGTTACTTAGTTGCATTTATCAGCTCCACTGCAGTAGAATGCACAATAACAGAAGGGGGCAGTGAGGCCATCAGGGAGGTGCAGCTGGGTGTTCCGAAACAGTATACAGAGGAAATGCAACTGATCACATAAACCCCCCAAAATGTCTAAAACCAAAACCGACTCGCGAATCCTCAGACAGCCAAGGACACATGGAAGTGCAAAACGTGAGGCAAATATTGCCCTTACCCAGTGTTCCTTCTAATAGCTGCCCACATCCTGAGACAGTGTCCCTGAGGACGAGTTCCTGTGGGAATAAATTACAGCAGACAGAAAGAACAGTGGCGCTTCTCAGAAGTCATAGGTTTGAAGGCAGGTTTTCTTTGTCAGCTGTGGGACTTGGGGCCAGTCATTTCCGTCACGTGTATGAGGGCTGAGACACCAACCCTGCAGGGTGTTGGGAACCGTGTGTGTGTAGCTCCTATGACCATATTTTTTGTTTGATAGATGTAGATTGAATCTGTCATGGTCTCCACTGCAGTCTGGGTCTCCAGCCGGGCCAACACATGCTTTGCTTGACCCTACTTTTATGCCTTCATGAAGACACCACTCGTTTTTAGGATTGTCTCCACTATGCCAGTACAATTCCAAGCTAAACATATTTAAATTTGAGACTTTTCAGGGAAGCACAATACTAAGGAGTTGAAGAGTTTCAGAGTTGTGTTTGTTTTCTAGGGCTGCCACACCAAAGTACCACAGACTACAACAGAAATTATAAACAGCAGCAATTATTGTCTCATAGTTCTGGAGACAAGGGGTCAGCAGGGCCACACTCTCTCTGATGGCTCTGGGGGAGAGTATTTCTTTCCCATCTCACTTCTGGTGTTCGCCAGCACTCCTTGGCTTTCCCTGGCTTGTAGATGCCTCGTTCCAGTCAAAGCTTGGTCTTCTCCCTGTGTGTCTCCACATCTTCCTTCTGTGCATGTCTATCTCTGTGTCCAAATTTCCCCCTTTTTAAGAGGACACCAGTCATGTTGGATTAGAGCCCACCCTAATGCCCTTATTTTAACCTGATTACCTATATTGAGACCCTATTTCCAAATGAGGTCCTATACCGAGATACCGAGGATCAGGACCTCAACATATCTTTCTGGATTTCTGCAGTTTGTCGCAGGAGTCACACAGATCTGGGTTCTGATTGTGGCCCTGTCATTTACTGGACAGGATCTTGGCCAAGTTATTCATGTCTCCAAACCCTGGGTTCCTTATCTCTAAAAACACGACTATATTCTGACTACCTCTTAGAGAGTTGTTATAAGGATAAAAAGAGATACTGAAAGAAAAAGGGGATAGATGAAAGAAAAAAGAGAGGGGATGCGAACTCAGCAGTCCAAGCAGGTTTATTGCTGGACCTGAGAGGGACCCCTCTGTCCTGGCCAGCAGAACAAAGGAAAAAGGGGTCTCTAACAGGTCAAAAGGCTTTTTTTGGCCAGGGTTTTCAGCGGGCTCTTTGAGGGGTGGGGTCAGGGGAAAGGTGGGCTTGTGGCTTGCTGACGTGTCTGTGGAGGATGCTTGTAGCCTAGGTAAGATGACACCTAGGTCTCTCTGTGATGGTGGGTGGGCTTAATCTAAAGGTGGTACTCAGGTCTGGATTCTATCAGATACTGTTTGCCAAGTGTCTGGCTGTTGATGAAGGAGAAGGGCATTTTCATAGATATTTCACTTGTTAAAAAATTTTTAGAGAGGAAAACCCTTTCCAGAAGCCCGCTGAAGGGATGGGTCACATTCCTATGTCCTTGATACAACAGAGGCTGAGAAAGTGAACTGATATTTTCAGCCTCAGCAATGGGAGACAGGGCCTTGCCAGCAAAGAAAGGGTGAGATATGGGTGAGAAATGATTACTAACTGGGCAACCAACAGTTATCTAACTGCCTGTTAGATAGCAACTATCTTTCCTATGCACCCTTCCCTTTGCATTTCCCTAACAAACTCACGCTTTCCCTGGGTGTCTGTATACAAAAGGTGCTCAGGGATGAGCTAAGTATAGGTGGGTAGTGGTAGAGTTGGCTGGGGTCCTCTTCCCACAGTGATGGGCAGGGACCTGGCTGGTGGAAACTTCCATCCCTTGTGACCTGAGGCATCAAGCTTAATTGAAGAAGTGTCCCTTTCCTCCGAGAAGGGTAGAATCTTGCCTTCAAGAGAACCTGATACATTGGTCCCTCTACCATCTCAACCAGCGGTGTCAGAAACGTTTGGTGAGGGGAGGTTAGTCCTCAGACTTGTTCAGCCTCGGATTCCCAGCTATCCAGTAGATGAACTGAATTCAGGAGGATCGACGGTCATTTTCAAGCATGTTTGTTGACATGGAATCCCTCCTTCACCAGAAACTTACAAAGAAATGCAATATATAAGACTTATTTCAGCAGGCTGTTCTGGTTGAAATGGGATTGACTAGGGAAACTGAGGTTTGTTGCATCTACGTTATTCCTTTGTAGTGTCCCTTAAGACGGCTTTGTGGAAATACTCAGCCACCCCAGAGTTCAAAAACCACTGGATTAAATGTGAATTGGTGAAGATGCTATTTCCAATTCAGATCCATCATGTGATAATGTCTAATTTTGAGTCTGGGGAAAGAGGTTGGAACCTCTTTGCAGTAGCAGAGAGCCCACAAGCCCGACCAGAGGTCCACAGACCCACGGGCACCCTCCTTCTCTGATTTCTCCTGAGTCCTATAGAGCTCCACCTCCCTGCTGAAGAGGGCTCTCTGTGTTCCCAGTGGGACAGCGGGACTGCCAAGTTTTGCTCAGGCATTGAGTTAGCCGCAGATTCTGATACTGACTTCAGAGGGTGGGATCTCTTGGCCTTTGGTGCATTAAAAAAAAGCTTCTAGCCAGTGTTCCCACAAAGTTGAGTATCCCTACAATGTTCCCAAGGTATAGGAAAGGAAATGACCTTCTCAATAGTCTTGCTTAGGACCAGAGGCAGGTGTCAGGATCCTTGCAACATCTGAACTTGAATTCAAATCTGATTGTGTGCCAATATAGCCCACTGGCTGAAAGTCAGACTTGGCCTCTGCCACACTGATTTTGAACCCAGCTTTGTCTCTTTCTGGCTGTTTAAATTTGGACAAATTATTTCTCAGCCTCAGTTTCACTCTGGATAAAACGGGGATAATGGTATCCCATCTTCGAACTATCAAGAGAATTAAATAAGGTGATGTGTATAAAAACGCTGGTCCCCGTGTCCCTGTTGCTGCTGGTATAGAATCTACCATGTGTGACTTTAACCCTGCAGAATACTTTGAGCTCTTAGCTGGATTGCTGTCCCTGCTTTTATTAACATTACCTTCAACCGTTTGACTCTTCTTTCAGAAATGTGATCATTGCTGAAAAATCTTCAACTCTCCTGTGAGTCAGGGCCTGCTAATTAGAATGTCCTATAGTAACCTCATCACCAATTCCGGCTGAGGACCACAAGTGGGGTAGAACAGAAAAAAACCGGGCAGGCCCTCATGCATGCTTAGATAGTCTGTTATTTTGGCATAGACTTCAGGGGAAGACATTGTGAAGTACACAGTGAGCTGAACTAGAAAGGCAGGGGCAGGAAGCAGGATGTGCTCTGAAAAAAAGCAGTGGCCTTCTGACTGAAGCGACAGGACTGAATACTAAATGGCCTTTGGTGCATTAAAAAAAAGCTTCTAGGTAGTGTTCCCACAAGGCTGAGTATCCCTACAATGCTCCCAAGGTATAGGAAAGGAAATGACCTTCTCAACAGTCTTGCTTAGGACCACAAGTAGGTGTCAGGATCCTTGCAGTATCTGTTGACCATCTGTATTTCTTCTTGGGAGAAATATCTGTTCAGGACTGAATACTAAATAGTTGGGAGCACAAAGACAGTTTGGGTTTCTCTTACAAGAAAAACCTGATGTGATAATGGTATTATAGCTTTGATGGAATTGGATGCTTACATATTTAGGGTGAACATCTCTTCCAAACTTCTGGTTCCAGTCCCTGATCTGCTAAAATAGACTCTTGATGAGGGGAACTGAGCATCTGTATTTTTTTTTGATTGATGTACAATCTTATATTAGTTTCAAGTATACAACACATTAGTTCAACAGTTACCCATATTAAATCCTTCCCCCAACTAGTACAGCTACTGTCTGTCGACATAGGAAGATGTTACAAAATCACTGACTCTGCTCTCCATGCTGTACTACTGACCCTGTGACCAACCTACATTATGATTGAAAGTTTTTGTGCCTCTTTATCCCCATCAAACTTTCTCCTTACTCTCCCAAACTCCTCCCCTATGATAACCACAAGTCATTTCTCAGTGTCTGTGAGTCTCCTACTGTTCTGTTCTTCCTGTTTTCCTTTGTGTTTACATTCCACAAATAAGTGAAATCATATGGTATTTGTCTTTCTCTGCCTGGCTTATTTTACTGAACATAATACCCTCTAGCTCTATCCATGTTGTTGCAAATGGCAGGATTTCTTCTCTTTTTATGACTGAATAATACATCATTGTATATATGTACTACATCTTCTTTATCCATTCATCTATTGATGGGCACTTAGATTGCTTCCATATCTTGGCTATTGTAAATACATAGGGGTGCATATATATTTTTGAATCAGAGATTTTGTTTTCTTTGGGTAAATTCCTAGAAGTGGAATTACTAGATTGAATGGTATTTCTATTTTTAGTGTTTTGAGGAGCCTCTATACTGCTTTCCACAGTGGCTGCACTAATTGACATTCCCACCAACAGTGTATGAGGGCTCCCATTTTCCATATTCTGGCTAACACTTGTTATTTCTTGCTTTTGGATAGTGGCCATTCTGACTGGTGTGAAGTGATATCTCATTGTGGTTTTGATTTGCATTTCCCTGATAATTAATGATGTGGAGCATCTTTTCATGTGCCTGTTGACCATTTATATTTCTTAGGAGAATTTTCTGTTCAGGTCTTCCATTCATTTTCTAATTGGGTTGGTTTTTTTTGTGTGTTGAGGCTCTTTATGTATTTTGGATATTAACTCCTTATGGGAATAAATCATTTACAAAAATATTCTCGCATACCATAGATTGACTTTTTGTTCTGCTGATGGTATCTTTTGCTGTACAGAAGCTTTTTACTTTGATGTGGTCCCATTTGTTTATTTTTTATTTTGTTTCCCTTGCCTGAGAAGATATGTCCGGGAAAAAATTGCTCATACTTATGTTCAAGAGATTTTTGTCCATGTTTTCTTCTAAGAATTTTATGGTTTCATTTCTGACATTCAGGTCTTTGATGCATTTCAAGTTTACTTTTGTATATGGAGTTAGACAATAATCCAGTTTCATTCTCTTGCATGTAGCTGTCCAGTTTTCCCAAAATCAGTTACTGAAGAGGCTGTCTTTTCCCTGTTGTATATTCATGGCTCCTTTATCATATGCTAATTGACCATATATGTGTGGGCTTATATCTGGGCTCTCTTTTCTGTTCCGTTGATCTAGAGGTTTGTTCTTGTGCCAGTTCCATATTGTTTTGATTACTGTAGTTTTGTAGTATAGCTTGAAGTCAGGATGTGTAATATGATCTGCTTTGTTCTTCTTTCTCAGGATTGCTTTGGTTATTTGGGGTCTCTTTTGCTTCCATATGAATTTTAGGATTATTTGCTCTAGTTCATTGAAAAGTGCTGTTGGAATTTTGACAGGGATTGCATTGAATCTGTAAATTTCTTTGGGCAGGATGGTCATTTTGACAATATTAATTCTTCCTATCCATGAACATGGGATAGATTTCCACTTATTTGTGTTTTCTTTAATTTCTCTCATGAGTGTCTTATATTTTTCAGAATATAGGCATTTCACTTCCTTGGTTAGGTTTGTTCCTAGGTATTTTATTCTTTTTGATGAGCATCTGTATTTTTAACAAGCTTTCCAGGTGATTCTGTTTAGCATGCTCATTGGTTGATTTTTGGAATGCATTGACTTACTTCAAACCCACACCTCCTTGTTTAAGTAACCCCCCTTCCACCCACCAGTGTGGTGTGGAAGTGCAGAGGTGCAGGGTTTCTTTTGATTTCTAATAATTATTATCATGTGGGTAGCAGTTCATAATAGTTGAAGGAACTCTGGTTTGTTATCAGGTGACCTCAAGTCTAATTATCATCTTCTTTGAATTTCCCCATAGGAATCTAGACTAATCATGCAACTTCCAGTGCTCCTTACATGACCTTATAACCATCAGAGGGTCTGTATAATAGCAGGGCAATCATGATTATCTCATATGTGCCATGTTACAAAATTTCTCCTTATCTTAGATTTTTCTATGCTTCTCATTTTCTCTAGGCAAATTATAGACTGTCACATTTTATTTATCTGAAATTTAGCTGTCACATACTCACAATAAAAAATCAGTTTAAGAAAAACCACAGTAAAAAATCCAGTAAAAATGCTTATACATGCAGACATACATTCTCTTTCTCTCCTCCCACCCCCTCCCTCTCTCTCTCTCTCTCTCTCTCTCACACACACACACACACACACACACACCTTCAATTAAACAGCCAGACCAGATGGCACCAAGTTTCAAGGTACTTTACATGTAGACAATCCTCTTAGAACCTTACTCAGAACTTAGTAAATAAGCTTTTATTTATGTGTAATTCTAATAGAACTTGGTTATCTAACTTCCAAGCCTCATGTAAATAGAAGCAGAAACAGACAGAACAAAAATAGGATGAAATAAGTAGATAGGCTGAGAGGATCAAAATTTGAGAGTTGAATGTCCAGCAACAGGGCAGGAAAACAAAAAATAGGAAAAAAATTATAGCAAACAGAGCAATCTGGAGCCACTGGGTTTAGGGATAAATAATCCTTTGTGCCTCCTTAGATCCTGGCAATGCTGTGATACAGTACAGACTGATCCTTTCTGTTTTTGAGGATGACTCTGAATCATCAAGGAAGCTAAATTAAGTTTTGTATTTTCTGCTTAAGAAGCATGGTCATGGTACTCTAGCTAAGAAAGATTCATATTTAAAATTTTAAAAACTTTCAGATAAGATTTGGCTTCTCATCATAGTTTTAGAGCTGGAAAGCATCATAATCATAATAAAATTATAATTTATTACATAAGTACTTGACAATAACCTTCTCCATTGAGCTGATCAACCAGGTGTAACTTTATGCTACCCATTAATTGAGGCTGGTAAGCTAGACACAGGAAGTCTTTTTTTGCCATTGCAGTGTTAGATAATCAGAAATATCATTTCCGAAATTGTAGAGAAAGAAGTTAGAGGTGAAGGAGAGAACTCATCAATTGCCATGAATAGCACATGGCCCAACATCCTTCCTTTTTACCTTCAAGTACCTTGTATTCTCCCCACACCTATAACACCCCCTCCCCATTCCATTGGTTCCACCCTGCTCCACCTCCTAGGTCCAAATCTGTTCTCACTCTTCAGCTGAACTCAGAGCCACCTCTTCCAAGAAGGTCTGGAACCTTCAGTTAAAACTGATCTCTCTTCTGAACTTATATGGGATGCTAGTGATGTCTTTCATGGTATGTTTCAGTTTCTACACTGTATTATAGGTTTTTCTTTCCTTAAAACTATGGCTTCTTCTTCTTACTAATTTGTAAATTGCTTGAGGACAGAATCTGGATTCAGTTCATTTCTGTGTCTCCAACAGTACCGGGCATAGAGTCTCACATATAATGGGTGTTTGATAAATGCTTATTGAATGGATAAATGAATGAATCAAGTCAGCCAGTTATCTATCCTTTGCACTTGTCAATGCTACATTGTCAACATAGAGAATTAGGGATTCTAAGGAAAACATGAATTTACAGATGGAGGAACTCATATGGAAACTTAGCACTCTGATTTTCTTTCTCTTAGAGGAGTAACAACTCTCCTTCTTCTTAAAATATGGGGCCTAAAAGTGAGGGCCTTTTTCAAATGGAGAGAAAGTCAGTGACCATCATAATGTGGCATTGCACTTAGGGCTGTGGTTCAAAGCTCGTTTGCCTGACATTCTGGGCTTCATTGGTTCTTAATAAAAAGTGGTCTGTAATACCTTATATTTATGTAACATGCAGGGTTTTCAAAATGCTTTGATATACACACTTTCATTTGGTGTCTAAACAAAACGAAGCAGGTAGGACAGATGTTAATATCTTTGCTTTTCAGACAAACATTCTGAAACTCAGTAAACTAATATAAAGTACATAAGGTTACATGAGAAATGGCAGAACTAGAGTCATTTTTGCCAACTTGCAGTCTTGCACCTGAGCCAGTGGAACACACAGAGACAAATTCAAACCTTTCCTGTTTGGTTCCGTGCAAGTGTTCCTTTTGCATTTTTGAACACTCAGGATCAGCTTTGATTCTACCGCTCATTTTGCATTTCCTACCTTGTATTGTTTTTTTTTTAATACAGAGATAATGTGATGGTTTAATTTTATGTGTCACCTTAGCTAGGCCATGGTACCCAGATATTTGGTCAAACATCAGTCTACATGTTGTAGGTAATTTTTAGATGAGAGTAACATTGAAATCATGAGGCTTTGAGTAAAGGAGATTACCCTCCATGATGTGGGTGAGCTTCATGCAATCAGCTGATGGTCTTAAGAGTAAAAGACAGTTCTTCCAAGGAAGAGGGAATCCTGTCTCAGGAAGCCTTTGGACTCAAGCTGTAACATTCTTTGGGTTTCCAGTCAGCCTGCCTGCTGTGCAGATTTGGATTTACCAAAAGCTCCCACAACTGTCAGAGTGAATTCCTTAGAATAAACCTCTCTCTCCCTCTCTTTCCATATATATGTATGTATGTATATGCACACACACACACACACATTTTATTGGTTCTATTTCTCTGGAGAATCCTAATACAGATAGCTCTTAATTTATTTCATAGGTGTACTTTAATTTAACATATAAAAACTTGATGATTGTAATAATACCAAACTTTTTTTAAAAAAGAGAGAAAAACAGAAATCTCCTCACTGAAAAACATGCAAACAAATAAAAAACTTCAACAAGCAAAAACATTCCCTTGGACACCATTGAAAATAACTAGGATTTCAATTCCTTACTTTGAAAATTGACCCTTAACAGAAAAGAGGTAAGCGTTTATTCTTCCTTCCTGTCTAAATAATACTGGAGAGTGACTGAGCCCCAATTGATGAGGGTCATTCTTCTTTACAAAAGAATCCCATCCAATAAACGTAGAAGGAATCATAGAGCTCGAACTATTTTCTGACCTCTACTGTACTAATTCAGGCACTGAGCAGCAGTGGGTGAAACCATGAGATGAACGGTTGATGAAGAACTTTAAGTGTCTGGATCATGCTGACACCACCTGAATCCACTCATCAATTTGCATATTGCCAAAAGTGAAACAACCAGGCATTGTGTACCTCCTCACGTGAGGCAATATACAGCAAACAGAAGAACCATCTATGAAGAATTCTTGCCAAAAAAGTTGATCCTGAATGAAGACTTTAACTAACTTCATTGTACAGGAAACACAGCAGCTAGAAGAACAAATTAAAGCAAATAATGATGAAAACAAACAGGTAGGGTGATCAAGAATGAAAGGGGTATTTGCCATTATTATGCTGGGATAAAAGACATAAACTGGGAATGTTCCATGTAAAACCGGGGGAAAGCTCATCCTAAGTTTGGTGCATTGAAGACATAGCCCAGTTTTGCCCACCATTTCTTTGTTTTGGCCTTCAATCAAAAGTCTGTCTCCTGAGTTAGGCCAGGGCACCAGTCTCCTGTCTGCTGAGTCTGAGTAAAGACTAAAGAAACGTTCCCATTTGATCCATGGAGGCTGGGAGCACTTGCATCTCCTCTGGCTCCCAGGCAGAGGCCTCCTGACTCCCACCCGTCTGTTGGTGCGGAGGCTGTATGATGAAATGCTCCCCCGAAGGCCTTTTGTCATTCTTTTAAATACTGGACACATAATAGATATTCACTATAGGAAAACTGGGAACTACACTTAAGTATAAATAAGAAAAATTTCACAATTGCCTACAGTTCGATGCTGTTAATATTTAGGTGAATATGCTCTCATACATATATGTATTTTTTATACCATAATGGAACCATATTGTGTATGTCATTCAGAAATTTGCTTTTTTCACTTAATATTATATCATTAACATAATGCCATGTTAATGAATTCATTGCTACAATGAATGCATACTATTCCATTGTAAAGACGAACCATAATTTATTAAACCATTCTTGCTTTTGAACATTTAGCTTATTGCCAACATTTTGCTGTTTATTCATCCTTATATATATGTCTTATACACTTAATATTTTCCATAGGGGAAATTTTTGAAATTTGTAACTGCTGGGTCAAAATACTTTCAAATTCTCAAGGCTTTTGGCTTCTGTAGCTAGTCAATTTGTCTTATAAATAATTGGCATGAATACGGACGCTCAGCAATATCGTGTGAGTTATCGCTGTCGTCATCACCATCACCATCACAGCTAATGTTTATCGAGCTCTTAGGATGTGCCTGGCAAAGTTCTAAGCATTTTGTTCATAGCAACTCATTTAATTATCACAATTCCCCTGTGGTAGATACTCTGATTACTCAAAAGTGTATGATGGGGAAACTGATTAGACATGATTCCATTTAAAAAAGAGAAGTATGTAAGTGAAAGAAGTAAAAAATAGTTATTTCCTATATCTTAAAATTCCATTCTATTGAATAGTCACTGTTAAAAGTCTGTGTGTATTTATCTAGGTATTGTCTACGCATATAAAACATGTGTGAATGTACTTTAAAAAAATACGGAAGAGATCATACTTCACATACCATCGAAATCCTCTGTAATCAGCATTTTTCTAATAATATATCGCAGTCATCTTTCTATGGCAGTTCGTGCAGATTTACGTCATTCTAAGGAGGTCACCTCGTTAACAGTGGCATGAGATGCCATTGTATGAATGCGCCATATTGGCTCACATGTCTCTCTCCTCTCCTCAACGCGGCTGCAAGCTTTGTAAATTAATAGCATGACTCTAAGGCACCCAGCAAGGACTAAGCTCATAGCAAGCAAACACTGGATGGAAAAACATGCTTTCTGTAGAATGCATATTTTTTCTGGAAATCTGGGTGTGTCACATGGAATCGCCAACCGGAGAAATGGCACCTTAAGAAGTCATGAATCTCTAGGCTTTAGTTAATGCCTTTAGCAACTGGCTGCAGTTTGTTGTGTATTTGTGAAGTTTACCAATTAATTTGTCTTCCAAAGCCTCTCAAATAGAGTGGAAAATCACTAGAAAGGTACACAGGAGGCCTGGGTTCTGGTACTGACCGTACCAGCGGTGCCCTCTTCCTTTCTGCTTCTCTTCACTGTTGAATTAGGGGTTTGGGCTGGTGGGCCATAAAGGCCCTGTCTATCTTTGAAATCCTATGAATTTACAGGCCAGAGCAGCCACCTCTGTGGGCCATGTGGTAAGAATGGTCATGACAGCTCATGTTCCCTAAAGGATCATTTTAACTCCTGGCATGTACACTTGCCATCTTTTCAGATGGAAAAATACAGAAAGGAGAACATATGACAGAGTCTTAGAGTACAAGTGAGAATGAGCCAGATCTGCAGTATGGTCTCCCAGAAGCAGAGCAGGGGAAAACCAGTCTATGCTATTCATTCTCTCCTACTTTAAGCACCTTCCAGACATCTTTGCAACCATAATTTGGAATGCCCTTTTATGAGGATACAGAGATATACTAGGTAGGATCATATGTAAATTCACTTGTTGTATTTAGAGAATGAAAAAAGTACCAACTTATACATACACTGTGATTGTTAACATGTGAAATATCCATAAGAATGGCAGAAAATGCAACAAAATAGTGTAGTAATTATCTCTGGGTAATATTTTGGGTGATTTCCTATTTTCTTCTCTATACTTTGCTCAAAGTTTCCCCAGTGAGTAGGCATTCCTTGTATAATCAGAAAAATACAATCAGACAAATGCTTATAAATATTAATAAAAAACAAGCATACAATTATACTAAATGCTAATGGAGATCACTGTGGGTAGTTAACATCATCATAATCTCTTTCTTTTCCTTTTCCATAGCTTTCAAGTTTACCTTAACTGACATGCATTCATTTTACAAAGAGAAACAACCCCAGTAGGGGAGCTGCCTACTCCAAATTCATTCTCTCCCTATTTCTTTCTAATGAAACCCTGATTTTCTGGGGGAATGTCAATGTACCCAGCCAAAATCTACATCTTCCTGGCTTGTGCCCATTTTCCCTTCCCCTCTTCTTCCTCTCCCTGCCTGGAACTCAGATGTAAGGTTTGGAGCTGTAGTGGCCATTTTGTAATGAGAAGACAACCTCAAGGATGGGAAGCATGTAGTAAAGCTGGTGGCGCAGAAATAAAGGTATACCTGGAACATGGGGCATCTTGGAGCCATTGTACCAGGCTGAACCTTCTCCCTACCAACTTCAAGTTGCAGGAGACAGAACAAAATTCCCATCATGTTTTAGCCACTGTATTTTGTGTCTTTGTTAGTCATAGCTGAGCACAATTTCTGACTAAAACACTCACTTAAAAAAACTTTTAAATTCCTAACTACAGCCACCATCTTAAAACAAGGTTTTAGGAGGAAGGCAATTGAAATTCACTCAGGATGGAAATAAAAGGCAATGTTCTACAAAAATTAAGGATTGTCGCCGAGGCTCCAATAAATCTAATCTGTTTCACATTGTCAATGTTCCATGCATGGATGTAAGTTCATTATTTTTACACTGGGGGACAATACGTTTGTTATTATATCCCAGCAACTAGGAAATCCAGGCATCACCATATGCCTAAACTGAGGCCATTTGTCATGGTTTATGCTCCTTCCAAAGAGTATAAAACAGACCTTGACTTGAAGAGGCACCAACATGGGGATAGTTACTTGAAATGTCAGATGGAAAACATGTTAGAAAATGGGGAATGTGCATGCATTCTGTGGAAGGAAAGGACTCAGCCCTCTGCTAAGTTTCCCTTTGCTGCTTCCTGATCAACAAAAATGCCACAACCATAGGCAGTTTTTCAGGACAAATCCTGTCAGTTGGTTCTTTCTAAAGGCCAGGGTGGGAAGGGAGAGGAAAGGTCAGGAAGAAAGAAAGATGTAAGGTCAAAATGCCAGAGCTGGAAGGACCTTGGAAGGTTGTTAATTAACTCCAATGCTTTCTTTTTGCAAGTGAGCAAATGTGGGGAGGACTAAGCCTCCCAGGAAGTTGCAGATTGGGTTAGAATTAGAACCCAGAGCCGTAGCTCCAAAGTGCACCATAGAATAAGGAATATGGCTGAGAACCAAGCACAGAGTCTAATGGCACAGGGTATTTGGCCATACCATGTCAAGCAGCCATCTTCCTGGAGGTTCAGGAGAGGTGCCTCCATAGAGGAAAAAGGAAAGAGGAAGAGAGGAAGTTAGGGTGATTGGATGGGGCTGGGGCCAGAATGGGTAGAGAAGTGGCAGCCCCGGAATCATCTTGGCTGCTTCATTCATTGCAAGACAGTCTGCTGCACTTTGCTAGCCCTCCAGCTTAGGGACACTAGAGAAGCCCAGCTTCCTCCCTCCTGTGCCTGGGGCATTTTGTTTCCACAGGCATGCAATTCCTATTCTGTAACTGAAGTAAAAAGTCTCCTTCCTTTTTCCAACAAAGGATATCCAAAGGGTAGAAATTTCTGATCTCTATGTGTTATGCGTTTCCTATCCCATGTGTTCAGTCCTTCAGTGGGCGCCATGGGGGGTGGAAATAATTGTATAAGACACTCATTCTTTTGTTGGGGATACTTAAGATCTAGCCAGAAAAGAGAATTTGAAGGAAATGAATAGGATTTACAAACTAGCAGAACTTAACTTTGCATATATGAAAACTCATCAAGGAATTCTGCCAAAACATCCTTAGCAAAACAAAGATTTAGTCCAAACTTGAAAATTACTGCTTTTTATTTTTAAAAATACATATTTTCTAGATCAAGTTCTTAGATGAGATTCCCATCCCCACTCATCCAAAGCAAAATTTGGGATTAAGTTGGTGGAGAGTGGAAGTAGATTATTTCCACTGAACACAAACAAAATCAGGAGGCAATATAGTGGAGTGGTGCAGAGCAGTGGTCTCCAGGGTGAGGTGTGCAGGAAGAGCCACATTATGTCCATATAATTTATAGCTTTACACATATGTATACATGTAATGTACAACTATCTACAGTCTATACTTATTTAAATACATCTTCTTTAAATATATGTAAATGTACACTTACTTAAATATATATGTGTGTACTTAATTGAAATACAATACACACAGGGGAGCACTAAAATCTTCACTGAAAGGAATATAGGCTCAGAGAGAGTTGGAGGGCACTGGTTTAGAGAACAGGTTTTAGAGTCATAGCTGCCAAGAATGTATGAAATTGAGAAAACGATTATACCTCTCAGGGTTGTAGTGAAGATCCAGAAAATACACACAAAGGGCTCAGTAGTTTTTCCTGTTTGCTACTTGGCAAGCTTCCTGAGGCCAGAAGGTCACATCTGTCATGTGGGTCTGGCAGGAGGCCTGCACAAAGGAGGTGCCTTCTAAATATTTGTCAACAGATACATGGACTTGCTTCCACATTAACGGTTAACTCCACCTGGACCGGTGCTGCAGAAGAAGCACCACTGGAGTGAGAATGGCCTTACACAGAAGTGAGAATGGCCTTATAACTGGGATAGCCGTGAGTTCACCCCTCTATAAAAATAGGGAAATCATTCACAAACTTGTACAACTTCTTTTTAGTAGCAAATGATTTGCAGTACACCTCACAACTGAGGGTGATTGACCACTATGCTGTGACTCCATCAGTGGGCATGAACCAACGTTATTACCAAACTTACTACATCTCGTGATCTGATCTGATTCGATTCTTTCATGAGACACGTGTATACAAATCACTGTATAAACAGTGTTTCTTTATAAAACCCAAAAGATGTAAATGAGAGAACATGTATGTAAAGTTTAAGACTAGAAGAGATTTAGGTTAAATGTAGGGAGATGTTCTGGATAGTGAGAGCTGTCAAATTCAGTCTTGCCGCTGCTCTGTAAGAAACAAGTTATTACCTTATCTGGATCTTCTGGTTTTCCTCCTGAGCATGTGTATAATGACAGTTACACATAAGTTTTTCTCCAAAATTCTATCATGATATTAGTTTTTCTCCTTCCCCTAATGACAAGCAACTTTTCACTGATAAATTTCCATGATAAGAATGTCTTTATCAATTCTGACAAACAGTTCAGATTCCAAATTCCATTGCCACATTTCCATTGAGTCACTCTTAGGAAATGTTAAGCCCTCCCTTGGAGCAACACACTTTTCTTTCCCTTGGTCTCCTTCACCTTCCCAAACCAAGACCTCATCTTTCTGGTATTTTTTAAGCCTTGCACACCTGTCAACTTCAGTTTGCAGCTGAGGCCATCAGGCTATTCATGTGCCAGAGAACCAGCAGATCCCAGCATATGGCTGGTGTTTAATTAAATAACAGTTGAGGACAGAGAAGTCTCAAACAAAGAATAAATATGGGCAGACAACTTCCCACTGCTTGGGAGGATGTGAAATTTCTAAGATCTTTCTTAACCCTGGTGTCATGAAGCCCTCATCTGGAACACTGACAACCCAAAAAAGTCAGTCAAAATGAACTGTTACAACAGAGGTAGGTAATAAATGCTCTCTTACTTTCTACATTTCAACCACTGGTGTTCTCAGGGAAGATGAAGTAATGAGAAAAAGGCTGTCTTTGATACTCTTGAGCAATACTGGACTGTGTTGGCCCACTGGTTCTCGGGGACTTTTGCCCTAATCAAGAGGACTGTGCTATTTGGTGCTCCCCAAAAGTGAAGGCCGTAGAGAAATATCACACAAAATGTGGCCTTTCTGCATCCAGCTTTGCTGAATCACTGTGTTACCCTGCTTAGATTCTGTGCAGCTACGGAATTATAGAGCAAAGTCAGAAATGCATCAGAAGACCTCGATTCTGTTAACTCCATTCCATCAACCAAAAGATTTATGCAAGACAGTGTGAAATAAGATTGTCTCTAAAATTAGAATGATGTTCTTCCCCCTACAAATGTTCAGGCAGGTTAAATGATGTGTGTGGCACTTACTAAATGGCTTTGGAAGCATCTGTGCTGTTTCTGGAGGGACCTGGATCCTGGAGGGCTAGTTTTGAGGGGTTTTTTGCTTCAGCCCCATAGGGATAGTCCTTGGACTCTGGACCATCTTCTCACTGTGGCTGGTCCCTTGCTCCTCTTTGCAGAGCTGAGCTTCTCCCTTCTGTTCCTCTCGGTTATCCTTTACATTCCATCTAGCAAGACCACAAACACGATTGCTTCCTAAAGACGTTTTTTCCTATATTATGCCCTTCTTAAAAGCACAGCAAATGGTTACTCTGCCTGTGCAAGGGTCTGTTTCCTAGACAACTCTAAGAAAACTTGACCTCTCGCTTCTGCCCAACTCAGCATGGTGTCACATCTGAGTCATGCCACTCACTGCCAAGGACCTTGAATGTTAAGCATCCCGTCACATACACTAAACGTTCCCTTTAGACACTGTATTAGTTAGCTAAGTCTGTCCTAGCAAAGTATCACGAACTGAGTGGTTTAAATGACAGAAATTTATTGTCTCACAGTTCAGAGGCTAAAAATCTGAGATCAAGGAGCTGGTAGGGTTGTGCTCCCTCTGAAGCAGGAGGGAAGGATTTCACCAGGCCTCTCGCTTACCGTCTGGTGGTTGCTTGGGGAGCGGTCACATGGCTCCAGGCTTCACACAGTTCTTATGCGCATGTCTGTGTCTTTTCCCCTTTTTATAATGACATCAGCCATGGTGGATTAGGGGTCCACGTTACTCAAGTATGACCTCCTATTAGACTTCCTGTTAACAAATTATGATCCTATTTTAAAATAACATTGTACTCTGATGTGCTGGGGGTATAGACGTCACCATATGAATTTGGTGGGAGGGGGAACCCAGTACAACCCATCACAGACACTTTCCGCCATTTCCAAATTTCTGCATGTGGCAGCTCTCCAAACTCACATTCCTTCTCAACACTCCCATCAATGAGCCTGCTTCAGCCATTTCTGGCTTCCAAGTAAGAAGGCCCCTGCTTATTTTCACCATATCTGCTGATATAAGAACAGTGGCTTTCATTTTGTTGAAATCTACCATATGCCAGACATGTCTGTGTCCAGATTTCCCCTTTCTGAAAAGGACATGTAGTTATTGTATATTATTTTATGTATATGATTTACATATAGTTTTATGTATATTATTCTAAACTTCACCAACATTAACATTATACCCATTTGAAGGTGAGGAAAAGGACTTCGGAAGTTAAGTGACACACAGAAGGGTCAACAACAGGTAGTAACAGAGCAGGACTGGAGGCCGGCATTTTTGCACAAAGCCCCATCTTCATTCCCTCCACCCTGACATCTTCTGGAACACCGGAAGATCATGTTTTAGCTAAATTCAAATAACTTATTCTTCCTCTGATGGAAACTATAGGCATCTTATTTAGAAGGGAAAACCTACAAGACCATCACTATTTTACAGGCTTTTATTGAGCACCTCCGTAGGTACGCAATTAATGCTAGCATGGGAGAGAGACAGGGTGGGACATGCAAGGGTTTGCTACTGTTCTTTGTAGCTGCAAAAAAAATAGACGGCAGAAGGTGACACATTAGACCCGGGTTAACATCCTGGCTCCCTCCCACGTGGATTAGCTAGGTGGCCTTGAGTAAACTCTAGGGCTTCCCTGAGCTTCCATTTCCTTATCTCTAACTAGGTTAAACTGTGTCCACCTCAGAGGGGAGGGTGGGGATTAAATGAGATATGAATAAAAAGTATCTGGCATGTAGCAGATTCTCCCTTCCTTGCCTTGCCTTGGAAGTGCTGTGTTTGTCTCCGTCCCACAGCTATCATCCAGATTAGACCAAAATACTGCATTTGCTTTAATAAGGCGTTCATGACAGGAGAATAATGAATTAAAAGAAGCTGGAATAAGGGACCCTAATCCCTTAAGGAAACAAAAACAGGGCAGTATTTGAATGTTAAGGGAACTTACTGGTTCTAGTTAGCAATCCACTCCACCAGGTTTAAAAATATCAGAACTTCACTGCTGTGTAATAATGCCTTTGGGAAACAAAGCTTCATTTGCAAAATAAGAAATAAATCACGAAGTTTTCAAATACAAGCAGATGAGAGAGAGTGCTGCTGAAGGAGCGTTAGGGGTAAATAAGAACAAGGGAGTAACAGGATCTTAGTGTCAGCTCTGAAGCCAAATACTCTTGGAAAAATCACTCTTCCTTCTGGGCTCCTTTTCTCATTGTAAAATTCTTCAAGGCATTTCTAGTTCTAATGAGATTCTGAGCAGGCGAGCAGTACAGAAAAGATTGTTTTCACATGCTGAGAAACTGGTTCCTGCTTGAAGAATACAAATTGAATGACCCATAAAGCAAATGAACCAGAGGCTTGGAAAAGCTTAATACCTTCTATTCCAACTTCACCTTTGAGTCTTCTTAGTTTCCTTCCTACCAGCTTTTTTCTCTCCCTTACTTTATTTCCATTCCCCTTACCTGTTGTTGTTTTTATCATTTGATTTTGGTTTTTGTTCTTCTTCTCTTTCTTTCTCTTAGAATTTACTTTTGTACTTTCCCTCTCTGTTCATCTTTCCTTTTCAATTGACCCAAATATGGAATTGAAACAGAATGGAGAATATTTGCATTTTTAAAAATGTTGAATGAACGTTTAATTTATATACACTTAACTTTAAAATTAGATGACTTTTTATATGTATGTCTCTCAATAAGCTAAATTAATTACTGTTATTGTTATGATCCCTTTTTTGTGGCCCATTGACTTTCTTGTCTCCACTGATCAGCTTTAGTCCCATGGATTGGGGAAAGGAATGAGAGTTGGCCCAAAGGTGACACTCATGCTAGAGAAATGGCAGGTTCTTAGGAGCTGCCTGTGAATTTATTGTTTTCCCATTCAGTTTATATTTTCAGTATTAGAGATGGCATCTCAACCATAAAAGAAAAAAATCCTCTAAAGGATTGTCAATATAACTTTCCAATCACAAATTTAAGAGAAAATATGATTTTCTGATAAAATATGAAAAAAATTTAAACAACTATTAAAATTATGAAAACAAAATAACTAAGATTGTTATTATTTTCATTATAGCTACTTAGCAACCTGAAGGCAAAGCAATGCTCGTCATGGGAGTCAGACAGGCAAGGTGGGCCAAGCCCTCCTCTGTAGTTTCCTATATGAGAAATTGAATTTTAATTTTCCACTGTTTCTTGACTGTGTTTGAAGCCATGAGACTTTCCCAGTGAGCTCTACAATTCTGCTTCCAAGCTTTGTTTATGTTATTCCTTCTATCCAAAATGCTACCTTCTGTCTTACCCTCTAGGCCCCCATCACAGTTTTGTCCTTCTAGAAAATAGCCACTTATCTTTCAAGACAATCTTATCTTTGATGCCCGAGTCTAAGATGAAATTGGCTGTTAAGCAGTATTCAAATGTTTCTCGAGCCCCTTCTGCGTGGCAGGTGCTCCCGTCTCTACCAATTCTGCACTCTGTGTAGGCTTCTAGCCTAGCATCTGCAATGTTTTCCTGTGCCCTCATCAGCTAAGAGGTGCCGGACTCTTTCTCTTCTTGTTAGGCAGCAAAGACTGGAGAGGGCAGGGGTCATGATACACGCATTTCTTTATATTTCCACACAGGGCTTCATTGGAAGAAAGGGTTTATAAATCACCCAGTGAACATAAAAGCTGCTCTGAGCTCAGGGAAAGGTGGATTAATAAAAACACACAGGTTAATAATTCAAAATTGTGGAAATAGATGAATGCGCTGGGTAACAAATGTATTAGTTAATACAACAAAGAAAGGGAGCAAGAGGAGAGCAAGCAGTGCTGAGGGGACTAAAACACCAAAAGCTATGGGGCCTCAGCACTTTGCAAGGGGGTCTTCAGTTCCTTCCTATTGGAGCCAGGTCAGATCTGAGGACTGGAGATTAAACTTCTTGATGAGAAGTATGAAAGGGAATACGATTAATAATCATCAGAACAGCTAACCCCACGTGCCAAGCCCTGTCCCAAGTGCATTCAGTGAATTAACTCTTTTAAATACCCCAAAAGGCCTGGAGGTCCTACCACAGGAGTCGGATTTAGTCATGCAGCTACTACATGGAGAAGGCGGGCTCCTAGCCTTGCTGGTTAACCACCATGCTCTACGGTTACTGTGTTCCCTCTGCTGACTCATGGCAGGGAATAGAATGTGAGGGGCTGGCATGTATAGAAATAATAACCTTAAATCTGGAGAAGTTCAATGGTTACCTTGTAAAGAAAGATTTGCCAAGTATAGGATAGATTTGATCTAGTTTCATTCCTTATTAGACACACACGCACATGCATGCACACACACACACTATTGCACTTTTTCTTTAAACCCTTTAAGGGGAGCAAACATGCCATCCCAAAATATGCCGCTTTGGCACATTGATTATTTTGAATTAAAGCTACTTGAGACAACAGAATGCAAGAAAGGACGCTCTGCCCCCTCCTTGTCCCCCTGAAAGTGGGAAATGAATCTGCCACGTGAAGGCACCGGCCCTGTGCCAGGAGGGTAGGAGGCAGCCTCATGGCCGAAGGCAGGGAATTTAAGGTCGAGAAAGCTGTATAAACAGAACTTGTTACGGCCTCAGTAATTTATGGCCCCACACACAAACTTTTTTTTCATGTCATTTTTTCACAGATTTACTGTTTTGTTGTCTAAAAGGTGTAAAAGCTGCCTGCTTTGGTCACTTTGAGTCTCAAACTTTTTATGGGGCCCCTGTACATGCAAAATTAAATTTGTTTTTCTCCTGTTAATCTGTCCTATGTCATGTCAATTATTAGACCAGCGAAAGAACCTAGAGGGGAAGATGGGAAACGTTTTCCACTCTTACTCCTTACTCAAATGCCAGTCTCTTCTAGAAATCGTAAGGACCGCGTCCTCAGGAATGTACCAGTAGCCAACTTCACTGCGCAAGAGTATTGCCGAGATTTTGCATCTGGAGAAGCTGACCAAAGGCCACTTTGGGCTTCTTACCTTAAGCAGTTGCTTTACCCACAAAGAGGGTGATGAAAAAGCAGGAAGGCAGCGTTTCCACTTACATAGCCGAGCAGGACCTCTGCTCTGGGAGATTGCAGCCGCGGCAGGGAGAGTGGTTTGTCCACGATGTCTAGTGCTCCGCCCTGAGATGGCTCGGCCAGCCTCACACCATGGTGCTTTTCTTCCCTAGTGGAGCAGGCTCCCCCAAATGAAGGCCAGGCCCCCTTTCCCAGGCGCCCCCTGGAGCACTTTGCTGCATCGCCACCAAGCGGATGGAGGGCTGGGCATCGAGGGTGGCCTCAGGGGCACACTCCTTACTGGGGTCCTTGCCGCGGCAGTCATACAGCACACAGGAGACGAGGAAAACCAAGAGCAAAATGATGTAGCTCACGACCAGGATGATCAGGTTCAAGGTGACAGGGTCAACCTCCAAGTAAAATTCCATCATACCTCTCCTGGTCGGGAATTGGGTCTACAGAAAGGCAACAGGGCAGGCTTGGGGATGGCAGGGAGCAAACCCTAGCGTGGGGCAATAGTTCATTGGCTCTGGGGCAAAAATACATTAATCCCCACGGCTCCAGGAGACCTCACAGATTAGAGCTGCTCAGTTTAATAACTTAAGCTCCTGCTGTTCATACCACAGCCACCAAAACACAGAAAGCTGCCTCTCATCACTTCACCTATACAGAGAGAGAAAGAGAAAGAGAGGGAGAGATGGTTCAAGTTTTACCAATGTGTGGTGTATAAGCACGGGGTCCATATCGTTCATCACCCAAACAGGCAGTTTGGTGAGCAAAAGTCAGTGCTGTTAATAAGCACCCCATTATAACATTGAACTGTCTTGGAAAAATTGCAAAGTATGGTCACCTTGAATGTAAGGGAGGCGATCTGGTTGATCGGGTCAGTGGGCGTGTGTTTCTCTAATAAGAGGAGTACACTCAGCGCCTGACATTTTTACTCTTTGTTCATTTTTGGATTTTCCCATTCCTTCATTCATAAATACTTTTTGAGCAACTCCTTTGGTCCAGGCACGGTGCTCAGCCATAAAAAGAGAAGCATTTAGTTTAGAAGGGGAGATGGATGTTAAATAAATGATTACACAAGTCACCATTTAAGAAGAGTGGTAAGAAGTATACAAAGGACAAGGAGAGGGTGACAGATGAGTGTGTCCCAAGTGGGTCAGAGACAGCTTCCAGGAGGACACTTAGCCTATGACCTAAGGGATATGCAGAACTTAGCTAGGTTAGGACAGGTAGGGAAGGTTTTTCTAGCCAGAGAATAGCATTTTGTGAAATGCCTGAGCAGAGAGAAGCCTGAAAAATTGGAGGAATTGAAACAAGAGCAGCATGACTGGTGTACAGAGAGAGAAGGGGGAGTTTGAGGGGAGAGAGGCAGGCAGGGGTCAGATGGCAAAGGCACTTGCCAGGGAGACTTTGGACTTGACCTTACAGCAGTGGGATGCCGTTGAGTGTCTTATGCAAGGGAGTGACTCCATCAAATTTGCATTTGAAAGCAATCACCTTGGCTGCTGTGTGCATGCAGAAAGACAAGCAGACTGAATGATCAGATAAGAGTACAGGTATCCCTTGACTCATAAACCATCATTCTGCCTCAGTTGTAGCCCTGTCCCTATAGTCCCATAGAGGGCCCACCTTCATGGCCGTGGGACCTGGGCGGCTGCACAGGGTGCCTTATGCAGAGGGTCCCCACACTTGTTCACTGCTCTGCTGTTACCATCTTGAAAGTCTTAATAATTTTTTTATTATGGACTGGACTCACAAGCTGTGTATCTGGCCTTGGTTTCATATATTCAAATAAACATTTTTGGCCAGAGGAGTCCATTTCTCCAAGAGCTAATGGGACACTTTTGATAATCTTAGTTAAAGGCTAAAGCTCAGAGAGGTCTGCTGGTTTACTACCATGGTTAGGCTTTAATGTCTGAGCAGCTTCCCATCTGGCTCCTTTATGCCCAGCTTCCATGGGAACCTGAGGGCTCAGGGATGCTGAGAAAGTTCTTATTGATCTGGAGACCTTTCTCAAATAAAACATTCCATGATTCTGTGGTCCTGGACTAACTTGTGGAATTATACTCGAGAAGATGAATGATTCTCAAACACTACAGGTTTAAGGCCAGCCTTATTAGAATCAACTGGACTTCTTAGGAATACAGATTCCCAGATGAACCCCAGATCTATTGAATTAGAATCTTTTGCACTGGTGGTTGGGAATTTGCATTAGTAAAAATAGTCATGGATATTTTTTATGTGCAACCAGGATGGAGAATCATGGCCACAGAAGTATGAAAGAAGGGTCACCCACAGCCTTGGCTGGTCCCCCAAGAGATGCCACAAGAGGCACTCAATACAGACTTCAACATTGAGGTTGTGAGTCCAACAGGCTTAGACAGTTCGTTTTGTCAAGATGAAGTCCTCTTGGCGACAGTTCACATTTACCAAGCTCAGAGGAGACTGATGCTTAAAACAGAATGCCAAATTATTCAGTTACACTGAAAAATACAACTGTCACAAGGTTGGGAGGGCTTGTGCTGGAACAACTACAGCTTTTTCTCCCTGGAGGCAGATCTATAGACAAAGTGCATTAATATATTTGGTGAGCAGAGATTCTCAGCAAATGGAGTTTGGTGCACCTGCAAGTCACCTGTAGTACTCCCAGATCACAGAAAGGCTTTAAAAGGAAGCTTCATGTACCAGTTAATTACTTTCTTTTGCCCACTCTAAATTCTAGATTCTTGACTTCTGTAGTAAACTGTTGTCCATTCCTCCACTTCACCATGCTTAAGGGCATTCTTTAGTGACTTTAAATAGATGAGCCAGGATTTGCTAAAATTGGCCTTGAAATGAGAACTATATGCATTTTAGCCCACATTAAATTCAACTGAAATACACACAACCACTCTGTTGTGTGGAGTGCAGTTTTCACATGGCTGCAGGTTTCCCTGTGCAGCAGTGACAGCCCTTAATCATGGTGGTTGTCCAGTCTGGCCTCCTCTGTTCTTGCATTGTCCCACTTCTGCTGATTCCCTCTATGGCGTCCAGAATATTTTGTTCAAAGCAATTGTTTTTGGTTCACTATCTTATCTCTATCTGCAGAGAGTTTTTTTGTCTTTGTATCTACTAGTGTTCAGAGTTCACTTCAAGTCCATCCTTGTGGAGGCTTTGCTTCCCTCCAGTGTTTGGTGAAATGATGGCTGCTTGTTTTGCTTAATTAACCCCAGGGAAGGCTGCTCTATTCACAGGCAGCCAACATGTCCCAGTGTCTTTCCGTTCCGTCTGTAAGGAACTTTCCTCTTCTGCCATCTAGTGGCCAAAGCAGAGGCTGCTACATAAAGAAAAACACTTGGCAAAAGGCAAACTGGGACAGCGATTTCCCATCAGCAGGAGAGGGTGACGTAGGAAAGAGTAACAACCACATTTCAGAACAAGACCTTGAAGCAGTCAGGACATACTCATTCCTTTATTCATTTACAAACATATATTGTGCACTTACGTATGTTGGCAGGGTGCTAGGAGCTTTGGAGCTTGATAATGTGATGAATATTGCAAAGGTGCCACGTACCCGATGTGAGCAGTAATGAAAACAGGAATGATTAACTCCATTTTAGGAATGACACAACGAGCTCAGAGAAGTGGTGGAATTCTAATTAGCTCATTCTCATTCCCTTTCTCTCTCACATCCTTCCATCTCATTCTCATTCCCTTTCTCCCTCACACCCTTCCATCTCTTGTTTCTACTGCCTGAAATGAAAGTAAACTCTGTACATAGGATACCCTATGCTACATGCCATGGGGCATTCAAAACCCAATCAGACAGGTATTCCATGAGTTCTCAGCTGTATATTCACTTAGTTACACAACTGTCCCTTTTTGTCTGCTGACCTGGAATGTCACTTAATAATATCAGATAAATATGTGCTCCATGTGAATGCATTTTCAGGCAACTAGGGTGTATTCCTTAAAAAACAAAAATATGTTTAGATTTTAACCATTCTAAACAGGAATTTATCTCTGATATTACCCAGTGCCTTGTTTCCTCAATAAAATGCAACATCCCAAAAGTCTTAGTGCAGTTTTAAGTTTTAATAACTTCAGAGGTAAAAATGTCACAAAGCTACAAAAAAGTCATTGGATGTTTAATTATGTTACAGTTGGATGTTGAAGCTCAGGCAAATGACTTGCTTAGGGCCAAGCAGATGGTAAATGACAGAAATAGGACTTGAAGCCAAGTTTTTGAATCTAAGCTCGTGCTTTTTTCACTGAAGCTATTGACTAGATAAAGTGGAAAATGCAAGAGAGGTGGGGGCTGTATAAGCTAGAAAAGTGAGATGGCGGCAATAATAAAGCCAAATGCCAGCCAGATATATTTTTAAAAGTCCACCTGACCTAAGAATTCACAAAGAGACCACAACTCCACTCCCAACCCACTTCCCTTCTCAAATTCCCTTTCAGAATCTAGTTTGTGGCTCATCTGGGAGCCTGGAGAAATACTGCTGCATTTTATCACAGAGCAACTTCAAGATTTATCTTTCCACCTGCACAGGGTTGGATAGAGCTTCCCTCCAAATTTATATCCACTTGGAAATTCAGGTTGTGACCTTCCTGGCAAACAGGGTCTTTGCAAATATAATTAGTTAAGATGAGGTCATACTGAATAAGCAGGGACCTTACATCTAATGACCGGTGTCCTTATTAGAAGGCCATATGGAGACACAGAGGAACACAGAGAGGAGAATGCCCTGTGAAGATGGTGACAGAGATTGGAGTGAGGTGTCCACAGGCCAAAGAATGCTAAGGGTTTCTGGCCACCACCACAAGCTAGGAGAGAAATGTGGAGCAGATCCTCCCTCAGAGCCTCTAGGAGGAACCAACCTGCCGACACCCTGACTTCAGACTTCTAGACTCTAATCTACAACTATGAGGGAATAAACTTCTGTTGCTTTAGGTGACCCAGTTTGTGGTGTTTTGTTACAACTATCCTAGGAAATTAATATACCATCTAGCCAATGGTTAGGTAAAACCAGGGGTAACGTGGAGCAAAATGTGAGGTACACAAAGCTCTTTTAGCACTTTTCCCCCCTTTTCTTCTGGCATTTGCCCTTTCCTGCCCTAGGTTTGCCTCCTGGCTTCCTCTTCTCAGGTATGGCTTCATGAAGAAAATGCCTCAGATGAAGGAGAATTTCTGTATGTGAAATTGGCTTCCATGAGAAATAAACACAATACCTTCAGTTTATAATAGCAACTGGCTGGTGGTCCTTGATGTAGCCTTTTATATCTTCCCAGTAAAATTCCTTGGAAGACACAGAAAAATATAAAAACTTAACAAAGGAAATGAAAACCAATATAGCAGAGGATAGTATTTTTATGATGTTACAGCACTGCTTCTCCCCTCTCCCCTTCCCAAGAATTATTTGAACCCATTTCTCTTCTCCTTTATCATCCAGAATTTCTAAAGGTGGTGTCTCTCAGGAGAGATACAATCCCTAAGAATCAAATTCATCATTCCTGAGCTCCTTTACAGACTCCTGTAGACTTATACCATAGATTTAGAGTCAGGCATTGTGGGAAGAGCAAAGGACATTCTTTTAAAATTGTAAAATAATGGGTTTGTGTATCAAGAGACCGCAAGTATAGAATATATACCACAGGTCAAAATATAGTAAAGAGGAAGTGAAGAAGGTAAGCAAATTTCCTATATTGGGAGAAAGTGCAGACAGGGAAGAAAAGAGGGCTAGGGACAGGGTCCAGAATATTCCCACATCTAAAGGTCGAGCAGAGAAGAAAGGAGTCAACCAATGAAACGGAGAAGGAGTGTCAGAGAGGTAAGAAGGGCACAGGAGGAGTATGTCTCTAGGGGAGAGGAGGTTTATAAAAGGAAGTAGACAGCTGGGTTAAAAGGTGCTAAGTGATTGGGTAATATGAGAATAGAGAACTGACCATTTGTTTTGAGACCTTGATAAAAACTGAAGGAGTTTTTCATGGAAGGGGTGTGGTAAGGAATAACTCCCCACCTCCCCGCCAAAAAAAAAAATAAAGAATACACATTAAAGAATGGAAGGTAGGTAAGTAGAGATAGTGAGCAAAGATAATTTTAAGGAGTGTGGCTGTGGAAGATTGCAGAGAAATGGGAAGTAGCTGGAGGGTGGAGTGGGAGTGAAAGACAAGGTTTTTGGTTTTTGGTTTTAGATGAGTGATGTTAAAGCATGTGTGTGAGCCAATGGAAACGGCAGTTGCAAAGGGGGAAAGGACAGCAGAAGAGAAAAGGAAAATTAAAGGAGCAAGTTTCGTGAGCAGGGATGAGATCCCGAGTAAACGTGGAAGGCTGGGTCCTAGCGAGGGGCAGGGCAATCCAATCCTCCCACTGTACCAGGAGAGAAGAAAAAATGTATGTGGGGCTGAGAGTGGCTTTAACAGTGGGAAGATGAGGTTTGTTTCCTCTGATTCCTGAGGTGTTTTCTTTATTTTTTCATTTTCCCACTTAGGAATGAGTCAAAGTCATTATCAGAGAATGAATGAGGGGAATGTGTGGTGTATGAAAAATAAGAAGTTTTGAAATTTTAATTTGGGGGAGAGAGAAATAATCTAGAGAAGTAGGGGAGGATTGCTGGGCAGCGTTGAGTTCTCATTTGAGATTTGCCGTCATGAGTTTAAAGGGAGATGTTCAGCTCAAAGTCGGTGATGGTCTGGCTTCAACAGACTGGAGGTTTAATCGGGTGAAGAAAACAGAGGGTGGGACCAGTTAGGGTGCTAGCTTCAGGGAGAACTGTGAGTGTGTGTGTGGCTGAAATGGAGCTGACTGCCGAAGCCCTTGATGAGAGAGGAGTGGTCAGGAGGTTGCTCTATGACGGTAAAGAGATGTGTCTTGTAGTCGAGTCTGATGACACGTTCTTCACAAGAGTAAGCACACTAGCTCAGGATTTTGATGGAGAAAGGGGAAAAACATGTTTAGAAGTAGCCATTCAGGGTCACAACTCACACTGCATGCCCTGAAGTATGTGGGTGTATTAGTTTCCTGTAGCTGCTGGGACAAACCAGCACTGCCTCTGTAGCCTGAAAGAGCAGAAGTTTGTTCTCTCACAGTCCTAGAGGCCAGAAGTCCAAAGGCACTTCTACTGGGCCACAATCAAGGGGTTGGCAAGCTGAGTTCCCTCCAGGGGTGCTAGAGAGGATCCATCCCTTGTCCCGTTCCCCCTCTGGAGACTACTGGCATTCCTTAGCATGTGGTCATGCCACTCCAACGTTTCAAAGCTCGCATCTTCAAATCTTCCTCTGCTCTATCCTGATGTTCCTTCTCCTCTGTGTGTGTAAATCGCTTTTTGCCTGCGTCTCATAAGGTTACATATGATTGCATTTTTTGAGCCCACCCAGGAATGCAGGATAATCTCCCCATCTCAGGATCCTGAACTTAATGACATCTGCAAAGATTGCCACATAAGGTAAGATTCATGGTTTCCCAGGATTAGAATGTGGATATCTTCCTGGAAGGTCATTTTTTTTTTCCAGCCTACCACATGAAGCATTAGGGGGGAAAAAAAAATAAGCTTTTTTTTTTTTTGAGAGGGCTGGTGGGGAACCAGTATCTTCAGGAAGGGTCATCGGCTTTCAATAAAAATAATAGTGGTAAAAGTGACTGTATTAATAATTTTACTTAACAAAAATGATTTTGATCTAAAATTTCAGACTATCTGAACCAAAAACCAGGGAGGGAACAGATGAACAGACCTATGCTAAATTCTCCATCTTAAATAAGAAAAGCTCAAAAGATAGCACTTGAAATTTCAGCAGTTAGAAAATAATTTTGGAACTTGCTTTTGAAAGTACTGACAGGAGCCATTATGAAAAAATAATTATACCATGCTAGTCACCCTGTTGCAGAGACAGCAAATCATATCACTTCCCTGGTCTGCCTTCCTCTCTGCTTTCTCTTCCTTTTCTGGTTAGAAATGTTTCACACCCAGGCTGACATTCTACATATCCTCATCTGAATATTGTACCATCTGGAAGCCTTCTGCATTCCTTTTACCTTTGGACTTTTTATAACCCAAGATTAGGGTAAAGATGGTTAAAGATGCCTACTTTATCCAATTCCCTATGTAGGATTTATGGATTGTTAGTGTTCATTTATTTTAATATGTAGTTTGGACTTGAGAGGACATGCGTGGACTTAAGATATATACTTGGCTCCAAGATACAGAGAAAGCTCAAATGCAACAGAAACTTTGACAGTGCTAACTGTCAGGATACCAAAAGCAACCCAGAGGGAGATGGAACACCAGATGGAATACCAGAAATCCTGGTAGCTCTACATTCAAACTATATTGAGAATCTAAGCCTCTCCTCCTGTCTTCACTGCTTCCACTTTGTGTCAAGTCACTGTTATGTCCTGACTTTTCTACTGCGATTGGTCTACCTGCTCGCCTGTCCTTACTGCCCCCTACCCAGTCTATTCTCCGCACAATAATTTGAGGGAACCTTTCGAAACATAAGTCAGACCAAATCACTCTTTTGCTCAAAACCTTCTAATGAGTTCCCATTTTACTTCAGTAAAGGCCAACATGCTTACAATGGCAAGAAGTGCCCTGACTTACCTCTCTGCTCATTTCCAAACACTTTCCCCTCTCCTGTATCCTCTCCAAGCCACTCCCACCTCAGGATCTTAGCCTTGTGGTTCTGTCTGTCTGGAATGTTCCTCCTTCAGTTATCTGCACAGCTTGTCCCTTGACTTCCTCAGGTCTTGGCTAAAATGTGACCCTAGCAGAGGGATTTTCTTTCCCACCTGTCACACTCTCTGCAGTCGTGTATCTTGTTAGATGTGTGACTCTGCCCACCAACGGCAAGCTTTGCGAGGGCAGGGGTTTGTTTCATGCACTGCTGTGTCCTGGCACAATAGCTCAGAACATGACCCATTGGAAGCAATCAGTATGAAGCTGGAGAATGGATGAACGAGTGGGCCATTGATAACACACCTCTCGCCTTTCTTGATAATGTATTAAAACATTTCATCACTGCATGATGGTAATGAAAAGAGACTTCCTTGACAGGGCATTAGAGAAAATATTATAATGAGGAGAGAGGGTCTCGCTTGGTGCTATGGGTTGAATTATGTCCCTCCAAAATTCATATGCTGAAGCCCTCACCCCCAGGACCTCAGAACGTGGCTGTATGTAGAGACAGAACCCTTAGAGAGGTGATTAAAGTGAGGCCATCAAGGTGGGCCCTGATCAGATCTGACTGGTGCCTCTACGTGAGGAGGAAGTATGGACACAGAGAGACACCAGGGTCACACGCACGCCGAAGAGCCAGGTGAGGACCCGGGAGAGGGGGGCCGTCTGCAGGCCGAGGAGAGGGGCCTGAGCAGAAACCCAGCTGGATGACCCCTTGATCTTGGACTTCTGGGCTTCAGAATTATGAGAAAATAAATCACCCACTCAGTGGGATTCTGTTATTATAGCAGCTCTTTCAGAGTAGTACTCCTAGCTTCAGGGAAAAGTAATATTTTGAGTTAGTATTTCAGATGCCTGGATCTACTTATATGAAGCCAAACAGGAGACACGGGCTCATAAGAGGTTTGTAAGGGTCCAGAGGTCCCAGCGAGTTCATCATTCCTCAGAGAGAAAGCTGTTCTATCACTAGTAGCAATTGCATAAAGCTCGGTGGACTTAACCGTGAAATCGTGACAGATGCCCTCGGAGGCAGACAGCCCCTAGCGTTGTCATCACCAGGTAACTCATGCGGACTGATGGTGGACGAGGTGCCAGGTTCTCTTCCAACGGCTTCAACGGCTTTATGTGCACTGAGTCACCCAGTGTGCACAATAGCTCTATTGAAGTTTATCATCTCATTTTTCAGATAAGAAAACGAGGCACAGAGAGGTTGAGGAGGTTGCCCAAGGTCTTATGTTTTAAGAGGCAGAGCCAAGGTCTGAATATAAGCAGTGGCCCTGGAGCCCGTGTTTTTAATTTCCGCAGCCTGCCTCCTTTTACACATCCCTTGTCTATAGAAAGCTTTTCAGCACATTTAGACTTGCAAGTCACTGGCCTGGAAGGACAAGATCTTAGCTTAGCCTTCTCTTAGCACCAACCTACCTTTCCAGTTTTATTTTTCATTATTCACTTATATCTAGGAAAACTGTATCACCCCTTGTCTTTCAACATTTCCTTGCTCCCCTCCCCTATGGCCTTGATTTTTTGCTTTTTTAGTCTGCTTTTTTAAAGGTCATTGTAGTTTCCTATAATGCCTTCTGCGTGCATTCTTACCTACTGTCCTTTTCTAAAATCCACCAGACCAAATCCAAATCCTATGTTCCCGCATAAAGTCTTTCGCTAATGCTCTTGAAAATTTCATTGGACCACACACACAAATAATTTGGGAATTAATCAAGTAGTTCTCTTCTTCAAAAGAGATTACATTCACTGAGTGCAGGGATAAAACGATACTTTAACATAATTAAAATACAATGGAGATTTGTTGATCGGCTTTTATTTGAAAAAAAGTAACAGTCAAGGTAGAAGAGAGAAACAATAAATGTGGTCATTCTTATTTGTAGCTAGCACCATGCTGAATGCATTATATACGTTAGCTCATTTGTTCCTTATGAGATTACTATAAGTGCTATTATCATCGTTTTATAGGTGAGGGAGATGAAGCTTAGAGGTATTATGTATTTTGTTCAAAGGGACACAATTTATAAATGTTAGGGCTT
Organism: Smutsia gigantea; assembly: GCA_032199065.1. NCBI lineage: Eukaryota > Metazoa > Chordata > Mammalia > Pholidota > Manidae > Smutsia > Smutsia gigantea. The sequence continues at coordinate 187,481 of JAVSCE010022353.1, read as the reverse complement.
GCATTTAGAAGTGTTGTGATGGGCTAATATGAGGGATTATGGTAATGAAGGACTGGAACAGGGTGGCTTGCCAGACAGGAGAACGCTTATTGACCTCTAAAGTTCTGGTAGCCATAAACTAGAATTTGGTCATTCACCGAAATCTTCTTGGGCACACAGCTAGACCATATCCCCTGCAGGTAGGTGTGGTTTTAAGGCTGAGCACTGGCCAATGGAAGGTGAGCACAAATGATGGCTATCGTTTCTGGGCTCGTCTGGTCTATCAGATGGGTACAGAGGGTGATATGGCCCTGTAGGAAGGAGGAGTCAGGAGGTGGAGGAAACCTGGGTGCTGAAGCACTGTTGGAGAACTCCCTAGGGAACAGGAGACCCCCCCCCCCCGGGACTGTTACTTCAGCAAGAGAAAAACTTCCTGGAAGAGTCTATTTGCTCCTCCAGCCTAGTTGACCTAACTGGTACATGCCAGTGATTGTCAAGGCAACTGTCAGAGGAGGTCAGAGCACTCTCAGCCATCCTGGGCGAATACAACAAATCAAGTATTTGGTGTAGAGCATAAAGGTTACCTTAAAGTATCTCACTTATCAATTAGTACCCAATATTTCACATACGATAGGGTAGTATCAATACTGCTGGTTCAACCAAAATGATGGTCTATGATCCGCTGTACCACAAAAAATAATTAAGTAAAATGAAACAAATGGAAGAATGATACTTTTTCTAGTTATGAGGACTAGACATTTCCCATCTGCCCCTAAATCGAAAATTCCCTGAGGCAGGTACACCAGGTTCTAAGGTTTCTGAATTTACATGGCCCACACCACAACTAACACTTTATCTCTGTAGAAAAAAAAATTAGAATATATGACTTCATAAAGAGTCAGAATACAGTATTTCTTGTTACTTTACTCAGTAGTTCAAACATAAAGCCTTTTTTGAAAGTACCTGAGGGTTGATATAACTTATGAAACTCTCTTAGATGAGTGACAGAATCAGACATTTCTCTTAAGAGGACAGGCTGGAGGGGAGCCCAGCTTTGGCCAGTTAAGGTCTCTCTCTCTCTCTCTCTCTCTTATTTCTTTCCTCTTTCATTTATCAAATGTGCTTTGCACTTGTCTGATGTCAAGTGTTACCCTCATGAGGCATTTCTTGGCATTTCACCCATTTAATCTCTCAGCTTTGTGCTCTAAGTATGGACTCAACCATGACTCCAACCTTGGAAGGAACTTTAAAATTTCCTGTCCCTTCTCTCCCTCTCATGCTCCTTCCTTCTTAGCAATGAACACTTATTTACTGAGTCTTAGGTTTTGGGCCAAAATCTGGATTGGCCCCACTTCTTTCCTCAGGGCAGGCAGCTGCAGCCCCCACCCTGACAGTAGAGGGCACCAGAAGACCACAACCCTGAATATGTCTATGGTTTCGGGTCCAATTTTCTTTCCCATGCAGAGCAGGAAATGGACAAGTAGTTTTTGGATGATAATGGAGTTTTCTCATTTTCCACTTCTTTATATCACCAGTGACATTCTTTTGGCAACAACTGAAAAAAATAAACTAATTATTTTCCACATGACCACTCAGTTTGCATCAACCTCACTTCTCCCCCCTCCACACCCGTCTCCTTCTCCATTTACAGTAACTATTTTTCCCTATAATGCATTTGCTAGAATTATCTGTGGAAATGTCCAAATCCTAACATACCGCAAGTGTCAACAATCTCTTCTCTGCTCACCTCAGTTGGCTGGCTCTCAGCACATTTAAGCTCATTTTATTGAAAGCCTGAAAAATAAAATCATTTAGGAAGAAGCTATGCTCAGAATCCCATAATACCCTCAGAAAATGGCTTTTGGTTGACGTGTTTTGGGCAGATTTGTAGTTTAAAATGGTGCTGGGGGTGTGTCGCGGAATGGTTTGTGATTCTGCTGTATTTATATTATTTACCATCTCAAATAGGCTTTTTTACTGCCAAAAACATGAGAAGAAGAGAAAGGGAAAATTGGGCCAATTATTTCCAGCTGCTATGGAAAATTCAGAGACCAAAGCTACCACAGCCAGAAACATTTCTCTCCTGGTAGGGATAGATTCTCCAGTTTATTCAGAGCTCTTAACTGCTGTGAATATAGTCTAAGTACAAACATGTTACATTCAGCCAAGATACAATGAGCCATATTTTCTGGAAGTCAGGGAATGTCAGCAAAAGTGCGATCAGAAGCTCAGAGGACAGTAAGCCTGTCACTCAGCCTGTTGGGGCTTAATTCTCTGCAGTCTGGGGCTCCTTCTCCCATATCTACTCTCATTGTTAACTAAAGTAACCTATCCCGGAAATCATATTTTCTTAGGTTTGCCTGAAAATGAAGGCAGACAGTTCTAATCAGGGCTATGTAAGCTCTTTCTTTCTTGGAGAGATGTGCTTTTGTGACCTCTTACCAACAGAGGGCACTCTCTGAGCAGGAATTTTCCCTTCTGGATCATTTTACCTTCAGAAAAAAATAGGCCCACCCTAAATAGAATCCTGGTGATGGGAACTACCAATTTAAGATTGAAAACCCTGTACCTACCCTTAGAAAGCTTAGGAAGGGTGGCAGAAACCAGCTCTGCCTACTTTGCCCCAGGAGCCCAGCTTCAAGTATGTGCTCATGCTGGCCTCTGCCTGAAATGCCTTTTCCTTTCTTCTTCGTCTGGAAAACACCTAGCCATAGGTCAGAGTCCGAAATTGTCCCCTTAGCTTTTTAGCTTTCTCTCCTCAGTATCCCAGAACTATTTACATTCCAGGATTACAGCACATATTATACATTATTTTACTGTGTCTTCCTGACTAGGCTGCAAAACTGTAACAGCCTGGATTGTGTTATATTATTATCACAGTGCCTAGCCCTGCGTGAGGCCATAATAAATGCCCGAGAAGTATTGGTTGCACATATAGACACAGAAATCAATCTGATTACTCATAACTGATTGCTACCTAGAATGTCATTACAGATGAATGGCATTATTTGTGGAAGTCTTAAACTTATAGCTTAATGTTTTTTGGTTTTCTGCTAAGGTTCTTCAAATACATGTACTTTGCATGTACAGAAATGTAGGCAAAAGACACATCTGATAAAAGACTGTTACCCAAAATATACAAAGAACTCTTAAAACTCAACACTAAGAAAACAAACAACCCAATCAAAAAGTGGGTCAAAGACCTTAAGAGACACCTCACCCAGGAAGACATACAGATGGTAAATAAGCAGATAAGAAGGGTCTCCACCTCATACAGCACCAGGGAAATGCAAAAATTAAAACAACGAGATACCACTATACACCAGTTAGAATGGCCAAAATCTGGAAAACTGACAACACCAAACGCTGACCAGGATATAGAGGGCAGGAACTCACATTCATTGCCTGTGGGAATGCAAAATGGCACAGCCCCTGTGGAAGATGGTTTGGTGGTTTCTTCCAAAACATAACATATTCTTACCATATGATAACATTGTGTTCCTCCGTATTTACCCCAAGGAGTTGAAAACTTATGTCCACACGAAGATTTGCACACGGATATTTGTAGCAGCTTTATTCCCAGTCGCCTAAGCTTGGAAGCACCCAGGATGCCCTTCATCGGCCAAGAGTGTAGTGAGCTGGGGGGCGGTTGCAGAGTGACGCCATCAAGGTAGCCACGGGGGTAGTTTCTGACTTGGATCTCCTTCCCTTGAGGAACAGCTCACAACTCCTCAGGGAGGAGAATGCTGCTGAGAGAATCCTAGAACACGGTGAGACCGAAGCACCCGCTGCCCCACAGAGACCGGACAGGCTGCCGCAGAAGGGTAAGAGGAGCGGCTACACGCTGACCACTTGGCGCCTCCCCCAGGGTGGCGCTGCGCCTGCAGGTCTACCCTGGGCGTCCAGTTCCTCCAGGGGAAAGAGAGAGCCCGGAGGGGACACCCAGCTCCCCCGGCATTGTGGTCGCGCCCTGGGCGTCCCCGTTCCTGTCTGGAGCCATGTGGCTTGCAGGGCAATCTGCGGGGCTCGCCCACGGGGAATCTGACTGTGGGGGTGAATACTGGCTGACCAGTTCCTACCCGCAGAGCCAAGTAATAGTCCCCACAGCTTTGTCCACCTGCAGAACCACGTTGGTGGAGCAGCCTGACCCGGGAACTCTAGCCGGCTCCCTGCTGAGCGCAGCCCACGCCCCCCTCCCATTATTTCTCAGTGCTAAGGTGAGATGAGCCAGCAAACCATGGGAAGACACGGAGGAATCTTAAATGCTTACCACCAAATGAAAGATGCCAATCTGAAAGACTACATACACCGTGATTCCGACTGCAGTGCCCTCCCCCCTTTATCCACAGGAGATACATGCCAAGACCCCCAGGGGATGCCTGAACCTGTGGATAGTACGGAACCCTATATGTACGGCTTTTTTCCTATACATACATATGTATGATAAAATTTAATTTATACATTAGGCACAATAAAGATCAACATCAATAACAGTGAAATAGAACAGTAGTTGTAACAATATACCGTAGTAAAAGTTATGTGGGTGTGGTCCCTCTCGAAATATCTTATTATACTGCCCTCACCCTGCTTGTGAGGATATGAGATGATGAAATGTCTATGTGACGAGAGGAGGTGAGGTGAATGACGTAGGCATCGGGACATGGCATTAGGCTACTGTTGATTATCTGCTTCTGGTTTGCAGGTAACCGCAGCTAACTGAAAAGTGAAACCACAGGTAAGCAGGTTGGGGAACTACTGTATAAGACATTCTGGAAAAAGCAAAATTATGGAAAAGACAATAAAAAGATCAGTGGTTACCCGGGGTGGGAGTCAAGGGAGAGATGAATAGGCAGAACACAGAGGATTTTTAAGGCAGTGAAAATACTCCATATGAACTTACAATGATAGCAGCTACATGTCAGTATATATTTGTCTAAATGCACAGCATGTAGAACAGTAAGAGTGAGCTAGAGGCAGACTGTGGACTCAGAGTGATCGTGATGTGTCAATGGTGGTTCATCTTCCAGAAAAAAAAGTACCATTCAGGCGAGTGGCGTTGATAATGCACGTGTGGCTGCACATGTGTAGGGTCAGGAGCATATGGAAAATCTCATACTCAATTTTGTTGTAAACCTAAGACCCCTGTAAATAAAATCTTTTTATTGTTTCCTAAAAAAAAAAGCGAGAAATGTGGCTAAACAGTATTGGATAAAGAACCAGGACATCTGCGTAGAATTCAAGCTCTGTTGCATACTTCGTATGTGACCTTGGATCACTGAACTTCTCTGGGTTTTAGTGATTGTTCTAGATCTTTCTAGCACTAACTACTTAAAATTTCATGAAGACCTCAAAGACACTGATATTTATTCGAAGAAAAAAAAAGAAAGTATTAGTCAGAACTATCCTTTTCAGGTTTCCTGTAATTGTGGTACGCAAGAGAAATCCATGCACAGACATTAAAAACCAGAATATGGTTAATCTTTTTAAAAGCTAGTTTGTTTTGAAAATAATCAGCTGAATTTCATTCATCTGATAACTAATTATCGGTTAAAAATATTTGACACAATATTTAAGCCCAAATGTTCCTCCTAAATCAGACTATGTAGATACAGCCCAGCTGTAGCAAGTGAGTCTTCACTGAGTACATTGTTGGCCGTCTTGCTGAGTCTGCTGACACTGTTCCCAACACCATTCATAAAAGACTCCAACAGGAGAGCCCTTTGGGGACGAGGTGTTTAACTGATAATTCACCATCCAGCTGCAAGCTGAGCTCTCCTGCAAAGCCCAAGTGAAGGAAGAGAAACAAAATGAGAAAGTTTGATCTAAAAACAACAAAGCTTTACAAATCCCCCATGAGGATCTCTAAAATCCACTGGGATTTGGCAAAAGATCATTTGGATGGATTGCATATAAAAATGACAGGAATACAACTTGGCTTTTCAGAGATTGCCTGGGGCTGTAAAGGTCAGTGGTGGGGGGGGGGGAGATGAGGATTGCAAATCAGTGCAGCTCAGGGGTGTGAAAGCAGTGTTGCTGTCTGATCTCAGAACCTCAGATCAGAGCTGACTTTACCCCTTCACTGCCCTTTACGGACCAAGCCCTGGGGTCCTCCTTTGGCAGTTGAAGTCTTAGTGGAGGCAGTCAGTTTTCTGCTTAGCAATTGGGATGGGAATAGAAGAAGTTGTAGAGATAGTTAATGTGGAGCGTTCCAGGAGGCAGTTAAAAATGCAGGCAAGCAGGAAGAATTGCAAGGATGTAAAACTCCTTTACCTCCTTATCTTCGTGTTGTGTACACAGTCCTCCATTTTTGTTTTCATTTCTCTTTCTCTGACTAAATTGTGACCACTTGTGACCGTTTAGTATTTATTTTTGTGGCTCTGCTGCCTAATAGTGTCAGTCCTATGACTGACGGACAAAAAGTATCTGTGGAATAAATTATTTTCTTGTTATTTAACTCTTGGTCTTGATGAAGAGGGAATGCTATTTAAATTGGCTACATACTGAGAGAAATACATCCCAAAGGAAAAAAACTCTTCAATGACTTTTTCCTTTGAAATCCACCTCTGTTTTGTATAGACTACTGTTACTCGGATGGCATATCAGTGTTCAGTCACTGTTTTACATAAACATGGACCTGTAGTAGACATAATTGTTTAAGATGTGGAATGTGACCATAATAACAAACTGAGAGACCACAATAGTCCTAAGTGGAACCCAAGCAGGAGCTAAACAAACCAGACAATGGTTAAGATAAAATTTAAGACGACGAGATAACATTCAGGGATATTTGCCATCACGTGGAAGAAGTACTTCTCCATTGTGTTGGAATAGATCGTTCATCTGCAACCCAAATGTCAGTCGCGGGTACAGCTCAGTCGCCTTCCCTTCTGATATCAACCTTTATTTTAAAACCCAATAAGATAAGGCTGCGGAAAAATCCCGCCAGTGGATTTTTGTCATTGCTTGTGCTTGTCTTTGGTCCAGGCTGCAGAGCACTTTCAGACTATTGCTCTTACTTTTTGCTGTTACTTTCTTTTCCTCTAAGTTTTGTCGGAACTGTTGGGATTGCAGCAGAGCACCATATAGACAGCAGCTTAAAACTGAACATGAGATATCGTTGTCCTAAAATTCCTTACTGCTGATGGGTTTCAAGGAGGGTCTGTATGGGGCTGGCCTTTATTCTTGGAACTCTTATCTTCCGCTTGTCTCTTCACGGTGTGGAACCTGGTGAGATTCAAAGTTCTTCTCAATTGTATGGAGTGATTCATTTCTAATTTTCCATAGCCTTTCAGACTATGTCCAAAGGTGGGGTGGGGTGGGCATTCACCATGGCTAAGATTTGTTTCCCAAATGAACCACATCTCCTCTGGTTGGATGCCACTCTGCAAGAGTGCAGTTGTGACCATAATCTGCTCTTGTTCTAAATAGTCATTTTCTTCTTCTGGATAACCATAGACAAAGTTGCTTTCTAAGCTCAGAATTTTCTAGAGCCAAAAACATGGAAGCCCTAGAATGTCTGATTTGAGAGCAGTATCAGAATTCAGTCAAATAGGACATACCTATGTGTTTTCTTTTCTTGTCTCTTTTCCTTTTGTCCATATATTTTCAACACTTCACCCTCATGATTTGAAATCCAGATGTGCAAAGGCTAAATGCTAAGCTGTTCTCATAGCATAAATATTGGTCATAAGCCAAAATTGAGTGGTACCTTCAGGGTTGAGTCAATGCTATTCTTCCTTATTCAATAATACTTCAAGTCACTCTGGTTTAATGATTTACTTTTAGTGGACCTGACTATCTCAAAATATTATCATTAGATGTATTTAGCTTTGATTACAGTTTCAAACTTGTCCAACAAACCTTGTGAAATTTATACTTGGTAGTGGTCAGATATAGTAGCAATGAGAAACCCATAACTAGCTACTCTGTTAAAAAAAATCCTCAAGAATAATAAAAATAATGACAGCAACACCAGCTGTAATTGATTGAGTATTCCTTTGTGCCAGGTACTCTTCTAAGCATTTTATGTATAATAGCTGCTTCACCACAACCTTGTGAGGTAGGTTCACTTAGCACCCCTTATTGTACAGATGAGGAAATAGAGGCACAGAATTGAACAGCATGTCCAAGGAAGGGAAGATTTAGCATGTGGTCTGTTGGGCTGCAGTTGGCCTATAGGTCTCATGTTGGATTTTCTCTTTTCCAAATGAGATGGAGAGACTTTAAGATCCACAGAAGTGAAGACAGTTGCAAAGACTTGGACTCATATCAGCCGACACCCATGTGGGTGCTCTTTGCATTATTGCACCTTTTCCCCTCTTCCCAAAAGGCTTTGGAGTTTCAAAGTTTTGAGGAAAGGGATGTGTATTTTGCAGCTATCTGGAGGAAGTCAACAAATGGCCGTCAGGGGCTCCAGTGGCTGTTTGGTTCATCTGTTACTAGGAACATGTTGCCATTGTTTTCAGAAAAGAGTTAGTTATCATGTGTTAATCAGTGTCTGATTCAGGAATGCACTTGTCCATTACAATGAAAAGTCCCACTGTTGTGACCCTCTGTTAACCTTACAAGTGCAGTACATCATTCTAGCTGCTCTTAAAGCTTAAACTTTATTGAATAGAGACTAGCACAGAAAATAAGGTACAAAGTCTAAATGTGCAATCATCTTTTAATTATCTGGGGCTCTGTGATACCAAACCATTTCTCTGTCAGATCAAATGAAAAGTTGATTCAGAAAAAAAAAAGCAATCAAAATAATTCCCCATTAAATTTTCAATTCACCTGGAAAAATAGACAATTTAACAGAAGTAAGAATTTTTTTGTTGCTAATAATAGAAATTGGTTTGAATCAGTCTAGGCAAGAAGTGATAATTTATGGCATAGGAGGATGGCCTGGAAACCAATACAGGAATGCAGCCTATGATTCAGAAGGGGCTAGACGGCCATAAGGAGCCCAGAAAACAGGATTTCTCTGTAGATGGTTTCCACTTCTCTCTACAAATGCTTTTCATTTTGCTGTCTTTGCAAATCAGTTCTCTCTGTTACTTGTCTGTTTGGAAGATAATGCCTGTATCCTAGTTAGCAAATTTATATCAGTTTCATATAAGTGAACCGCCACTGAGATATCCCCCTGTGGGTCACAGCTGCATGGAAGGGCTCTGATTGGCTCACTTTGGTTCTGGTGTTCAACCACGGCCAATCAGTGAGTTCTAAGTGGTAGTGTTAGGTAATAATACATAGTTTCCAGGCTCCCATTCCTGTGACCCAGGGGATGAGAGTGGAGCGCTGTTCTCAGAGAAGAGGAATTTGTGAGCAGAGCAGACACTACAAGGGACTCTTCTATTACCATGTAAACTAAGGTCTCTGTGTGAACCAGCCTTTAGAAAATCAAGGACTGTGGTGAATTCAAGGACAGTACCCCTTCTATCCAGGTAGTTATATTTTTAGACTAGATCATTGAGCATGGAATTAGGGCAACAAATTTAAAAATCAACCTGAATTAACCAAAATGTTAATTTCAGTTTGCTGTAACTAAAAAATATAATGGATTCCAGAGCTAAGTGGAAGTGTTTTGGATTATTCCTGATACCATACCCTTAATTTGTGGGGATAATTAAGCTTTTAGTCCTCCTGGTGATGTTTAAGATTTAGGTTTAATTAGACTACCACATTTCCTGATGTAATTGATGGCCACATCCTTGGAGACTGTAGGGTTTTTAAATATCTGCATATCATTATATAAATAATCTGGGGTATGCATGAGTAGAGAAAGAGGAAATTCTTGTCATGTTCCTAATGTGTCTTTTGTATTTTCCTAAGATCCGAAAGAAACCTGAGAGATTATCCAGTTAGATCCCTTCATTTTACAGATGGGAAGTGAGAACAGAAAGAGTTGACTAGTCCATTGTCATATGACATTTGAGTGGCAGATCCAGGATTAAAATCCTAGATTCTAGTCTTCTTTTTATTATGTCCTATTATTAATAGTAGGAGTCACAAAACATATGACAGCACTCTTAGGTAGTTAATATTTTCACTACTTTTTAAATTACTTTTTCCAACCTCTGTACTTCAGTTATTCAGTCTAATATTTTTTAGGCCTTAAGTATAAACGCTGTGGATAATTTTCTGGCTAAATCAAACTAACCTGTAATAATAATGTGGCAGCACAGATGACTGAACAGTAGAGAATTTTTTTTCTTTTTCTTTTTTCTTTCTTTTTTTGCTATCATTTTGGTAGATAACTAGTTTTATATTTTCTTAATTGCAGAAGGAAAAACAGCAAACATATGCTTTGTAATTTTGAGTAAATTTGTTTTTCACTTCTTATTGTTAAGAAATCTGTAAGGACAAATTTCCATAACTGTAATTTTATGTTTTGGAACCATGAGAATACATGACCCACATTGCCTTTTATTTTTTATTTCTCCAGTCCATGAAGGCAAGCTCCAAGAAATGAGCTTTGTATTAGTTTAGAAACTGGCTCGTGGATTTATATGTGTACAATATTCTTTCAATGTTTCTCCTTTTATTGCTCACAATAAACAAAGAAGAAATGTGACTAAAGAGATTTTATTCACCCAAAGATGGCCATGCTAAATTCCAATATGCGTTCTCAATTCCAAATGATTTGGGAAATGGAGTGTGATGATAAACAGGAAATTGAAAAAAAAAAAAGCTAAGTGCAATGTGCCAACCTCCCTTGGCCAGAGAGTGTGGGGTTAGAGTTCTGAATTCCTGGATTGTAATTTGTCCAAGTTTTAAATATAGACTGCATTAATTTGTGTTTTCAATTTGATAGAATAACTTATTTTATTCTCAAATGGTCCTTTATTTTTAATTTCAGGATCATGTTTCTAAAAAAAAGAAAAGCCTTGCTGGGAAGGTTAAGCTCCTGAGTGATTATAATGTTTAAAAAATTTAATATCAAAGAATAGCAGAGTCATATTGTAAAAACTCAAAAACTCAAATAGGACTACAAGAGTCCTATTTCTTAACATTGAGTCACGCTCTGTAGGAGTGGAAACTTAAATTCTTAGCTGACTCTTCTGAATTTTATCTTCATATTTCTAAATATGCTGAAAAAATGTTGAGTTGTTTTTTAATTTTAGGCATTATTTTACTGATTGATTTTCTGTTCACAGCTTTCCCAACTCCCATCCTCTTTAGCTACAGCTGTGCTGATATTTACATTGTCATAATACTATTAACACTGAATTTTGGCTTAACCAAAAATTATAATATTGGGAAGCTGGGGGTAGAAGTGTGCATTTAGATATAAATGAGGGATATTAGTATACAAAGATCTAAATCCTTTTCTTCCATCATCAGTAGATGAAATTCTATGTAAAATTTTAAAAAAGAAGATCAAATATCTAAGAAAAGAAAAAGAACAGGGTTGCTAGGCAGAATCTGCTGCTTGGTGAATATGTTTGTTTTTAATTAAAATGTATATTTAAAAAACATAATCAAAGGAATACACATTTTACATGTTTCCCTTTTAAATAAGATTTTGTTTTTCCCAGCATTAACTGTTGCCTTTATTTTTGATTTGCCTGTCTTCCCACATATCTGTCACTAATTCATTCTAACATGCTCTGTTGGAGTTGCATATCAACTCTCAGGCCAGTCAAACATTTTAGATGGTTTATCAGTCCTGTTTTTCCCTTGGACTCACCCTGGTTGGAACTTTCTAACTTGTGCCAATCTGGACAGGTTTCTGGGCTTAATGACCAGCTAGCTGACCTCCTGGGACTTTCCTTTATCTTCATTCTGGAAACTTCTTCCCTCTCCTATGTGAGATCTTCTGTTTCCTGGAACCTTTTCTTGGGCTCCTTTCCCATTTTGTAGGACATATTTCCCAGTCACTTGTTGAGAAAGGGTGCTTGACAGTTGAATTTCTTGAGATAGTATTTCATGTCTGAAAACATTTTTATTCTACTTTCTTACATGATTAGTATTGTGTGTGAATATATGTGTGTGTAGAATTCTATGTGGAAACTCATTTATTTGAATTTTGAAGACATTGTTTCTTCTGTCTGCAAGTTTCTGAACAGAAGTCTAACAATATGATTCATAATCTTTTATATATACCCGATTTTCGAAAATGTGGATTTGAATTTCACAACGATGTGTGGTAATAGGTCTTTTAAAAAATTATTGTGCTGAATACTCAGTGGGATTTTTAAACAGAAAGTTGATATCCTTCAGGGTCAGGCATTTTTTCTTGAGTTATTTCCCTGATAAACTTCTGTCCTCCAAGACGATTTAGACCTCTATGGATGGGGGTATGCCTTGTGGACTACATTTGAAGGAGACTTGAGCGTGGACCTATTGGATTTACTGATGAATTCCCAAAAGTTCTGAACCTCTCAGTTTCTCCAGAGAGAGAGAGCCTCCAGTCTCCTGCCTGGGCCTTCTAAGCCTGGCTGCTAATGTTGTGGATTCAAGTAAAGAAGAGAGAAAGGAGCAGAACTTCTCTGGTTAAATTTCTCCAGACAGTGAATTTCCTGTCTTTTACTACTGTGAAGGAGGGGTAGTTAACTAGTTTGAAGAGTGGAGGGGTTTAGCTTTGTTCTGCAATGCAGTTACAGTATTTGTGAGGAGTCTGATCTTTTTGAGGCTTGCTTTTAAGCTTTTTTAGGTAGGACTGGAGCAACCTTTGATCTAGGGCTAAATTTTCTCCATTGCTGAAGTAAGTATCTTTCTGGGTGCTCTACTTGGTGGACCGTGAATTACAAGGCCTTCCATGCCAGCTGGTGCGTACAAAACTATTCTAGGATGTGTGAAGTCAGCAATTATTACTTCCTTTGGGTTCTTCTTTCCACAGTTTCATGTGATTTCCTCATATACATGTACTGGTCAGTACCCAGCTGAAAATTTGGGAGGCCTTTTTTGAATATTTCTGGAACTCAGCCTATCTGTGCAGTATTTTCTCAAAGGGATTTGTCTTGCAAACTCTAGGCACCTTTATCTCCTTGTACAACCAGCTCTTTCCCCTCAACTCAGGAAGATGACTGAACTCAAGCTGGATTCCACCTTCCTGCATGGCTGCCTGCAAGACCTTCTGGGACAGTTGCACTTACTTTCTTTGTTAACTATCTTCAGGGATCTTGGTCCTGCATTGCCCAGTGTCCAGTGCCTGAAAAACACAGTTTCATATATATTTGCCCCTTTTTTTTTTCAGTTGTTCAATGGAAGCATAAATCCAGTCCCCTGTTATTCTGTCTTGGTTAGAAGTAGAAATCCTGTTATTCTGTTTTTGTGATAAAACTTCAGTTTCTTGGTTCTAAACTACTCAGTTCAACTTTGGAATGTTTACCTAGGCCACTCTAGGTGGCAGCATTAGGCATTGTGTCGTTATTCTTAGTTTTGTAAAAGCCACTAGAAGGGTCTTTATTTCTGGCATCTATAAAGTCATCCTATTCTTACCTCACCAGACATTTGTTGAGTGCCAGATCCCTACTGCTTAGGATGTGGAAGTGAAGAAGACAGTTGAGGCCCTTTCCTTTAAGGAGAAAACATTAAATCAATGATAATAATACAGATAGATTCCTACCACTATATCCTTATTCTATTTTTCTTTATAATACTCTTTGCCACCTCATATACCATATGTCCATTGGTTTAAATTTTGTTTTTGCTCCATAGAGGTTATAAACTCTTATGCAATCAGGAACTTTTTTTTTTTTTTAACTGCTCTGTGCCCTAGAAAAATGCCTGGAATGTAGTGAGTACTTGGCAAATGTTTGTCAAATAAAAGAATGTTGACTGAAAGTGCTACAAAGAGGAAGACAAAGGTGTAAGGATATTCTGGAACTCCTCTCCAGGATATAGGCCTTGGAATCACCTCCATCAGAATCATTTCAGGTGATTGATTAACATGCACGTTTTTTGACCCCCTCCCCAGATTCACTGGTAGTAAATTTCTGAGGGTGAGGCTTGGCAATTACATATTTTAACAGCTTTCCCAGATAATCTGTACACACCCTGAATTTGGAGAGCCCCTGGTTGGGGTGTAGGGAACGTTGAAGAGAAGTGGTCATGGAAATGAAACTCTGAATGATATGTGTGTGTGTGTACAACCTCCAAGTGGGAAGGAGGTATTTTAGCAGGACAGTGACATGATTAGGTCTCTGTTTTTAAAAAGATCATTCTGAATATAGCGAGGTAGTTTGTGAAGCTCAAAAATTCTCTAGCAGTGTAGCTGAGAGGTCTTATATGTAGAAATCATGTGCTTTGGAATCAAATAGACCAGACACAACTTCTTATTAGCTGTGTGATGAAGAAAAAGGCTATGATTTCTCTTAGCCTTACTTTCCTCACGTGTAAAAGGAGGGTAAGAATGCTTTTCTTATTGAGGTTTCCAAATGATTTGCTGGCTTGATTAGTGTAAAATACCTGGTACATATGGACCTGGGAAAAGTGTAGGTTTCTTACAACTCTCATCCTCAAGGTACCTCTGCCCTTTGGAAAAAATCAGGGAAACAACGTCAAACATGGGCATACCCAGGGCTAATACTGGCAAGTTGTGAAACCAATCGCAGGTCTGAGGGGTCCTGCAGCATGTTGGGTGAAACTGTGGGTAGGCAGCGACTACTGGAGGGCAGTGTCGGGAAGAGAAGAAAGTGGTGTGTCCAGTTCGTTCTGAAAAAGACATGAATAATTTATACACCGACAGCCTGTCATTAGGGACTGAGACTGGCGGCCAACTACTCAACGAGATCTTTCTCAAAACCAGCTCAAATCACTTTAGTTCCAGTAATAGAGTTTTCCAAGTATTTCATTAGATTTCTCTCTTCCCTCTGATACACTGCTCTTGATTGCATAGGAATAAAAATATCAAGAACATTTTCTGCCTTGTTCTCCCTTCTCTTTCTTTCCTTCCTCCCTCCCTCCTTATCTTCCTTCCTTCCTTCTCTTTTTTTCTTTCTTCCCAACATATATCTTAAACCATTAGCCTCTAAGAGTTGGACCTGTTCTACATTTTCCTATTAGTAGAATTGAGTGATGGTTTGAGCAGAGATCCATGTTCCCAAGCCAGGATCATGGTCCTCCCTCCCACACACCATCCACTGTGTCCAGTCATCTCTCATCAGGTTTCACATTCTCTTGAGTGCAACCTCGTTGCCTTTTGACACTTTCCTTAATGTTCACTGTAACTTATTTTCAGCTGGCTAGATTTAATGTGGAGAGATCCAGGGTAAACCTTGGCTTGTTGAGACATTCTTTCATTTAATTAAATATAAATAAGCAATACACATACACACACTTACACTCTCCCTCGCATAGTCTTGAGTGCCTATTATGTCTCTGGCAATATTGATAGTGGGTACATGTCAGTGAGTAAAACAATCAGAATCCCTGCACTCATGGGGGAGATAAACAAAATCATAGACACAAGTACGTGTATGATAATAAATGGTGATAAATCTATAAATAAACAAGGCATCTTAACAGAGCATAACAAAGGGGAGAAGGAAAGAAGCTCATTTAGCATGATCCTGAAGGCATCTCTGAAGATATGAGCTTGCAGGATGAGACAAGTCAGCCAAGAACAGAGAGACATATGCCCTTGAGGCAGAGGGTGTGGACAGCATGAGTGGAAGTCCTGAGACAGGAAAGAACTTTTTTGTGTGAGGAATTGAAAGGAGACCAGTGTTGCTTGGGCATGGAGCATAAAGAGAAAGAGTGGCTCAAGATAAAGTTGTCCGGTAAACAAATGAAAAAGTACAGAAAAATAGAGCAACAGCTAAGAGTTCAGGGAGTTCTTTTTCTCTTTGTTGTTTAATGGGAGATACTAGAGCGTGTTTGTATGAACTGAAGAAAATAATCTGATCTCAAGAGAGTGACTTACCATCCAGAAGAGAGAGGAAAAGACCAAACGATGAAAGTCTTTGAGGAGATGAAACTCAGTGCACTTACTGAGAAATTGGCTTTTGAGATGAAAAGGGATACATGACAGAAGGGGATGGAGGCTGAAATTAGATCTGTAGATCTGCTGATGGGAGTATTAGGGAATTCCTATAAGATGGGGATATCCAGTGAAGTTGTGATGCTGATGTTATTGTTCACAGAGTCGAAGAATGAACTTCACAAACACTCAAAGTAGGAGAGCCAGGGAGAGGCTTTTACTTAGAGATAAAGTGAGAGGACAGAGCTCCTGGCTGGTGCCTGGAGGGCACGAGAGCCCGTAGTTGTGCATTGTCTAGGGGTTTTATGGGCAGTTTGGAATGTGATAAAGAGCTTAGGGGTGTGAACTTGTTAAGTGGTCCCTGAATATTTAAAATTAACTTAACACAAGAAATTTACTGCTCTGATTTTTCCCTGAGATATTGGCATCTTGGTCTGGAAGCATTATCAAACAAGACTTCCTGCCCAGCCCCCAAGGTGGGCTGAGGTATTGTCTGTTTGCTAAAGAGTAAGTTAAGAATCTTACTTCTTAACTTCCTGGGTATTAAAATGCAATCTTATTTTTAAGATGGAATCCTTCCTGCCTTTTACTATGTTGTTTATGGCAGGGCTTGCTGGCCATTATTAATTGCCCAGATTGCAAATCAGGTCTGAAGGAGGAAAGACAGCACATAGGCCTGGACCTTTTAGCATGCTAAAGTGAATCTTACACATGATTATAAATGATTAGCATAATAAAAAACATGGGCTACTTTCCTTTATCTAGGGAATACTAACTGATCTTACTGAAGGATGACTCTAGAGCTTAATGATTAACACGGAGTTTTGGTAGGGGGTTTCCTTGCATGTAGTTACATTACTCTGACTGTAAATATCCTGCCTTGCTTTTCCGGAGTCCCTCACCCTACTCTGACTACACCACGGTTCCTGTCTCAGTTGGAGATATGCTCCTGGGCTGAGGGTGGTCGGGTCACAGAATTGCTGTGGTATTGTGTGTGGGTGTGCCGGGGATGGCACAGAGATGAGACTTGAGGGCAGGCATGAAACTATTATGACTATTGGACAGTGTTGAGTCTACTGGATATTTGAGATTGTGTGTCCAGAATGAAATCAGTCTTTCTGGTTGTATGGACACAATAGCTATGGACTTACTACTCCAAAGTGAAGCAGCCAACAGTGTGTACAGAAAATATATCCAAAAGCCAGCTCTAGATTCACTTCTCTTCTGGTCTGAGTGAAAGCAACTCTCCTCTCTGGCCCCATTTCTGAAAAAGAGGTCTGGCAAGAGCAAGAAGGGCTGAAATCTAAAGCAGACTTGGTGTACTAAGGTGAGAGCTTGTGAGTAACAGCGCTATTCACGGCGGAATCCCAGTACTCCTGGTTAGAGACTCTAGGATGAGAGGCTGAGATGGAATTTGAGATGTAAGATGTTTCTTAGAGATCATGATTGATTTTGTGTGTCAACTTAACTGGGTTAAGGGTTGCCCAGATGGCTTGTAAAACATTACTTCTGGATGTATCTATGAGGGTGTTTCCAGAAGACATTAGCATTTGAATTAGAAGAGTAAAGAAAGTCGCCCTCACTAATGGGGGGCATTAGTCAATCCACTGAGGGCCTGAACAGAACAGAAAGGCAGAGGAATGGAGAATTTGCTCTGTGCTTGAGCTGGGACATCCGTTTCCTCCTGTCCTTGGATATTGGGGCTCTTGGTCACGGGGCCTTTGTCTAGGTTTTACACCGTTAGCTCCCCTGTTTCTTAGGCTTTCAGGTTGGACTGGAACTAAGTCCCTGGCCTTCCAGGGCCTCTAGCTTGCAGACAGCAGACTGTGGGACTTCTCAACCCCCAAAGTCCTTTGATCGTAAAGTGCCAACAGCTGGGGTCTGTCTGCTGCCTCCGCTAGCTGGGCAGCGAGTCCTTCCTCAAAGGGACATCTGGGTGGTATATTTCCCTGTCTACCACCATCAGCATCAGACCTGTGGCACTGAGTCTTTCTGGATCTCAGGCTCCTTCCTCATCTTTATGGGCCACATGCCATCTCATAGGTACTTAAAGTGAGGTTAACAGACATAGTAGAGTAATCATGTTACACTGAACTATTTTTTTCTGTTTTCTTATGAGACCTTTTCCTTTACAATTCAACGGGCAAGAGGCAACACCTTTAAAAAAAATCAGATTTTAAATATATATTTTATTATATTATTTATAATATTCAGATGATTTGGCTTTGAGGAAGATCTCTTTTGATTGAGTTTCCTATAGTCAAATGCTCTTTTCATGTGAATTTCAGAAAGATAATTTTCCTTTCCTTTCTTTTGTTATTGCGGTCAAATATACGTAACATAAAAGTTACCATTTTAACCACTTTAATGGGACAGTTCAGGGCATTCAGCACATTCACATTGTTGTGTGACAATCACCACCATCAATCTCCAGAACTTCATCTTCTCAAACTGAAATTCTGTATCCATTAAACAATAACTCTCCATTCCCCTCTCTCTGGGCCCTGGCAACCAGCATCTACTTTCTGCAGTTACAACACCTATAACCTAAGTACTGTGTTTCTGAAGAAATGAAAAGAGAAAGAAAGGAGTCATTGCTTACTTGAAGCACTGTTACCCTTCTTTCTGGGCTTCCAGAGCCCAGAGGTCCTGTGCTTTCGGAGACGCCTCCCTGCTTTGCCCACAGCACACATCCTCACCGGATGAGGAGTCCAGGGGGACATGTCACCTAGAGTCTGCCGCATCCCCCATCCCAAGCAGCTGCCTAGTCATGAATCCTACTCATCACGCTGAGAACTTAGGAAGGAAGCCCACTGCTCAGAGAGAACATAGTCTGCCATTACCAGGACGATAAAACAGCTTCATATTTCTACCTTGTGACTTGAGAGTCCCCATTCAAACAAGTGTCATGGTTATTTATGCATTTCAGATACTTATCCATTATCTGTCCCATATATATTACAGCAGCTTTAAGTACGGAATTCTAGTTCTTCACCTTGTCTTTGCAGCGCTTTGAGGCCTTGCCTCCTTTTTCCAAGGCTTTAGTCAGTTTCTGATCCTTGTGGGAATTCTTTGTCCACCACCCTTTGTCCACTCCTGGCTTTGAGTTCCCACTGTGTTTCTGGCACCTGAAATCTTCCTCTTATTATTTATGTTTAGGTATATAGTTGACATTTTTTCTTTTTGTTGTATTTTCTCCAGTGTTTCTATGGTGTTTGGGCCGAACTCCTCATGAATTCAGTCCATCATATTATCAGAGGCCACTCTTATCTAGTTGCATTTTATAAATGAGGAAAGTAAAGCTCACAAAGGGTCATCTGATGGAGCCATAAAGAGAATCTGGTTCTCTTAGACTTCAAAGCCCATCCTCTTCACTGCACCACACGGTTACATTCGGGTGGGAGAGGTGGATGGATGGCCCGTGCCAAGGCCCAAAGGTGGAAATGAGCAAGTTATGCATGGGAGCCAGCAATCAGGGGAGGAAAAGACAAACCAAGTGAGAGAATAAAAAGGGTAACTTTATATATGGATCCGGAAGGCAAGTATTTGTGAATGGCTAAGATCAGATTTTAGTTTTTGTATGCACCGTAACAGATAAAAGATAATCTGTACAGACTCTTGGCTTTAAGAACTGCCACAGTGGGTGAGATTAATGGACCAAACTGCCCCTTATAAAAAACACAAAACACCTGAGTATTGGAGTCACTGCAGTGAAGAGCTTGTGAGAGGTTCAACTTGACCCTGAGTAGAGGATAAAGGATAGACCTTTTTACATACATTTACTGGAAACTGATTTGAATAACATAAAATAGAAGATTAACAAATAAGATGAGAAGAGATGCATCATTCTGAAAGTATATTACTGGAGATAATTGAACTTGACTGCCGCAGTGACTGAATAAATCCAGCAGAAGGCCATCAGTTCTTGAAAGTTCCCCAGTGACTCAAATCTACTGCTAGGATCCTTAACCCTGCCTGTGCAGCATTTTCCCCATTTTGTAGAGAAGAACATCAAGATTTGAGGAGGGTAAGTAATTTGCTTTAGATCACCCTGTTGATAAGTTATGACTGAGACCCATGGCTTCAGCTGTTAACCACTGTGTTCTAACCTTCACTCTAGCTAAGAAGGATTTCTCATACATCTTGCAAGGTAGTTTGCTAAACACTGTTGGGAGGAATTTTAATCAGACATAATATATGCTCTTGAAGACTTCACAGTTTACTAGGAAAATACTAGTCCATTATAATGCACAGTAGACAATGAACTCAGGAATGAGAATTCACCTTTAAGAAGACTGCCTGAAGGATGGAGCAGTTGAAGTGGGCCTTGGAAAAGATGTAAGATATGTCCATGCCAAGCCAAGAAGATAAGAACAGAGAAGAAAGAAGCGAGCATTCCAGGTGGCTGGCAGAGTAGGAACAAAACTATAGAGGTAACAAAGGCAAGGCATTTTTGGGAGAAAGTTAAGTAGCAAGTTGGACTGGACAGAGAGTATGTGTCAAAGTAGAAAGACATAATGCTGAAAAATACAGTGAATATTTAAATAGTATGAGTAGTAATTATAGCTAATATTTGCCAGGCTCTTAATATGTGTCAAGCAATGTCTTTGGGGGCTTTAAATTCATTATGTCACTGAAAACTTCTAACTAACCTGTGAGATGATGTGATCCGTATGTCTCCCTCCCCCATTTTACAGATGGATAGACTGAGGGTTCGAGAAGTAATTTATCTCAGGTCACATGGAGAGTAGTTATAATGTTGAGATTCAAACCCAAGTTAGTCTAATATTAAACCCATGTTCTTGTTCATGAAAGTTTATGGTCACCCAGCAAACACTATTATTGACACCAAATAGGCTCTGCTTCAGAGCCACAGTTTTGAATAGTGTGACATATGCTTTCTTCTCTAATTTATACTGGTCTGATGTATATTGTCATTTCCCTGCAAACTTTCAAATGGCTATTGGGATGAGCTGGTCCTGATTTCACCCCAGTGGAAAAAGGAGAAAGAAATGGAAAGTGAATCAAATTACCCTCTGCTGGAAAGTTGTCTCTTCTCTCCAGACTTAACTGTATGAAGGCTGGGTCTTCACATTTTGCTGTAGGAGAAGAGACTCGCTCAACCATAGCCTTACACTGGGAGAGGGACCGAGGCGATCATTCCCTGCAGCTCTGGAGACCAGATCACTGGAAGCACCTTGCAGGAGGGGTAGTGTGTTGGCTTTACCCAGGGCTAATGGTTTAAGGCCACCATACATCCTGGTTTGCTGAGTGTGGTCTTTGTGCCTGTTAACCTGCTATAATTACTCATAGTGCCATCTGTCAGTCTCAGCTTGTAAGAGTTTAAATAATAAATTATATGGCTACTCGACTGAAGGCCAGGGTGGCCAATGAGGTTGGACCAGCTCCCAGTGCCACCACTTTGGGTGAGATTTCTACCTTATAGGAAGTTACATCCAGGAGGCTAGATCGCTAGGCTTCTCCAATTCTGCTTCTTCACAACCTGGCAGAATAAATAATACCTTAAGGATGTTCATCCCAATCATTAAAGCAAATGACTGCTGGTGTTCTTGCTGCTCCAGAGACAATGACAAGCAGGTCTTCTTGGCGTTTGAGGGGATGAACTCATGGTGGTAGAAGAGGAGAGGCCGTACTTACCCTTTAAGTTAGTAGTTTGGGGACTGGGAATCTACGGGCTATGAATTTCAGTCTCAGGAGGTCCCATCTAAATGAGAGTCATGTGGCGAGTCATGTAAAGGGAGACCCAGGCTATGCCCGGGGTTGGAAGTCTCCTTAATGAGGCAGTGATGAAGCCTCCCTTTGTCTAGGAAAGAATGTACCTGTATTGGAAGAGTTACCCATAGTCATTGAGGTTTCTTACCAGAAATTTGAAAGAATATAAAAAACTATCTATCCTGGGTTACCTCTTAACTTGGTATACTTTGATTATTGATTATTGGGAGGATATTATTTTTGTATGCAATTCATTCAGAAGATATTTGTTCGGGACCGACAAGATGCAGAGTCACTGGGCCTAATTAGGGCTGAGATTGTGAGGAACCAAAGAAAGATGATGTTCCTGTCTGTAAGACTCATTCTCACCATCTAGTACAATACACCACTTAAGCAAACAATACTGTGTATTATTGGTAGAAACATTCACATGTAATAAAAGTAAAAAATGTCATGGGAATGGTGAGACAGCTCTTAGATACCAGTTAGCTTTAGGGAGGGTGGGAGGGATGGAAAGGGATGGGCCTGATTGGATTGCTAGACTGGAAGCTGGATTGGAAGCATTTTATTTCAGAGAGAGAAAGAGCAAGAACTGAAACAAAAATGGCAAACCTTTCAACATCTAAATCTTAACATGGTATTGCTGATATCAGTATTTTTCTAAATGTTTGAAATATATTATAATTAAACACTTAAAAAAATTCTATAACTGCTTTCTCAAGAAAGTGGGTCCATTAACATGGGGACCTTTTGCGATGACAGACTGATGGACAAGGAGGTGATGAAGTAGAAGGAGGAAGAGGGGATGATGAAAAGGGACACAACTGAGGCCTCATGGGTCAGAGTCTGTGGAAAATCTCTGTATGGTTGGACTATATCCCAGAAAGGGATATCTATTTGTAATTCGAAGTTGTGTGGGTTGCTCTCATATAAACCTCTCCCTCTTACACACATGCACTTGGTGGGAGCTGTTGTCTTTTCCACTGAGGGAGGTGCCAAGTTCTAATCTGGGTGACTCTGGTATAGAAAGAAATAGAACAACAGGTGCAGGATCCACAGCCCCCATTGGTTAGCTAGCTCAGTGGAAGCAGGAGGTGAGCGCCAAGGTTGACTGCAGGATCTGCCTCTTGAGGAATTCACAGAAAATTGGAGGAGGCTTTGGAATTTCACAGATTCAGGCCTGTGAGACAGCAGAGGTGAGGCTATCTCCCCTGCCTTGAGCTAGGGAGACCTCAGAGAACTCTGGATGAAATTATTTTTCACACCAATGGTTGAAGGAAGCTTTTCAACCACAGTCCCTATGAATGAAACTCTAGGAAAAGATGGGAAAAATAGGGAAAAGAAAATGTGGGGGCAAGAGGAAATGTGAGGGAGATGGAAAGAAGTAAAAATAAAAGAAAGGGCATGTGATAGGAACTTGTAGAAAGACACCTGGGGATCCCTGAGGTCCTACTGAGTGACACATGTGGGAAAAACAGGCCACCCAGCCAATCCTTATTGGCCAAGAACAGCCCCAGGAAAGTCCTTATGGAACCTGAGGAGCAGTAGAGGATGCTCATGCGTTTGGTACACATCCCTGAGTTCTGAGGGTCATGGCTTTGGGGTGTGGCGGCTGGACTCATCCAGTATCTTGCTTCATCCTGCCTTCCAAACTGTGGGCCACCAGGAATCTCACAAGGAGTCCTACTGGCAAACACAGTGGGCACTCCTGCCAAGTTGTTGACTTACTGTCCTGTGTCCCTTTAACAAGAGAGGCAGGAAGTAGTCACCCAGAAAAGGCAAAGGCAGGGAGGTAGCATTTGCTATCTGCAGCAGTCACTGACCGAACTTTAATCTTCTTATTTTCTAGATCTGGTGTTAGCTAGGGTCGTGGGGCAGCTTGTTTCCCGGATGGGGAAGGCATTGGTGCAGCGCTAGAAGGGGTTAGAGGGAGCTGGCAAGGGAGGGGTGGAGAAGAGGAGAAGGCAAGGGCCCGGAAGACTGCTGGGGAGGGGAAGCAAAACAGGTTTCTTGGAAATGAAATTGCTTTCAGTAAAGAACCGTCTGATGTGATAAGAGCAAAGTAATCAAAAACAGACAGCTCACATTTCCCTGGAAGTGGAGAGCCAAACAGCAACTGGAGTTTGACTGGTTGCAGATCTTTGTATCCTTCCAAGTCCTCCCCCAAGCCCTGGGTGGGGAATCTTTCTTCAAAGGCTCCCCACTGACTCCACAGCAAAGAGTGAAAAGCCTTGGAAAGAGTGAGCTCTTCTCCTTCCTCCGCCTCACAACCAGTATTGCCCCTGTCAGCGCTACAAATTCCACCCTCCAAATCCCCCTCACCACCGCCTGAACTCCCCACAGCTGCTTCACTAAATCATCCTGCTCAGAACTGTCCACACGCTTGCCATTGATTCTCTTGCCATGGGGAGGGCTCCTTTAGTCCTCAGAGGCGGAAGGGACACGGAATCTCCAATTTCACACTGCCCACTATGACAACGCTTAGTTCGATAGCTCTTGTTCAGTGGTGGGATTTGATGTGGGATCAAACAGCTTCTCCCCCGCACTGCCTCCTCCTAGCCCTTTGTTTTGGCTGGTCTCCTCCTAGGCAGGGTCCCCAGGGCTCTCTCGAGCTTGTACCAAAACACAGTCTGAAGTCTTGCACCATCAAAAGACTGCAGTTTCTGAAACCTGGCAGGAGCAGTCTGTTTCTTTGGCAGCTGGAAAAGGGAAGGGGCCGGTCTCTGAAGAAGAAAGTGGGACCTCAGCTCCAAGTGGAGAGATCAGCAGACCTGGAGGAACAGGCTCATTGCTAACCCAGAGTTCTCCTGGACCCCCGAGAGCGGCGGCAGCGGGGCCGTTTCATTCCAGAGCAGAGAAGGCTGTGCAACAGCCAGGATGAGCATCTGGCACGTCAACTAGAGCCTAGTTGGGGAGACAGAAGGGCCGTTATGTAACTTTCCCACATGCTAGCTGGAGACTGAGTCTGGGCATTGATCCCTCTGTGGGCTTTCCTCTCTTGATCCAAATGGGCTCTGGGGTTTCCAGTCCTGGAGGCAACTTAATGGAACACGCTCTCTCCTTTTCATTGTCCTGGAACCCAACACAACAACAGTGATTAAATTCAGATAGTGTGTGGGGGCCCTAAGCTGGCCTGAGCTGCTGTGGTGACTGTTGCAGGAATTGCAGACATGACTTGGAGTCTCACAGGGCAGGAAGGACATACTGACTGATTTACAGATAGTGCGGCTTAGACGTAGACGGTGTATACCTAAGACTGCCGGTTCATAGTGAAAGCACAGTACAAAGTAGTCTATCTGACACTTAGACATTTTACACCAGATGCACATCCACTAAAATTTAAGCTCTGTTAGGTCAGGGATTTGATCTGTTTTATTTCCCTCTGCATCCCCAAGGCCAAGAACAGTACCTGGGCATGTTGCCTGTATTTGATACTCAATATAATTCTGATGAGTGAATATACTTATTCCAGCACCAAATCTTCTTTTATATTAAGAACCTGTGAAAAATCTTTCTTAAATCCCTTATAATTTTTACTAGATAAAAGACTCGATTTAAATTTTGTTTGGTGACTCAGGGACTGATTCCAACGTGATTCCAAATTAAAAGAAGAGGGTAGCTCATTAGGTATGATTGAGATATGTGCCTGCGTGCCCCTATTTGCCCCTCCGCTAAATGGCCTCAGAATGTTTTCAGTTATTTTGTTGTGTTTGCACTGTTTTATTCTATTTTCCTTCAAGGGCAATGTGGTTTTAACATTAAAAAAAAAGTATCTGGGCTTCTACCTATAACCTTCTTGAGTTCTGACTTGCTGCTTTGTATTGGTGTCCTGGTACATCCTAGTCTAATGGGATAAAACTCCAGGCCTTGAGGTCTGAGTTCTGCTTCACCTCTTAATTTTGTGAATGGGTAACTGAGCGAGCCGATTAACCCCTGTGGGGCTCCGTGCCCTCAATTATAAAGCAGGAATAAAAATTCCTCACCAGTTATTGTGAGAGCTCAACAATATAACGTGTATAAGTCAGATGTCAAGGAATTTACAAGCCTAGGAAAACAATATATAATTTTAATGACCATATTTCTCCCGTGTCCCACCCTAGAACTCAGCACCTCTTAGTTAATCCCCTGCTATGTATTTGAGTTCCCAAAGTTGCTTCCAGGTGATTCTGTGTTCTCAGTGGGCTGGTGCGCTGCTCGGTTCTGTGTAGAGGAAGAAGGAAGGCCTCCTCCCTAGCTGGGCGGTGCTGCGGCATCTGGGGTACCCAGTAGCCCTCCCTGTGTTCAGTGTCCACAGTGGTTCCTCTGAATGATTCAGACAGCTTCTGGGCATCATTTTTTGCTAGAGTCTTGCTGTCTGTCAGAAAAAAACAGCCCTGTGCACATCTGGCCCTTTCTCCCCTAGCCCTGGCAACATTCACCCAGGCCGTGGGGCAGTGTGGGAACAGGCACCCTTCTGTTTACTCTCTCCTTAAACCCTCCTGCCTGGAATCAAAGTTATTTTTTTAATCTGAGTTACAAAATCCAAACCGTGACACAACTGGGAGGAAAGGAGAGTACTGTGAATGAGATGAGAATGAGCAGTTCCCATGCAAAAGATATCTGGACTGAGCAGAGCTCCAAAGGACAAACGATAACAGTGGAAACTGTACGTAAGGTAACCGATCTGACAGGAGGCCAAGGAGCTGTTATTCCCAAGTCTCTCTCTAAGTTTTGGCTGCAACATCAGCATGAAAGGCCAGACTCCAGTGTTGCCAGGTTTCACAGCAGGGGAAGATTATTGGGCAATTGATCTTGCATTCAAGAACTAACTGTGTTAAAGCCATTCATTCAGCTGTATTAAGTGAGTGGTTACTATGAGCCAGGCACTGTACTCTGCTGGGAGTGTGCTGGTGTATCAGGACCTCATTGATCCTTCCCTAATGGAGATTTAATTCTGGTAGAGGGGAGAGGCATTGATTCATCAAACAGATAAATGTTTAATGACAAATCATCGTGGTGATCATGGTGATGGGGGCTCACACTGAGCATATGCTCTTAGAATGCACTTCTTAGAAGGGTATTGAAGAAGGGACTGTCATTGTTCCCATTTTACAGATGATACAACAGAGATTCAAGGATTTGTCTCAGTTCACACAGCGACTAAGTAGAGAATCTGGGATGACTAGGCAGTCTAACAGCCTCCGTTTTCAACTATACTGTGATAATTGATATGAAAGAAAATTTCAGGGAGCTATAACATCGTGCACCAGGGGCCCTGACATAGTGTGGAGGAGTGAGGGTCAAAGAAGGCTTCCCTGAAGAAATGATGTTTACGCTGAGATGCAAAGGGAAAGAAGGAGTTAACTAGGCAGTGGGGTTGGGAATCAAAGAGCTTTGCATGCAGAGTAAACAGTATGTGGGGTGGGCCTGCAGCATGAAGCCCTTGAAGAAGTAAAGGCAAGTTCATATTGTGGACTGTTGTTCATTTTATGGTTACGCGATTGGAACAGATGATGTCTGTGTGTGTCAAGGGAAGCAGCGCCTTGGGAAGAGATGAACTGATGCAGATCAATAGATTTCTCTCCAGTTATATTAGGGTGGGCCCGTCACTGTAATGGTGGTGCTATTTTTTCTATTGTTTCTTCCAGTTTGAGCTCAAGATCGCTAGAATGTCACCTTGTCCTTCTGTCTGCTTGAAAATCTGTCAATATCTTCTCATTATTCTTTGGATGAAGGTGAAACTCCTTAAAATCCTGCCAGGCTCTGTGAGGTTTAGCTGCATCTTGCTCTCCACCTGCTCCCTCCCGCGCTCTGTATGCCCAACTTCCCACCATGCTTTCCTTTGCATTCCTTTATGCTCTTTCCATCTCCTCTGCTTAAATAATTATCCTTCCCCTTTGTGTCTTGTTCATGTACTCAGCATTATTGTCCAGTGCCTATTATGTGTAGGCACTGTTTAAGCATTGGAGTTAGAAATAAGATTCGAGATGTATGTGTAGGGGTAGGGGTTAGGGAAGCAGATAAAAAGAAGTAAACAAGAAGAAATAGCAGCTTATGATAACAGCCATGCAGAGAATAAAAGTCAAGGGATTTGATGGCGAGAAACTGGATGTACCTTAGATGGGGTGGTGAGGAAGATCTCTCTAAAGGCATGATATTAAAGGTGAAACTGAATGATAAAAAGAACCAGACTGCTCAAAGGGCAGAAGTTAGAAATAAGTAGGGCACGTTTAAAGGACTGCAGAAATGTCTATGTGAATGGAATAAAATTAGGGATGGGGCTGAGGGTGGGAGCAGAAACAGTTTTAAATGAAGCCAGAAGATACTAATGTCAGGTCTTAGAGGGCTGTAGAAGCCATGGGAGAAGTTTGGATTTTATTCTAATTGCCATTGGAAGGATTTCAGAAGATTGACATGCTAGGATTTACCTTTTGGATGGATCACTGTGGCTGCTGTGTGCAGGAGAACAGACCACTGGGGCAGGGCTAAGATCATTCCTGAGACACAGGAGGGTGACGCCTTGGCCCTGGTGGTGGGAAAATGGTGAGAAGTGGTGCATTTGGCACATTATGAGAGCAGGATTGGCAGTGTGAACTGGTAACTGTTTTGGGGAGTGGGAAGGGAGGGAAAAAAAGAACCACGGATAATTCCTAACATTTGGATCTGATCAGTTGGGGGCACGGTGGTGACGGGAAAATGGAAAAGGTTTGGTGAGGAGCAGATGCTGCGGTGGCGCTGGAGGCATGGCTGAGAACTGCTTTGCCTGTGTGGATGCGAGAAGCCTCAGTGCCATGAGAGGACTCACAGGTCTGGAGTTTTGAGGAGAGGAGGGGCTGGACGTGTTCGTTTGGGAGAAACAGCCACACACATGGTATTCAAAGCCATGGGGAGATGGGTGGCTAGGGAAGGGAAGGGCTCTTCTAAATGCAAGAAATCTACGTTTCCTTGGGTGATTATTTAATAATGTGATGATTGTGTCAATAGGCGATGGCTCCCTGAGGGTAGACGCTCTGCCTGCTTTTGTTTATCATGTTAAGAAAGATCACCCCACATTTGGAAATAAGGCAGAAAGGATGACCACATGTTCTTTTAATTACACACCAAGAATTGTGTAATCAGCCTGTTCACTGGAAACTGGCTATCACTTGACATACTATTTACCATTAATTCGGGCCAACACTTTGTAAAATTAGGACTAAACTTGTAGAAAACTGATATTACACAAATGATTTTGTCCAAGAGAGAGGATTATTACCACAAAGGTTACAGTTTTATTCTACTGCAGGGATTAACTGGTTTTATATTAGCAGTCTTATTCTAGCATTAAGACAGTTTTTTTTTATTGTGGAAAAGTACACAGAATATAAAATTTATCATCTTTAAGTGTATAGTTCAGTGACATTAAATATATTCCTAATGTTGTGAAACCATCACCACCATCCATCTTTGGAACATTTCTTCCTGTAAAACTGAAATTCTATATCCATGAAACATTCCCTCTCCATCTCCCCTTCCCCAGCCCTCAGCAACTCCCATTCTATTTTCTGTCTGTATGGATTTGACTAAGTACCCCATGTAAGTGGAATCATATAGCATTTGTCTTTTGGGGACTGGTTTATTTCACTTAGCATAATGTCTTCAGGGTTCATCCATGTTGTAGCTCACATCAGAATTTCCTTCTTTTTCAGGCTGAATAATATTCTATTGTGTATGTGTAGCACATTTAGCTTGTCCGTTTTTCTCTTGATGGGCACTAAATTGCTTCCATGTTTTAGTTGGTGTGAATAATACTGCTATGAACATGGGGGTACAAATCTCTCTCTGAAAACCTGCTTTCAATTCTTTTGGGTATATACTCAGAGGTGGAATTTTTGGAGTATATATATATATATAATATATGTATATATATATATATGGAGAGAAAGAGAGAGAGAGAGAGAGAGAGAGAGAGAGAGAGGGAGACTTCTTTAGTATCTTTAGCAGTGTTTTGTAGTTTTCATTGTACAAGTCTTTCACCTCACTGGTTAAGTTAATTCTTAAGTATTTTATTCTTTTTGATGTTGTTAGGTTGTTGATTTGAGATCCTTCTTGTTTTTTAATTTAAGCATTTATAGCTATGAATTTCCCTCTAAGCACAATTTTTGCTGCATCCCATGAGTTTTGGTATGTTGTATTTTTGTTTTTATTTGTCTCTAAATACTTTCTAATATCCCTTGTGATTTCTTTGACCATGGGTTGGTTAGCAGTAGGGTTTCTTAATTTCCTCCAAATTTTGAATTTTCTAGTTTTTTGCTATTGATTTCTAACTTCATCCTGTTGTGATTGGAAAAGATACTTTGCATGGTTTCTATCTTTTAAAATCTACTGAGGCTTAAATTGTGCCTTAACATATGGTCTATCCTACAAAATGTCCTGTGTGCACTTAAAGAATGTGTGTGTTGTCTGTTGGGTAGAGTGTGCTTTATAAGGCTGTTAGACCTAGTCGGTATATTGTATTGTTTAAATCCCCTTATCATGTTTGTGGTTATTCTTCTAATTATTTTTTCTGTTAAACTGACTCTGTCTCCCAACAGCCCTCTCTCTCTCTCCCTCTTTCTCTCCATATATATATATGTAAGTTTCTGAGACTACCATCTCTACCAAGTGTTTGGGAACATATGTGGTAACCAGGCTCTGAGTGAGGTCCCAGGGGTGCACCAGTCCAGTACATTTGCAGTGTAGTACATCTCAGGAGCCATTATCCTTGACAAAACAACAATCTTCCAGGGGGTTGCATAATTCAGCACCAGACTCTCCAGTGCAATTTTTTGTTCAGATACCAATTGCAAACAAATGGGGTCTTAATTTGGGACACTATAAAGACCACAAAATTATTAGTCAAGAATGATTTAACCCATGTTATGGAATAGACAATATATACTAAAAAATATATATGTTTTATATATGAATATATACAATATATACTATACTAAATTGTTAACCTAAGCATAAATATATATATGTATAATATAAAAGGAACATACAGTGTTGTTTCAATATTAATTTCCATTCCCCCTCATTAAGGAACTGGTGAAACTGTTATTGGTTGCAGATCAGGGCAATGCCTCTGTTTTGGTCTATTCTAGATTCTCTCTCTGGTCTTGTGCAGGTTTTGAGGAGCCCATTGATGTTGTTCTTTGTCTTAATTATTGATCTGTATGCTACTATTTCCTGCTTCCATCAGTGACTTTATACAAAATGCAGAAAATTGTCAGTCTGTCTGTGTTCAGTTTCTAAAAGTATAGACTTGGTTGTTTCAACTACTACTCTGATGGTAAAATCTGCAATCCTAGAGAAAGAACTTCAAAATACTCATCAAAATGCTGGCTGCAGTCATTGCTTTGTCTTTTTAACAGCTGGAAGACATGCCCCTCCTGTCTTTTTTTTGTGTTTGTCTAGGTCTGTTTTTCACCAGAAGTCACTTCAGAAACAACGTGTCTCTCCTTGGCTTTTGTTTCTGCTGATCCTGTTTCCTCTCCATCTTGCTCTCTGTTCTGTGCTTTAGAAAGAACGGGTTGTGGGTACTGCCATGGCATTTGTGAGAGAGTGGCATTCAGGATGTCTGCCTTGAAAATGTCTCTCATGGTGTTTTCTCTTACTGAAAACAAATGTTTCTGCAGGTGATAAATAACCTAGGGACTTGCTGCTTAATCATCAATGTCTAAATGAGGTATCCTTGGATTCCTTCTTTTGATCATGTGGGAAGGAAGTCTTTTGTATTCATCTCAGTATCCTCGGCTGTTTTACCAGCTCATTGACCTCTATGCAAGTAAAGCATGATGTCACATATTTCTGGGTGATAGAGCATAAGGGCATAGACAAGAGAGTAATTGTCTAGAGAAGAAGAGCTTAGAAACTGGGTTTTAAATAAAGAATACTCCTTTATTGTATATTAATTGACCATATATGCTTGGGTTTATATCTGGGCACTCTATTCTCTTCCATTGATCTATGAGTCTGTTCTTGTGCCAGTACCAAATTGTCTTGATTACTGTGACTTTAAAGTAGAGCTTGAAGTCAAGGAGCATAATACCCCCAGTTGTATTCTTCCTTCTCAGGATTGCTTTGGCTATTCGGGGTCTTTGTGGTTCCATATGAATTTTAGAACTATTTGCCCCAGGAATTGCACTCCTAGGAATTTACCCAAAGAAAACAACTTCTCAGACTCAAAAAGACATATGCACCCCTATGTTTATTGCAGCAGTATTTTAAATAGCCAAGATATGGAAGCAACCTAAGTGTTCATCAGTAGATGAATGGATAAAGAAGATGTGGTACACATACACAATGGAATACCATTCAGCCATAAGAAGAAAACAAATTCTACCATTTGCAACAACATGAATGAAGCTAGAGGGTATTATGTTCAGTGAAATAAGCCAGGCAGAGAAAGACAAGTACCAAATGATTTCACTCATTTGTGGAGTATAATGACAAAGCAAAACTGAAGGAACAAAACAGCAGCAGACTCACAGGCTCCAAGAAGGGACTAGTGGTTACCAAAGGGGAAGGGTGGGGGAGGGTAGGTGGGGAGGGAGGGAGAAGGGGATTGAGGGGTATCATGATTAGTAAACATGGTGTGGGGGGGATCATGGGGAAGACAGTGTAGCACAGAGAAGACAAGTGGTGACTCTGTGGCATCTTACTACACTGATGGACAGCAACTGCAATGGGGTATGGGGGGACTGTTGGGGTTTTTAGGCTCCCCCGAGCCCCCTCCGAACCTGCGGAGAGAACGGGAAGGGGGAGACACGCCCCGGCAAGGCAGGACCGGGAAGGGAGAATGCCGACTGTCCGCCCAAACACCAGTCTCCGCCTCGCTGCTCGAGGCTAGAGACAGACATGACAGGGAGCTCAGTCAAAGCAGGAACTCATTTATTGCGGAAACAGCAGAGTATATATAACATTCATGGGCCAATCAGCATAAAGGTCAAGCAGTCATAAGCTCTTCACACAGGAAGGCACATAATGCAAGTGAATAGTGTCCACGAGCTGATCACGATCCCAAAAGACTCACGCCACCAATAGGGAGATACCCGTAACACAGGTAGACTAATGTCATAGCCCGCCAAAATGCCTGGGCACCACCCCATGCTCAACTGGTGAGCGCCATCTTGGCAATGCATTTAAGGGCTACTTCTTAGATTAGAAGGCCCCACAGGGGACTTGATGATATGGGTGAATGTAGTAACATTGTTTTTCATGTGAAACCTTCATAAGAGTGTATATCAATGATACCTTAATAAAAAAATAAATAAAGAAGGCATAAGGAGGAATGCTGGTGAAAAAGAAGGAGGAGGCATTTTAGAGAATTGTACTCTAGGCAAAGACACAAGGATAACCTGTCTTCATTCTTTTATTACTTTGTCCAGCAAACATTTATTGACCATTTATTATGTGTTCAGCCTCTGTTCAGGATGATAGGGAACAAAGATCAATGAGACAGTTTTCTAGGCAAATTTGTAGAGATAGAAAGTAGATTAGAGATTATTGGGAGCATGGGGAAATGGGAAGTTATTGCTTAATGGTTACAGAGTTTTTGTTTGGGGTGATGAAAAATTTTGGAAATACATAGTGGTGATGGTTACACAATCCTGTGAGTGTAAGTAATGCCACCGGGTTATATACTTAAAAATGGATAAAATGGCAAGTTTTATTTCTATATATTTAACCACAATTTTTAAAAGTTCAGGTTTTATACCCAAATACCATTGCATTGTACACTTCAAATGGGTAAATTGTATAGTATGCACTTTATATCTCGATGAAGCTGTTAATAAAATAAGGCACTATTCTTGTTTTATAGGGGTTTACTGTTGAATGGAGAAAATTACTCTACAGAATGAAAATCATTACAAAAGGAAAAATGTACCAAAACTGATGATTAAGGGGACATTTAGGGAGTCATGTTGTTTCGGTTGAATTACCACCTTTCTTTTCAATAATGAAATGATTTTTAATAATAATTTTTTTGTTAGGCATTGCAACCCAAAATAATGAATGACATATCTTTGTGTGTACTTCCTGCTCTTACCTCTCCTGAGGTGTGATGGCTGTCACAGTGTTCATTTACTCACAGCCTGAACATGGTCCTGACAGACACAGCATAGGAGCCTTACATTCAGGATGCTTGTTACCTTCCTCCATAGTTTCCAAGTGATGACTCAATTCTTTCATTACTTGTTCTGTTTGCAAACTGGAAAATTCCATTTAAACAGTGCTCTGTGGGCTCATTTGGCATTCACTTAGCACCAGTGCAGTTATCATCACAAATGCAAAAGTGGCTCTGACATTGTGTGGAAGAAGTCAGTGATAAAGTAGTCACCTAGAACATGTAGAATGTACTTGCATTAATTTTCAGGGATGGGTCATTTACATTATTTAGACACAATTTAAAAAGTCACACGGGACTTTTGGACCTCAGAGTACATGTTGACTGGCACTGAGACACCTCCTGTGCCAATTTATGGAGCAGGTTGTGTATTATTGATGTTCCTGTGCATTCGTTTTGTTTTTCTCTCTTTCTGAGCTTCCTGGCTGACATCTTATCTGTGCATGGTCTTCTACATCCTCATGCACCATCCAAATCAAATGTCTAAGTCTACACCTATATCTATATCGATGTTTAAGGTAAAAAAAATAGCACAGTTGCAAACCTTTGCAAAATCATTCTTTGTTCTGTCTTACATCTTATTCCTCAATGATGAGAAATTCTGTTAAGATCAATATAAACTGAGCTATTATAATCCATCATGGATACTTTCCTTAAAGTTCATGCTTAAAGTTTTGAAACACAGATTCCCAAACCTAAATATTATAGTCCATGTCAGAATATGGACTGCTGAACTCAAGTTAGAACGCTGATCTTTTCTTAGCTTCATTCTTTATTTCTATGAGAGGGCTGCACCATGTAATCGTAATGCTCTGATTAGGTCAAATATTCTCAGATTCTGGGGTTTCTCCTCTGATTTAATTTGGCTCTTTCATGGACTGTAAAAAAATAGGATTATTTTCTTTACATTTATTTCTCAGTAGGGATTGTAGAATGAATATTTATTGAATCTCATTAATATACCTTCAGACATCAGATTTGCTCTGCCTCAACCCACCAACCACACAGATTCGATTGAGCTGTTCTGCTTCACAGTCTGTGAATGAACCTGCATTGCCTACTGGAGAATGAAGTCCAAACCCCTTCCTATGGTATTTAAAGATTTTCACAATACGGTTCTATCTACATGGTGATGTAGAAAACCATGAACACATAAGATGACAGCCAGGAAGCTCTGGAAGAGAGGAAAAACAGAAAGTATTCTGTTTCCTGCTACTCTGTCCCAGTACAAAAGCCATGTTAACTGCTGTTTCACAGCTTCACCCATCAATTTGGAAACTTCTGGCTGCAAATTAGTGATATATTTTTACAAATTTGACTTGCATCTCCAATAAGTATGGAGAGCTGAGATTTTCCCATATTGTAAATGATCTTCATTTTTATTGTGAATGCTATAGGTCTTCCCTTTTTCCATTTTTAATGTGTGCATTTTAATGACTTGAGGCTTATATTTGATTCTTGGTATCTAACTGTACTAATTTTTATGAGAAATCCTTCTTAAAATAGTATCACTCCATCCATTTATTCTTTTAAC
The DNA here is from genome assembly GCA_032199065.1 of Smutsia gigantea. NCBI lineage: Eukaryota > Metazoa > Chordata > Mammalia > Pholidota > Manidae > Smutsia > Smutsia gigantea. The sequence goes on along the minus strand of JAVSCE010022353.1, from coordinate 152,195 downwards.
AGTTGCCTCACAATTTTCCTTGTAGACTTAAATATTTTAGCTTGTACAATGTAGGTATTTTCTGGAAATATGCAAAGAAATTTATCTTCTCTAAAGAGCCCCCCAGATATATTTACTATTGGTGATTTTTGTTCCATGTTAATTATTAATCTTTCCCTCAAAATGTCTTGCAACTCCTCCTATTAGTTTACTAAATTTATACCTTATGGCATTTGTATGCATTTAACAAAATTAATCCTTGGAATAATTAAAACTTGTAAAGTTTAGCTTCTTCAATTTCTCTCACTTGTTCTTGTTTTTACCTGATCTATTGCTAAAGTTATTTCTTTCAGCTCATAGTTGAATGCTAGAAAGTTAATCCTTTTATTTCTACTTGGAATTTTCTGTTTATCTTGTTATTTGTAAGCCTAAAAAAATTCATTGCTGAATTTTTTAATTCCTTAAGAAAGCTTATTGGAATTTCAGGGAGTTTGAAAAGTGAAAAGATGTAGAGATTTCTAGGCAGCTGGAAGTTTTTATTTTACTTATTGCAAAAATAATTTCTAAACTTCCATTTAACTAGATAATTCCTAATATTAATAATTTCAATTTCATTTAGGTCACTTAAAAAGTACTTACTCTGTGACGGGTATAAAGCTAGACCCTGGGTAAGAGAGGTACACAGTCATGCTCCTTCCCCTCAAGGAACTCGTCAGGTAGTGAGGGAAGCAGACAAGGGACAAAGAGTTTATTAGTCAGGGTTCTCCAGAGAAACAGACCCAACATTATATACTTCTACTTATAACATACATATTATATATGTATATATTGAAAGAGAGAGAGAGAGAGAGATTTGTTTTGAGAAATTAGCTCTGGTTGTAGAAGCTCGGCAATCCAAAATTTGCAGGGTAGGCAACAGGCTGGAGACCTAGGGAAGAATTGCAATCCAAGTGCCAAGGCAGTCTGTTGGTAGAATTCCTTCTTGCTCAGGGAAGTCAGTCTTTGTTCTATGAAAGCCTCCAGCTGGCTGGGTGAGGCCTACCCACATTATGGAGGGTAATCTGCTTTACTCAAAGTCCACTGAATTAAATGTTAATGTCACGCCAAAACACCTTCACAGATCATCTAGAATAATTAACCAAATATCTGGGCCCTGTGATCCAGCCAAGTTGACATGTAAAATTAACCATCACAACTAGTGATGCTGCAATGCATTCAAGGCCATGCCAACTGCTTGTGCAACAAAATACATGAGTGTATAGTGTGAGGAACGGTGACTTCTAACATTTCTAAAGTGGAGAATTCTATGATGACTTCATTCTTCCAGACTTTTAAGAATAAATAGGTTATAACCAGCACTAAAAGGATATTTAATCTAGATCATCCTCATAGTAATGGGCCTTTGAAGATCTCATTTTATGGTTACTGTGAATGACTGTATTTCCTTTGTTAAGTATCCCACTTTGGGGAGCATAGTGCCTTTAATTTTTCTCAATGCCTTTTTCACTCAGCCACAATACTGAATGTGAACAAACTTATTGTCTTAAGAGATTGGTTGTGAGGTATAGCATGCCATTGTCACAGTGCTGTTTGCTTCCTTCTGTATTTTTCTTTTTTCTTATAAAATTTATCAATATTTTCTAAGGTGTGTTCCATGGTACATGGGGCCTGAAAGGTGCTCTGGGGAATAAGGGGTCAAAAATATATGCAAATAGCCTCATGTGATTCCTTACTTAAAGATTAACAGTGCACATCTTTATTTATTGGCATGGTGATAAAATGAGGTTCAAAAATATCCTACCAGTAGACACTGGATTTCCTTTTTAAAAGGAATATTGTGTTTTGTTTAGTAAAATACCTTTATAAGCCACTAGGAGAAGGTGAGGTCAAATAACAAAATGGTTTGAACAAAATACTAATGTTTCATTATCCTTCTTTGAAAATGTATTCATACTATCTCAGTTTTATTTTCAACCACTTTGATCTCTGGAAAAATGAGCTTTTTCTGTTTGGTCACTAGGTGCATTTCTCAGCTTTAGGTCATGACCATGGTACACAAATTTAACATCTCTGCCTTAGGTTTAGGCTTGTGCCACCAGGGTTCTCCTAGCTCTCGTGTATCACACAGCATCCTAGTGCTTTTCCTTGAATTTGCTTCTGTCCACATGGTTTCTTTCCTCCTATCTTTTCCTCAAGAGTTGAAGTGCAGAGGTTAAGAGCATTCAATTGAGAACCAAATGGTTGACTTCTAATCTTGGCTTGGTTATTTAATAATAGTGTGATCTTGTGTAAGTGACCTCTCTAAGACTCAGTGACTCATCTATAATGTGTGAAAAAAATAGTTCCTTTTCAGAGGTTGTTCTGAGGATTAATTAGATGATGCATGAAAAATCCTTAGTAGACTTTTTAACACATCATGGGTGCTCAGTAAATATAAACTGTTATTTAAAAAAATTAATCTCAATTTCTCTTTTGCTTCTACTTGCCATGATGTTCGCATAGGGCTGAGAAGAGAGCCTACCAAATCTCCATCTGTTTCCACAGCTGCACCTCTTTTCAGTAGGATGCAGTAAAAAGAGCATGGACTTTGAAGTTGGAGAGATCTGGTTGCACAACTTGTTGTGTGACTCCTTGGCTACTTAAAGTTCTTAATGTCCCAAAGCCTCAGTTTCTCACTTTTAAAGTAGAAGTAATAAAACCAGCTTAACGATCTTGTTGTGAAGATGAGTGGCTGTCCTCATTCCTCTGATACCAATTATCAGGGTGCTCTGCCCATAGTAAATTGATCAATGAAAGGAAGTACTTCACTCTTTCCTTGTATCTAAATTTCTTTAAGATTTCAGTCCCCAGGTCACCCAAAATCCCATCTGGGATCAACATTCCCCTCCTTCCACCTCTCCCTCACCAGAAAAGCCGTATCTTTAGGTCTCATCCAAGGATAGTTGAGTAGGGTATTTAAAGCCTGAATTTGATTCCTACTTTTCCCACATTTATGCTGGGTAACTTTGAGTAAATTTTGAAGTTTCTGATATTCTATTTTCCTCTTCTTTAAAATAGAGATAATGATATCTAGTTCAAAAGGTTATTGTGGAGATCCAATTAGACTTACTCCCTCAGCATATTTTGAGTACCTACTATGTGCCAGGCATCATGCTAGGTACTGTGATTGCAAAAGTGAGCCAGCTAGATAGTGCATTTGTATGGTGCTTAGCACAGTGTTGGATATACAGGAAGCTTCAGCACGTAATGATGCCATCAGCACCATCAGCTCCATGACCATCATCATTGTGTCTGTGTATCAGTTACATCATCATTGTATCTATGTATTTTGCTATGTAAGCAAAGAATAATTAAATTACACTTTAAATCCTCTGGTGTCAATTGAATAATTCCTTCAGTATTCTTAGGAATTCTGGGGACATCTGTCCTCCCACAGAAGACAATCCCCTTGAGTAGGTATAATGCTTTAGTAAAAGCCGTAAGTTATGTAAAAAGTAATTCAAGTAATTCTAACATACATCTGAGGTTGCAAATCATTGATGTAGGTTCTACTGCTGTGTAGTTAATACCTGACTGGAGGTAAAGAGTAGTCTGGATAACACTAAAGAACAAAGATTATTTTCAAAATCAAGTGACTGGACAGTAGAATGGATAGATTGTAGCATATTCATACTGTGGAATATTTGCAGAGCAATGAAAATGTTGTTAAATGGAAATGGAAATCTCACAAACACTATGATGAGCAAAAGAAGCCAGACACAAAAGAACAGATGCCATATGATTCAATTTATATGCTGAGCAAGACAGACCAACTTACCTATGGTGATAGCAGTGGGAATAGAGGTTACCTCTGAGGGGGTAGGTATTGACTGGGAGGGACATGCAGGAAACTTCTAGGCGATGGAAATGTCCTATTTTGATCTAGGTGATGATTATACAGATATAAGGATCTCTCTCTCTCTCAGCAGCCTGATACATTTTACATATATAAAAATATATGAAACTGTTAACTGAGGATATGTGTACATTAAGTATAATATTACAATTAGTATGTAACATTTAATGTTAATTGTAATCTGCAACAATAAATGTTACAATTAATGTTATATCAATACAAAGTAAAAATATAGGTAATAAGTATCTATGTATACCTCTCTATATTTATAGATAGATAGACAGATATCAGTTCTCGCATGGTTGAGGATGGTAATAAAATGAGTTTGTGTTTTTTAAGTGTATTCTTGACTCTCCCTTCCTCAACAGTATTTATGGGGAAAGAGTCTGACGAGCAGGTGGTGGGGGAAAGTCCAGGAGCAAATGCAAAAGTAGTCTTGGGCTTAAAGTAAATCATCTGTATGTGGGCAATTGCTCACTATATGAGGCCATTATGACTTTTTTCCCTGACTTTGTCAATGGAGTGCTGGGGTGCCTCGCCTTGGCCCAGAATTAAATAGGACACAAGCAGGTCTCTAGCTTTCCAAGTTATTATTTGGGGCGGATGATACTGGCCTTGGAAGTGTTGGGGACAGGATGGGGATAGCGAGGTGGGGACGTTCTGGTCCTTGGGCACTTCCCTACATGCAGTTTTGACATCCTCCATCCTTTCCTTCAGATTTGCTTGACACCCCAGGGGGTAAGGGATGGTGCGGGCCTTGTTTCCTGTCTTTCTGACTTGGCTTTGGGGAGAGGCCCTGATGGTACTTGTGCAGAGTGCAGCTTGCTCCCCGAAATTTGTGGAAGAGAAGAAAGTTGATGGTCAAAACACTATAAATGACCACGTTCACTGAGAGTTCATTTCCCAGCTGGGCCCCCAACCACGGGAAGGAGGGAATGGAAAGCAGCAGCAAGATCTATAAAAGTGGAGGGCGTAAGTGACCCAGAGAAGGCACAGAAGCAAACATAGTTCTTTTCTATAAGAGTGGATGAGAGAGTGAGCTTGAGTGAGAGCTATAAGTATGGATGAGAGAGGGAGAGAGAAAGAGAAATGGGGTTACAGAAGAGAAAATAGGAAATGAGTGGAACTGGGAAGGTGGGAAAGATAGAAACCAACTGCTAAAGAATGGTTACTTGACAACCTCCAAATCATAATTAGGAGCAACTTCCTGGCCTCACATTTTCCACATAAACACTGGGGCGCTGGGCAAAATTAATGGGCCCCTGACTACTGCACAAGCGAGCAGCCTCTGTCCAAACCCAGCAGCGATTGACGTCACAGACGGAGTGCCTCAGAGGAATGTGCTCTGCTCCCCTCGTTTATATGTTTGACCCTAACCTTTCCCAGATGTGCAACTGTTCTTTCTTCCAAACAGGGAGTTTCAACACTGGCATTGTGTGCTTGCTCTCTGAATCCCGTCCTACGGCAAAAACAAAAGTCCAAGTTCCTGAGTTTTAGAACTGGACTTGGGCGCTGGAGTTTCTCTGGGCTTTGAGTGTCCCCCGCTCGAGGCTTGCACAGTGTGGTTTCTGTCTTTACTGTGCTTGTGTTCTCACGCCTCAAGCTGCCCCTTAGCATCTGGCTGGCTGCCTGTCTTTGTCTGGCTGTGGAGAGGTGGGAGTTGGACAAGACAAGCAAGGCCCTTTATGGTTGGCTCCAGCCTCCTCCTCCCCTCCTCCCGAACTCCCTGCCTGCCTGGCTCATGTCCCTGTGGCTTTGCCCACTTATTCAGGCTGCTGGCTTGTCCTCCTGCTTTTTCAATTTTTCACTTGGTGGACAGTGCGTCCTCATTCAGTTCTAAAGGCAGTGCACGCATGCGCGGCTCTTGGACGCTTTTTCTAACTCGCTTCTCTGCTCCCTCTGCAGAATTGGCTGCTTCCTTCACAGTTCACTGTCCTGCGTTAAAGGGACTCCTAACCTCATGCTTCGTTACACTAGCGTGTTCACTCTTCTCTCTGCTTGATGTTTGAATTTGTTGTTCAAGTATTTATTTCTCCAACTAGACTGTAAGCCCTTGAAGAACAGGCACCCTAGCTTACCAATCTTTGAATCTCCCAGTTAATACTTAGCCTGACAATAGATATTCTGTTTGTTGACTGAATTAATGAATTTGCCCAAGGACATTGGAACAGGGATGATGTAACAGAAGTCAGGTATCTTGATGATTCTGGACGAGTTAGTGCTGACAAAATAGCAGGGCATGGGAAAATACACATCCAGTTTACTCAATAGGGACCATTGCTGTTGCTATTACATACAGGTCCTTAATCCTGTCACTTCTAAGTGCTTCATCACTGTTACCTCATTTTGTCCTTACCACATCCTTTTTTCAAGTGGCATGGGGAATCTATAATCATTGTTTGTATTATTTCAAGTTTCTAGACAACATAATTCTGTAGCCTGCAGTGGAGACATGTTCTGAGACCCCTCAACCCTTGGAAAGCCCGAAATCCCTTTGGTGCAAAGCAAATGTATTATCTGTTACAAGGCAGCTGAACAAAGGATCATGGCTTCAAAATTCTCTCTGTGCTTATTATGTGAAAACCAAACTTCCCTTCCCCTGTGCACTCAGAGCTACCAGCCCTCCTTTCCCCAAACCCGTGAGGGGTAACAGGGATGATCAGTTGGGCTTAATTATATTCTATTTCCCCGGACACAAGAATGTATACTTAAGAAAGAGCTACTTACATCTTGAAAAACCTACTCCACACTAGGCTTCCATTTGCGAGAAAGGGAATTAGAAATTGTAGCAAAAATCCGCAAAGGAGGAAGAAATGAAAAGCGGGCTGAGGAAGCATTTGTAACAACTTGTCTTCCTAAGATCTGACTTGGGCCCATCTACCTGTTGCATATCCTCCTCCTCAAGGAATTTGACTCCAGACGTACGGAGCTCCAAGAAGGCAGGGACAGATGTCATCATGCTGTTATTTTAAACAACCAGGAAGCAACTATGTCTTTCCCCACAGTATACAATCATAAGGACGATTTCAGCACTTAGAGCAGCCACAGCTGGAGGGCTAGCAAGAAGTCCCCTGTTGGACTCTCCTCCAGGAGGGGAACCGGAAGTGGTGATGTCTTCCTATGATCCAGAGATCTTTCTGGCTTCCCACTGGAAAAGAGAAATTTCCACAGGTTAAGAAGACATTCAGTTTTAGCAGAGTTCAGGGTCAGGTGGATTAGGCCCTTCAGAGTTGCTCAGGATTCTTAATTCCACAGAAATAGCTATATAATTATATGTGGCATATTATACATGAATATACATGTAGTAAAACAATTTGTAAATTATGTAAATAATGTAAAAAACCAGACCATATTCTGTTGTTCTATTTTGCTATGCAGCCTCTTTAGGAACTGCCTCCACTAAAATAGGATAAAATGACTTCCCAGAGTTGTAGGGATTTTCCCAAGGAAGTGTGAATGTGTAAAGCTGGGAGCAATGTAGGAAATTAATATTTTGAGTCAGAAACAAAAGATGTGTGTTTTTCCAGGAGTTGGGATGGATAGGGATGTTAAGATTACATTCTCTCATTTTTAATTTCAAGCTCTTCGTTATTTTTCTTTAAATGTAATATCAATGCTGGGCATAGAACTTTAGCCCATGAACATTTTAAAATGATGGAACAAACTTTGCACTCATTTAAACTTTCATTAACTGATATTTCCAAGGAGATAAAGGCAAGAGAATGATGGGAAAAAGTAAAAGTAATCCCCCAGCCAAATCAGATAGAGCGGTGAGAAGAGGAGAAAGGAAAGAAGAAAACACACACCCACATAACAAAGAGGGAGGAAACCTGGGAAAGTGAAGCTCTCCTATTACTTCCCCAGTCAGGAAATTATTGCTAAGTTAATTTAATGGGTACTGGGAAGAGTACAGTCAACATACTATGGTTCTGATGAGAGATTTAATTTATCATCTCAACGTTTGCAAAAAAACATTCCACTCCAGTGATTAGGAGGTGGGGAAGAATAATCAAGTGCATTAATGCTGCTTTAGGGATTATGGCTGCTGAATACCTGTCTCTAATAACACTTAGGATATGTCTACTCTGTGCAAAGATGTAGATATAAAGATGAAGAGGCCTTTTGAGTGGCCCTGAGTTCTCTGAAGGGGTATCCAGATATGAGAAGGGAGGCCAGTAGAACTGATTTTTGTCTTACATGGGTCCCTCCTGCCTCAAGGTTCCAAACTGCTGAATGGTTAGCATTGTGCATCTTTTTTTATTCTGTCCTCTTGGGAGGAAAGCTTATTGTCCTTCCTTCCTTCCTAAGTTCCTAACTTCTTTTTTTCCTTCTCCCCCACCTCTACCCTTTTCCATTTCCCTCTCTCTTTCATTCTTGCCATTATTATCAGACTAAGGAAGTTTGCTAAGGATTAAAAATGTTTTTGGAAATATCATTACATTTTATGACAATTTTTCCTATCTATAAAGGTGATTATATTGTTTTATTTTTCTTTATTCTCTGAACTTGGGGAATCATATTGGTTGACTCTAGAACGAACCAACCTTGTACACCTGGAATAAACACAGCCTGGTTGTTCTTTCTTTGTAACTGCTGGATTTGGCTCACTCATTTCTGTTTCGAATGCCTACATCTATGTTCGTGAGTAAGAAACTGGCCTATACAATTTCCTTTTTTGTGAGACCGTGGCACACTTAACTTAGTATCAAGATTATATTGGCTTAAAAAAATGACTTTAAAATTGTTTCATTTTTCCTATTCTCTGGAAGCATTTGGCAAACATTAGTTTTATTTCTTCCTTAAATGTTTGGAAGAATTCTCTGGTAAAATTACCTGAACCTGAAGTTTTTTTTTATCCATTAAATAGGATCCAACTTCTTTAATGAGTATAGGACTTCATATTCATATTTTCTATCTGCTTGTATTAGTTTTGGAAACTATAAATTGTACTAGTTTGCATGATATAACATTTTTTTAAAAAGGAATTTGTCCATTTTATCTAAAGTTTCAAGAGTATTGGCATAAAGTTATTCATATTTTTTATATTGCCCTCTTAATATCTGTATAATTTGTAATGTATACACTCTCACATTCCTCCTATTGATATTGATTCCTGCTATTGATATTCCCCTTTTTAAAATTGGTTTAAAGATTTATCACATCTTTCTACCTCTTTTCAATGAATCTATTTGTAGCTTTGTTGAAGCTCTTTATTGCTTGTTTTCTGTTTCATTAATTTGTATTGTTTTAAAAATGATTTCCTTTTAAATTTGGGGGAATCTTGAACTTTTCTTAAAAACCAACTTCTTGGGTTAGATTCCCAGTTAATTGATTTTCAGCCTTATTGTTTTCTAATATATACATTTAATGTTCTGCATTTCTTACTAATGTAGCCTTATTTTTATCACATACATTCTGATGTCATATTTTCATTAGTATTCATTTCAAAATATTTTCTAATTTCCATTGCAATTTCTACTATGATTCACAGATTATTTATAAATGATTTTTAAAATTTCTGCACATCAGGGAATTTTGTTACATAGTTGTAACTTAATTCTACTATGCTCAGAGAACATACTTTCAATGATTACAGTCCTTTGAAATCTTTTGAGACTTGCTTTATAAACTAACATATGGCAATGTTTTGTCAAATTTCCAGTGTTGTTTTTGCATTTGTAGGCATTGCATGTAAGTCTTGTGAACTTTGGCTTTCTATAGGTTGAGGCTAAATTATTAGGTGTGTACAGATGAAGAATTATATCTTCCTGATGAATTGGACCTTTTATCATTAAGAATGTCCATCTTTATCTCTGATAGTCCTGCAGTGTGATGAGGGTGATATTGATCTAGTCACACCTGCTTGCTTTTTGTGAGTGTTTGTATGGTTAATTTTTCCCTGTTCAACATTTCACTTTCAACATTACCATGTTCTTACTTATGTCTCTTGTAAATAGCATACATTTGTACTATTTTTTATCCACTCTGTCTTTTAGTTGGAATAATCTATTTGATGCAGTTATGAATAACTTGGTCCTGTTCTTACCATCAATTTTTTTTGTTTCAGTTTATCCCACTCTTCAGCTTTCTTTTTAAACACTTCTTACTTTGTCTCTGACTCATTATCCCGGTATAGCCCCACTGTGGTTAGTATAGTTGTTGGCACTGAGGGGACGCCGCTCTATAGCTGCTACTATGATTATTGCTGTTGTTACTGTTACTGTAACTGAGAGCAAGCCCTGAGCCTACCTTCTATTCTGCAATGGAATGTTCTGGATAATGGGGTGCTTTACTCATAATATTGCTATACTCATAATGTGAAAAGTTGCCTTTATTGTGTTTGGAATCACATCACTGAGATTATGTTTCCTCTTCCTTTGGGCTTATACTCGTGCAGTTCCTCAGAGGATTTGAGGGCCTGGACTCCAAGAACGGGAGATGTGCCCACAGAAGTCTCATTGAGAGCAAGTAACTGACCCTTGCAATATGCTAAAGAACCAGAAGAGAGCAGGTGGATGGCCCTTTTGGATACTGGAAACAGCCACATCCCTGATCTAGCATTTACTGAGCTCCTTTTTGCGTGTTGCAGTTCCCTTCTGTTAGAGCTCAGTGCCTGCAGTAAAGTGGTATTATACATTACAGAGTGTTCTTGCTTTTGCTTGAGTAATGAAGGGTTCCACTGTGTTCATTCTTGAGGTGATCAGAGTTGAGAAGCTGATCATGAGGTATTAAGAAAACTCTTCTACAAAGGGCATGTCCAGTCTCAGATGGTTGACTGGGGTGGCACAGGACAAGAAGGATGGATCTGTGGAAAACCCCAAGTGTCCGAGGGATTCTCAAAAATACCTGGGGTAAGGAACTTGCAAATATTTCTTAACAGTAGGGTAGGAGATAAACAAATGATTTGACCCACGATAGGATAGTGGACCAGGACCTCTGCACTACACTGTTCTTTCTGAATGCTCTGTGTCAGAATCACCATACTCCAGGACACTGTACACCTGCCAGTGTCAGAACAAACATCTGCTGCCTCCTCTCTTGCTTGGAGGGAACCTAACGGCAGATCTCTTGACCTTAAGCCACTTGATTGGTTAGCCCCATGCCGTGGGCATTTGGCCACCACTCCAGTCAGTACCACTGACTTCTGAAGTGGACCTGGCAACCTCATAGTCAGCCACACCTACTATAAGGCATCGATAACACGTGACCTCAATGTATCTCTTCCCAGAGTGGGTATTGGGTGGGAAGCAAAGAAAGTATGTCTGCTGAGTTCTTCAACTCACACATAACTTATTTATTTATTTATTTATTTTTCACACTTATGCACACTGAAATTTATAGACATACAAACATACACATGATTTTAGTCTATCTGAAAGCCTACATATTATATATGCATATGTGTATCTCAATCCAAGGGGAACTTAAAGTATATAACCCCCAAATAAACTTCTTCATGAGTAGCAGAGAACGCTAGTTACAGTAATATAAGGATTAACTGAGCCTATCATTTAAGATAATTAGAATTTATATTCATAGCCATATCCATATCCATAACTAAACCTATATTATCTATTTTTTTATTAAGGTATTATTGATATACACTCTTATGAAGGTTTCACATGAAAAACAATGTGGTTACTACATTTACCCATATTATCAAGTCCCGACTCATACCCCAACTCACTCACTGTCCATCAGTGTAGTAATATGCCACAGAGTCACTGTTTGCATTCTCTGTGCTACACTGTTTTCCCCATGACCCTCCACACCATGTGTACTAAACATAATACCGGGACTTCTGGGAAGATGGCGGCATGAGCAGGGCGGTGGAAATCTCCTCCCAAAACCACATATATTTATGAAAATACAGCAAATACAACTAGTCCTAAAAGAGAGACAAGAAGATACAGTACGACACCAGCCTGCAGCTACACCTGAGAGGACTCGGCACCCCGCGAGGTGGGTAAGATATGGAGCCGCGTCCCAGCGGGATCCAAGCACTCCCCCACCCCAGCGCACGGGCAGGAGGAGAGGATTCAGAGCTGGGAGGGAGTGGAAGCACAGGCCGGCGAAATAACCAGCCCTAGTGAACTGCGCCGGGAGCGCTGACACATGTCTCATGGTGTAGCGGAGACTGGAGAGGCAGAGGGTGCAGGAACTGAGCCGGAACGCACCCAGGTCCTTGCAGCCAGCTCCCCAGAATAAAAGAAAAGCGCGTGCTTTTTTTTTTACCGGTCTTAAAGAGACAGTGGCCCAACGGAGGAGCAGGATCATCCCAACACACTCAGCCCAGCAGGCTGGGAGTCCTGGGGAATTTCAGACACCTTGGCTGGTGACTGGGAAAAAGTAGCCGCACTGAGATTTACACAGAGCCCAACAGCCTCCCATTACTTCCTGCCCCGGCCAGAGCTACAAAGGGCCCTGCAGAGTGGTGCAGAGTGGCGCAGAGTGGCCGTGGCTGCGGAATAGTGGAGCAACAGCGCCACCTACAGCATCCTCACAGAATCTACTCCCGGCGGGCGTTTTTTTCTTTCTTTCTTTTTCTCTTCTTTCTTTCTTTTTTCTTCTTTTTCTCTTCCTTCCTTTTTTTTATTTTTAAAAGTCTTAAAGAGCCCAGCTGACATACGTGGCACCTACCAGCGACCACTTCTATCACCATGAAGAGACAGAGGAATATGGTAACGAAAAAAATCACCCAGACCCAGACACCAGAGAGGGAGGCTGAAGGGATGGAAATGCACAATCTTCCTGAAAAAGAATTCAGAATAAAAGTCATAACCACACTGACGGATCTACAGAGAAATGTGCAAGAGCTGAGGGAGGAAGTGAGGGAAGTGAGAAAATACAATGCAGAAATCAGACAAGCGATCAATGGGCTTAGCAGCAGACTGGACGAGATGCAAGAGACTGTTAATGGAATAGAAATCAGAGAAGAGGAATACAGAGAAGCTTAGGCTGAGAGAGATAAAAGGATCTCGAGGAATGAAAGAATATTAAGGGAACTGTGTGACCAATCCAAACGGCACAATATTCGCATTATAGGAGTACCAGAGGAAGAAGAGAGAGAAAAAGGGATAGAAAGTGTCTTTGAAGAAATAATTGCTGAAAACTTCCCCATGCTGGGGAAGGAGATAGTGTCGCAGTCCATGGAAGCCCACAGATCTCCCAACACAAGGGACCCAAGGAAGACAACACCAAGACACATAATAATTAAAATGGCAAAGATCAAAGATAAGGACAGAGTATTAAAGGCAGCTAGAGAGAGAAAAAAGATCACCTACAAAGGAAAACCCATCAGACATTCATCAGACTTCTCAACAGAAACCTTACAGGCCAGAAGAGAATGGCATAATATATTTAACGTACTGAAACACAAGGGCCTCGAACCAAGAATATTGTACCCAGCACGATTATCATTTAAATATGACGGAGGGACTAAACAATTTTCAGACAAAGGAAAGCTGAGGGAGTTTGCCTCCCATAAATCACCTCTACAGGGTATCTTAAGGAAACTGCTCTAGAGGGAAGCATTCCTAAGGCTAAAAAGATGTCACCAGAGAAAATAAAATCATAGCAAAGAAAGTAGACCATCCAAATACTAACTAAAGGCAAAGAATAAAACACCTAGTATATAAAGAATGGAGGAGGAATAATAAGAAGGGAGAGAAATAGAGAAACATCAGACTGTGTTTACAATAACTTAACAAGAAAGTTAAGTTAGATTGTTAAATACTAAAGAAGCAACCCTTGAACCTTTGGTAACCACAAATCTAAAGCTACCAATGGCAATAAATACATATCTATCAATAATTACCCTAAATGTAAATGGACTGAATGCACCAATCAAAAGACACAGAGAAATAGAATGGATAAAAAAGCAAGACCCATCTATGTGCTGCTTACAAGAGATTCACCTCAAAACCAAAGATATACACAGACTAAAAGTGAAGGGATGGAAAAAGATATTTCATGCAAACAAAAGGAGAAAAAAGCAGGTGTTGCAGTACTTGTATCAGATAAAATAGACTTCCAAACGAAGAAAGTAGCAAGAGATAAAGAAGGACATTACATAATGATAAAGGGGCCAGTCCAACAAGAGGATATAACCATTATAAATATATATGCACCCAACACAGGAGCGCCGGCATATGTGAAAAAATACTAACAGAATTACAGGAGGAAATAGAAAGTAATGCACTCATTTTAGGGGACTTCAACACACCACTCACTCCAAAGGACAGATCAACCAGACAGAGAATAAGTAAAGACACAGGGGCACTGAACAACACACTAGAACAGATGGACCTAACAGACATCTACAAAACTCTACACCCAAAAGCAACAGGATACACATTCTTCTCAAGTGCACATGGAACATTTTCCAGAATAGACCACATACTAGGCCACAAAAAGAACCTCAGTAATTTCAAAAATATTGAAATCCTACCAACCAACTTCTCAGATCACCAAGGTATAAAACTAGAAATAAATTTTAGAAAGAAATCAAAAAGGCTCACAAATACATGGAGACTTAACAACACTCTCCTAATTAATCAATGGGTTAACGACCAAATCAAAACAGAAATCAAAGAATATATGGAGACTAATGACAACAACAACACAAAGCCACAACTTCTGTGGGACGCAGCAAAGGCAGTTCTAAGAGGAAAGTATATTGCAATCTAGGCCTATTTAAAGAAGGAAGAACATTCCCAAATGAATAGTCTAAAGACACAATTACTGAAATTGGAAAAAGAAGAACAAATGAGGCCCAAAGTCACCAGAAGGAGGGACATAATAAAGATCAGAGAAGAAATAAATAAAATTGAGAAGAATAAAACAATAGAAAAAATCAATAAAACCAAGAGCTGGTTCTTTGAAAAAATAAACAAAATAAATAAACCCCTAGCCAAACTTATTAAGAGAAAAAGAGAATCAACACACATAAACAGAATCAGAAATGAGAAAGGAAAAATCATGACAGACCCCACAGAAATACAAAGAATCATAAGAGAATATTATGAGAATCTATATGCTAACAAGTTTGAAAACCTAGAAGAAATGGACAACTTCTTAGAAAAATACAACCTTCCAAGACGGACCAAACAAGAAACAGAAAAACTAAACAGACCAATCACAAGCAACGAAATTGAATCGGTAATCAAAAAAACTACCCAAGAACAAAACCCCCGGACCTGATGGATTCACCTCTGAACTCTACCAGACATATAGAGAAGAAATAACACCGATTCTCCTTAAAGTTTTCCAAAAAATAGAAGAGGGGGGAATGCTTACAAACTCATTCTATGAAGCCAGCATTACTCTAATACCAAAACCGGGCAAAGACCTCACCAAAAAAGAAAATTACAGACCAATATCCCTGATGAACGTAGATACAAAAATACTCAACAAAATAATAGCAAACCAAATTCAAAAATACATCAGGAGGATCATACACCATGATCAAGTGGGATTCATCCCAGGGATGTAAGGATGGTACAACATTCGAAAATCCATCAACATAATCCACCACATCAACAAAAAGAAGAACAAAAACCACATGATCATCTCCATAGATGCTGAAAAAGCATTTGACAAAATTCAGCATCCATTCATGATTAAAACTCTCAACAAAATGGGTATAGAGGGAAAGTACCTCAACATCATAAAGGCCATATATGACAAACTCACAGCTAAAATCATACCTAACAGCGAGAAGCAGAAAGCTTTTCCTTTAAGATTGGGAACAAGACAGGGATGCCACTCTCTCCACTGTTATTCAACATAGTCCTGGAGGTCCTAGCCACGGCAATGAGACAAAGCAAACACATACCATGCATCCAGATTGGTAAAGAGGAAGTCAAATTGTCACTATTTGCAGATGACATGATATTGTACATAAAAAACCCTAAAGACTCCACTCCAAAACTACTAGAACTAATATCTGAATTCAGCAAAGTTGCAGGATACAAAATTAACACACAGAAATCTGTTGCTTTCCTATATACCAATGATGAAATAATAGAAAGAGAAATCACAAAAACAGTTCCATTCACAATTGCATCAAAAAGAATAAAATACCTAGGAATAAACCTAACGAAGGAAGTGAAAGACCTATACGCTGTTAACTACAAGGCACTCCTAAGAGAAATTAAAGAGGACACTAACAAATGGAAATGCATCCCATGCTATTGGCTAGGAAGAATAAATATTGTCAAAATGGCTGTACTACCTAAAGCAATATACAGATTCAGCGCAATCCCTATCAAAATACCAACAGCTTCCTTCAATGAACTGGAGCAAATAATTCTAAAATTCATATGGGACCACAAAAGACCCCGAATAGCCAAAGCTATCCTGAGAAGGAGGAATAAAACACGGGGAATTATGCTCCCTGACTTCAAGCTCTACTACAAAGCCACAGTAATAAAGACAATTTGGTATTGGCACAAAAACGGACCCACAGACCAGTGGAATAGAATAGAAAATCCAAACATTAACCCAAATACATACAGTCAATTAATATTTGATAAAGGAGCCTTGGATATACAATGGGGAGATGACAGCCTCTTCAGCAGCTGGTGTTGGAAAAACTGGACAGCTACGTGTAAGAGAATGAAACTGGACTACTGTCTAACCCCATACACAAAAGTAAACTCAAAATGGATCAAAGACCTGAATGTAAGTCATGAAATCATATAACCCTTAGAAAAAAACATAGGCAAAAATCTGTTGGACATAAACATGAGCGACTTCTTTATGAACATATCTCCCCGGGCAAGGGAAACAAAAGCAAAAATGAACAAGTGGGACTATATCAAGCTGAAAAGCTTCTGTACAGCAAAGGACATGATCAGTAGAACAAAAAGACATCCTACAGGATGGGAGAGTATAATCATAAATGACGTATCCGAAAAGGGATTGACATCCAAAATATATGAAGAACTCACGCACCTCAACAAACAAAAAGCAAATAATCCAATTAAGAAATGGGCAGAGGACATGAATAGACACTTCTCCAAAGAAGAAATTCAGCTGGCCAACAGGCACATGAAAAGATGCTCCACATCGCTAATCATCAGAGAAATGCTCATTAAAACCACAGTGAGATATCACCACACACCAGTGAGGATGGCCAACATCCAAAACACAAACAACAACAAATGTTGGCGAGGATGTGGAGAAAAGGGAACCCTCCTACACTGCTGGTGGGAATGCAAATTAGTTCAACCATTGTGGAAAACAGTATGGAGGTTCCTCACAAAACTCAAAATAGAAATACCATTTGACCCAGGAATCCCACTCCTAGGAATTTATGCTAAGACTGCAGCAGCCCAGTTTGAAAAAGACAAATGCACCCCTATGTTTATTGCAGCACTATTTACAATAGCCAAGATATGGAAGCAACCTAAGTGTCCATCCATGGATGAATGGATAAAGAAGAGGTGGTATATATACACAATGGAATATTATTTAGCCATAAGAAGAAAACATATCCTACCATTTGCAACAACATGGATGGAGCTAGAGGGTATTGTGCTCAGTGAAATAAGCCAAGCCGAAAAAGACAAGTATCAAATGATTTCACTCATATGTGGAGTATAAGAACAAAGAAAAAAAACTGAAGGAACAAAACAACAACAGACTCACAGAACCCAAGAATGGACTAATAGTTACCAAAGGGAAAAGGACTGGGGAGGATGGGTTGGAAGGGAGGGACAAGGAGGAAAAAGGGGCATTATGATTAGCAGATGCAATGTTGGGGGGGCACGGGGAGGTCTGTACAACTCAGAGAAGACAAGTAGTGATTCTATAACATCTCACTACGCTGATGGACAGTGACTGTAATGAGGTTGGTGGGGGGCCTGATGAAGGGGGTAGTTTAATAACCATAATATTGCACATGTAACTGGATTAATGATACCAAAATAAATTATCAAAATAAATAAATAAATAAAAATAAACATAATACCCCACAATCCCCTTCCTGCCCTCCCCACCCACCCTCACACACCCCTCCCCTTTGGTAACCACTAGTTCCTTCTTGGAGTCTCTGAATCTACCAGTACTTAGTTCCTTCTGTTTTGTTTCATTGTTATACTCCAGAAATGGGGGAAATCTTTTGGCACTTGTCTTTCTCCACCCAGCTTATTTCACTGAACATAACATCTTCCAGCTCCATCCATGTTGTTGCAAATGGCAGAATTTGTTTCCTTCTTCTGGCTGAATAGTATTTCATTGTGTATATGTGCCACCTCTTCTTTATCCATTCATCTACTGATGGACACTTAGGTTGCTTCCATATCTTGGCTATTGCAAAAAGTGATGCAATGAACATAGAGGTGCATATATCTTTTTTGGGGTTTAAAGTGAGTCTCTTGAAGGCAGCATATAGATGGGTCTTGTTTTTTTATCCATTCAGTGACTCTGTGTCTTTTGATTTGGGCATTCAGTCCATTTACATTTAGGGTGATTATGGAAAGGTATGTACTTATTGCCATTGCAGGCTTTAGATTCGTGGTTACCATAGGTTCAAGGTTAACTTCCTTACTATCTAAGAGTCTAACTTAACTCACTTAATATACTATTACAAACACAATCTAAAGGTTCTTTTTTTTTTTCCTCCTCCTTTTTCTTCCTCCTCCATTCTTTATATATTAGGTATCATATTCAGTACTGTTTGTCTATCCCTTGATTGACTTTGGGGATAGTTAATTTAATTTTGCATTTTCTTAGTAATTAGCTGTTCTACTTTCTTTACTGTGGTTTCATTACCTTTGGTGACAGCTATTAAACCATAGGAACACTTCCATCTATAGCAATCCCTCCAAAATACACTGTAGAGATGGTTTGTGGGAGGCAAATTCGCTCAGCTTTTGCTTATCTGGGAATTGTTTAATCCCTCCTTCAAATTCAAATGATAATCTTGCTGGATAAAGTATTCTTCGTTCAAGGCCCTTCTGCTTCATTGCATTAAATACATCATGCCACTCCCTTCTGGCCTGTAAGGTTTCTGTTGAGAAGTCTGATGGGTTTTCCTTTGTATGTGATCTTATTTCTCTCTCTGGCTGCTTTTAATAGTCTGTCCTTATCCTTGATCTTTGCCATTTTAATTACTGTATGTCTTGATGTTGTCTTCCTTGGGTCCCTTGTGTTGGGAGATCTGTGCACCTCCATGGCCTGAGAGACTATCTTCTTCCCCAGATTGGGGAAATTTTCTGCAGTTACCTTCTCAAAGACACTTTCTATCCCTTTTTCTCTCTCTTCTTCTTCTTGTACCCCTATATTGCAAATATTGTTCTGTTTGGATTGGTCACACAGTTCTCTCAATATTCTTTCATTCTTAGAGATCCTTTTTTCTCTCTGTGCCTCAGCTTCTCTGTATTCCTCTTCTCTAGTTTATATTTCATTTATTGTCTCCTCCACCATATCCAATCTGCTTTTAATACCATCCATTGTGCTCTTCAATGATTGGATCTCTGACTGGAATTCATTCCTGAGTTCTTGAATATCTTTCCTTACCTCCATGAGCATGTTAATGATTTTTATTTTGAACTCCCTTTCAGGGAGAGTCATGAGGTCAATATCATTTAAATTTTTCTCAGGAGCTGTATTAATAATTTTACTCTGGACCGGGTTCCTTTGGTGTTTCATATTTGTGTATGGTGCCCTCTAGTGCCCATAAGCTCTACTCTCTGGAGCTGCTCAGCCCCTGAAGCAATGTTGGGGATTGCAGGGGAGTGGTATTGGTGCCTGGGGGGTGGAAAGAGCTGTTTGCTGCTTCCCAGCTGGTATGCCTGTCCCCACTGCCTGAACCAGTGGGCCGAGTACACAGGTATAAGCCTCTGTGCTTTGTGTTTTTAGTTGTTGTAGACAGATCTTCCCTCTGGGTGGCCTAATGCCAGGGTAGGATTTCCTGGTTTGCAAGCCCAGTGGAGCTGGCCAGGAGAAAGGTGCAGTAGTCTGCCTGTCACGGAAGGGGTTCTTGAATCTGTGTAGGCAGCCTGGGAGCTGGAGCACCTGAAGATCGTGAAAGCTCCCAACCTGTTGGGCAGAGTGCACCCAGGCAATTTTGTCTATCTGTCCTTTCTCCTGAGCAGTAAGCTCTGTGCAATCCTTGCCCCTTTAGTAGCCCTCTTGCTAAGGGCTTCTTTGTTAGGAAGTCTCTCAGACTGCCCGCCTCTCTTTTGTTCCAGAGCAGCTGGATATGGATCCCTGCTTTCCACAAGCAGCTGGAATCTTAGTCTCTCCAGGAATTCTCCCCTTATTACTAGAGTATTATGCAAGCACCATGAAATGTAGGTTTGTGCTCCCAGAGCAGATCTCCAGAGTTAGGTATTCAGCAGTCCCACATCTCCACTCCCTCCCTGCTCCGTTCCTCTTCCTCCTGCAGGTGAGCTGGGGTGAGGGAAGGGCTTGGATCCCTCAGGACCACAGCTTTAGTATGTTATCCTTTTCCATGAGGTCTGCCCTTGTCTACAGGTGTATGCAGTTTATTGCAGTCCTCTTTCCTGTTGCTCTTTCAAGAGTAGTTGTATCAGTTATATTTTCATATTATATGTGGTTTTAGGAGGAAGCCTCTGTCTCACCTCTCATGCCGCCATCTTTAATCACACATAATTTATTCTTGAAACATATATGCTTCTTTTCTTCCTCAGGGCTAATGATACCTGTTGGAGCTTTCATTTCCACATCCAAAATGATGTGGCTCACTTCCTGTCCTCGTCCCAGGAATAGCCCATTACTAGTGGGCCTGTGAACTCCCAGGGGCACAAAATGGAAGCTTCTGCTCTTTTCGAACTGCCAGAAAATCTTCCGCTATGTCTAAATATGGCTAGAGGAGACTTGGGCTCTTTAATTACATTCTCCCAAGTACAGTGGTTCCTAGAAAAGCTTCTTGGAGTGAAGGGTATCTTGGAGCAATTCAAAGGGGCTTTGACTTCCTGCTGGGTTACTTCCATAAACTCCACTCGGCAGGCCTCATAAATTCCGGCAAGGCTGGACAAAAGCAAGCCCCACTTCTTTGCGAACAGGCTCTGTTTCCTTCTACCCAAAGCAGTGACTCTAACGGCCTTTGTTATGGCCTCCTCAGAGCTCTGTTCATAGCAACCAGGGCATGAGGGGAGCTGGTCCCTTCCCATTAAATATGATGCCACCAAGCTGTTATTGTCAGTTACTGCCATTAATAGTCAGCCCTTAGTGGAAAGAAGCAACCTCCTCCCTCCTCTAGTTTCTCAATAATAACAAACTTTTCACTCTATCCCAAAATGTGCATGCTGACTCCGAGAGGGTACTCTTAGAACTTCCCCAGGGATGATCCACAAGATTCTGAGCTTGAGGACATAAACTTGCCAGGCTCTCAGGGACTCAGCTTGAGCCTCCACCCTTCCCACCCTCCCCCTAAGCCATCCCAGCAGCTGGACGCTGAGCTGAGAACCGTTTATTCCTTCAAAGAAGTAAAACCAACCAGGAACTGGCCTTTCCCCCAAGTAAGGGAGTTGTCAGGGAGGAAGGAGACAGATGTGTGTGTGTGTGTGTGTGTGTGTGTGTGTGTGTGTGTGTGTGTGTGTGCACCATGCTCCCGTGTGAGTATAGGGTTCTCGTGCATTTAATGGGCACATGTTTTTTGTGTGCATGTGTGTCATGTGTGCGGTACACTGGCAGTCAGAGAACTTCAGTCCCTTTTCTTCTCATTGCCCTGTCCACAACCCACAACCTGCTCTCCCATACCTCAGGGTATAACCTCTTATAATTTATTTTACTTGCTTTATTTTATCTGTCCTTGTGTGTATGTGGGCAGCCAAAAAAATGACCAGAATTTTGGCAAAGAGGATTATTTGCAGATGTGACCAGTTCCTCTTGGTTTACTGAACATCTTTTTTCTGGATCCCAGTTTCTAGGGCCTACATGGTAAGAGGGGCTGTCCCCTGTCCCCTGTGGATGCCATAATCCCTGCCCATCCTCCCCTCCTGCGCAGCCTTGATTAGGAGGTGTGCTCCGGGAGGAAGAGGGACTTGAGCCAGGCTGTTAATCCTATTTAGTGAACACAGCATAATAAGTGGGGAATGACAGTGGCGTTGGACTGCTTTTTAAATCAAACCCAAGTGCCTGTGTTTGTTCCAAAGCTTTCTCGGTTTAACATCATGTTCTGAAAACCTCTCTGAGATCTAATATCTCATGATTCTTCTTCAAGGACTCACTGACGTGGTCACATTAACCCAATCTTCGTCTCCTGTGTATGTCTGAAAGTATACATGAGATACGGAGTCTGACAGTCTCCGTCCTTGAATTGGGTTACTAGTCATGCAACCCTGAATAGGTTATTTAAATTCTCAGTTCATCTAGGAAAAGGGGATAATCATGACACTTGTTTAACAGGGATATTGGACAGATTAAATTAACCTTGTAAAGGTCTTAACACGACACTTCACAAACAGTAAGTTCTGCTGGCTGTTTTTATTTTCCCTCCCTGCTCCCAGCAGTTGGTGGTGCCAATTCTCCCACTCCTATGCCTCCCTCTAGCTTCCCTACTGTGTTGGTTTCCTCTGGCTGCCACAGCCAAACACCACAAACTGGATGGCTGAATACAACAGAAATGTATTCTCTCACATGTTTTGAGGCTAGAAGTTTGAACTTAAAGTGTCAGAAAGGCCACGTTCCTTCTGAAGGCTCTAGAGAGAATCCTTTGCCTGTTCCTGGCTTCAGGTGGCTCCTGGCATGGCTTGGCTTGTGGCTGCCAGGCAGAGACTCCAGTCTCTGCCCACCTCGTCTTCACGTGGCCTTCCTCTCTGTCTCTGTGTCCTCTCTTCCTCTTAGGAGGACCCCAGTCACTAGGTTCAGTGTCCACCCAAAATCCAGTAAAATGTTTTGAGATCCTTAACTAATTATGTGCTCAAAGACCCTATTTCCAAATAAGGTCACATTCCGGGGTTGCAGGTGGATATTCTGGGGACATTATAAAACATAATACACCTACCAACCTAGGTGCCTCTCTTTTTTCAAGTTGTCTCAAGATTTGTATCTGTCAAATTCGCTTCTGTTGTATTCAGATCTTGCTCTCTTTTCTCCTCCCTCGCTGCTATGACCAATAGCAACTTGCATCTGCGGGGCTAAGATTTTGTTTTTGCCCTGATCTCACTCATATCCATTCTCCACATTGCCTCCAGGGATCTGATCAAGGGTTCTTCTCAAAAACCTTTAAAAGCTCCCAGTTCCCTTTAGGATAAAACAACATGTTAGCATTCAAAGCATTCACAGGTTATCCTCCACTGCTTTTCCAATAGCCCACTACCCTCTACACTAATCACCTTCGCTGGGCAGCCCAGGCTAAAACAGGTCTAAGGAAGGATCTGAGGGATGCTGCAGGCTGTGATGGGCTTGTTCCAGGGTACGGTCCTGGAGGCTAGGCTCAGTTAAGTGGAAGGTTTGTTGAGAGTTCCTTGGAGCAGGCCTTACTCAGGCATGGGTGTAAGGAGGGATTTGGAGGGCTAGTTCTAGAGAACCTGAGTCAAGCACCAGGCTTGAAGGGTGAATTTGGCTCTATGTATAGAGATAGAAGCTTTGGAGACAAGGAGATCAGGATCGGGTCTGGAAAGGGATGAAGAGTTGGTGAAATAATGAGGCCCCAATGCTTGAACTAGATGAGTGTGATGAGCCTATGCGTATTTTAGGAGCTGTGGCTTAATGTCAGTAGGGTAGGCTGAGAGGTGCATTCTGTGGTCAGTCTCCACAAGTCTTTCTGGTCATCAGAGAAGGATGCATGGACCACAGAGCCCACTGACATAATCCTTGTGACGCTGTTCTTTTTCTTCCGGGTTAACTTGGAGGGCTCTAAGGTACTGACAAGTCCAAGTCATAATTTTTCCTTGCGGCTGTTTGCTGTTGTAGTTTCCTGAGCAGCTGGGCAGGTGGAAGAATGGAGCTTTCACTTTATTTGAGAATGTTGGATCCTGTTTGTCTTGCATCTTGCTCTCTTGCACTTCTAGTTTCTGAGTCAGTTTGAGCATGAACCAGGAGACTGAGCCTGGCTTGAGGGTGTGTAAGGACTTCCATCTCTGACACTTTATGACTCTGAATCTGACAAATTGGCTAAATGAGATGGCATTTTCTCTTCTTCCCAGATTTGGCCAATATGCTCAACACATGACTCCTGCTGGGTAGCTGACATCCTGTAATCCTTTGGCATGGCTGCAGCAGCAGGAAGCAATGAAAGACTTAAGCTTCTTCAGAAGTGATTTACAAGGCTCACAAAATATAACCGCTCTTTGAACCCATGTTGTAACTTATTACAAAAAGTTCTTTCTTCTTTCCTCCCTTCCTCCCTCCCTCCCTCCCTCCCTCCTTTGCTCCATCCTCCCCTCCCTTCCTTCCTTCCTAACAATGCTTTCCTTGACCACAAGTTATTTCATGGAGTTAACCAACTCAGAGGATTTGAAGGGTGGATCGAGCCTGGGGAATGACTATGTCTGCCTCAGTCACTTAGGGCTGCTATAACAAAACTATCTCAGATGGGGTGGCTCAAACCCGTTCATTTCTCACCTTGTGCTGGAATATGGAGGCACCCCCTGACAAGGCACCCCTGGCGATCTGTTGGTTTCTAAACTGCCACTCTTCTTTTTGTGACCGACACCAGTTATGAGACTCCAACAGGCAGACCCAAACCTATGAACAAAAACTCAAGTGAGTGGCCCTGGCAGCTACGAGAGGAGACTAGTCAGAACTAATAGACTCCTTTCCATGAAGATGACTTGCTAGAGCATAACAGGTAGTCATCTGAAACAAAACTGGTAAGAACACTGAAGGAGACTCAAGGGCACCACACACCTGGAGCTAAACCACATGATTTCCCCACTCAACAATTCAGCAGATTGGCTGAAGGAGAAGATAGTCACTGTGGAGGCATGTGGAATCTATACTTCAAAGCCCAGAGCAAGGATATAAAGAAGGAAGCAATGAGGAGGAAGAACTTTTGGGAGAGATATCCCAAAGACTCGACATGTGAAACACAGAAGTTCAGAAAGGAACTGGGAAAATAATTCATTCCTTAACAGATAATAGGGAGAGGGGGTAACCTGAATTGAAGGCAAATCTGAACTTGCAGATCTGAAGGGGTTCATCAAGTTCAAGGCAGGACTGATGACAAATGGCATTCTCCAGGCAATATTCTGCTGAAACTCCTGAACTCCTAAGATGATGTGGATATATTACAATCTTCTAGATGGAAAAATATTTTAATAAATCAATCTTCTCTTCTGTAACATTAAAGGCTAAGAGTTAATGGAATTGCATTTGCAGGCTATAGATAGAAAGGTAGTTATGTAAGAATACTGTGTAAAACAATATAAACTTTATTACTTGCTAAGGTACAAAAAACATATTTGCTGATATTCAAATATTTGAAGTAGCTCTCATCACTTCCCTCAATATTCCATTGGTTAAAACTCAGCCATTGGCTCCTTATGCAACAGAATGGGATAGTCTGGGAACCTGGAGAATGCCATTTGTGAGCCGGCTGACTTATTCCACCAAACAGGATTGTGCTAAAGAGAGAACAGAGGTAAAGGCCTTATAATTACTTATTCACATGGTGTTTTCTGATTTTCACCTAATTCTTGTGATAAAAGGAGTCAGATCCATGACGTGGCCTATGAAATCTATTGGGCCTTTCACTTATTCAACAGATAGCTTGTGAGTTTTCTCTCTGCCAGAGCCTGATAAGGCAGAGCAGGATCCTTGCCCTCATGGATCTAGAGGGTTCCTGATACACATGTCAACCGTGGAGAATTGGAGGCCAGGGTTCAGTATTGTATAACAGGCTTTCAGCCAGACAGATCCCAATTTAAATTCAAATCCTGGCCATGACAGAACCACTCTGCGACCTTGTCAGTTTTTTAACCTCCTCAAAGCACAGCTTCCTCATTGAAAAATTATATTATCCCACATTATTAGCTTGTTAGAATTAAATAATCAATAAATAATGCATGCAGCACAAAGGTTCCTAGGTCTTAGAAACCTGTGACTATAAGAAAATTAGGTCCCATACATTTAATATGAAAATTAATCTCCTAAAATTAAAAAAATTCGGGACCACCATTAACATCTATATAGTACAAAAGGGTATAAAGTGAAACATGGAAGTGCCCACCCTTTGCTTGTAGTCCTACTCTTAGGTCATCACATTTACCATTCTTACCTATCCTTTCAGAGCTTTTCTCTGTGCAGGCAAGTATCTGCACATAACATATATGCCTTAAAAATTACAAATAGACTTCTGCTAAGCAGTGTTCTGATTCTTGCTTTATCACAGAACATACCTTGGTTATGTCTCCATATCACTAGATACAGACCTACCTTACTCTTTTTAATAGCTGAATAATGCTTCATAGTATGTGTGTATATCATGGTCTAAGTGGGCCCTACTCATGGACATTTGGTTTATTTTCTGAGTTTTGCTATGGCTCTAATGTTGCCAAAAACACCTGGGTATATTTGTATTTACATATGTAAGAGAATGTATCTGTAGGATGGATTCCTAGAAATTCAGTAACTGACACAAGGGTTGGGTGCATTTTACATTTTGATAGAGCTTTCCCAAATACCTTCCAAATGGTTTACCAATTTTTATTCCCACCAATTAATTTGTGAGTGTTTTGCACACCTTATCGTATTCATCACTAAATTACTTTTGAGATGAAAATGATATCTCTTTTGTTGCTCAATATGCATTTCTTTAATGACTAGAAAGGTTGAGCATCTTTTCATGTTTAACACCATTTTAATTTCTCTTTTTTCTCATATCTATGTC
Source organism: Smutsia gigantea (assembly GCA_032199065.1). Classification (NCBI taxonomy): domain Eukaryota; kingdom Metazoa; phylum Chordata; class Mammalia; order Pholidota; family Manidae; genus Smutsia; species Smutsia gigantea. The sequence goes on along the minus strand of JAVSCE010022353.1, from coordinate 125,514 downwards.
TTTTGCCATTTTTTATACATATATAGGATTGTTTCTTTTTAATACAGTTTTTAGAGTTCTTATTTTAAGGATATTATCATTTTGGTGTCAGATGCATTGTAAGTATTTTCCAATGTGCTATTATTATTTTAAATTTTTGCTCATGATATTTTGCTATTCAAAAGTATTTTTTATTGCCAAATTTGTTATTCTTTTAAATGTATAGTCTCTGGATTTTGTACCACCATTAGGAGGAACTGTCTTACTATAAGGTTAATTTGAAAAAGTATATATGTTTCTTTTAGTACATTTAGGATATTTAAAAAATTTTGAGTATTTCTGACACCAGGAATTTATTTTTGAATAAGGATTAGAGTAAGCATCTAATTTTATCAGTTTTTCTACATAGGTTGGGTAGTTTTGCTAATATTGCATAATGAATGTGGGATGTATTTTCCCAGTGTATTCATTTATACGTGTTTCCCACTGTATGTCCATATATAATTTGATACATTTTTGGAGTTGCTACACTATTCCATTTTTTTAAATCTGTCTTTTTAGCACCAACTCTATAAAAGTTTAAATTAGCATGGCTTTGTAAATTTTAAAATATCATCTTACTGATGTTCACCCATTGTTCTTCTATTTCAGAATCTCTCTGACTTTTCCCACATTTTTATGTTATGAGAAATCATTTTCGTAACATGATGGATCTGATTAGATTACAGTGGATTTATAGATTACTTTAGGGAAATTGATTTCTTTTTAGCATGGGGTTTTCCTATCTACTATGTTACTTAGATGAACTTTACCATTTTGAGGTCCTGGACATTTCTTATCACTTTTCCTTCTCTAATTTTTTTTTTTAACTTCTAAATTCTTTTTCATATCAGCCTGCCTGGAAAGCATTTCCAGATAGAAGTTACATAAAGGTGATAATGGCCTTTCCAGCTTTGTTTTTTTCCTTTGATGGGAATATTTATAATAGTTTACCACCAAGCAGGTAGCATAGTTTGATATACTTTTTTTCATATTAAAGAAGTATCCATTATGACTTTTCAGCATCTATTGAAATGAGTGTATGCTTTTTGGCCCTTTTCGTCTATTAATGTGGTGACTTGTAAGAATGTATTCCTAATCATTGAAGTATCTTTGGATTTCTGAACACATCTCAAATGGTATTGATATATTACTTCACAATGTACTACTAAATTCTCTTTGCAGTATCTAATTTATAACTTTGCATTGATACACATTAGTTAGATGGGTCCTTAAGTGCTAACTTTGTCAATATTTGTATTATGATGATGGCTGTAATAATAATATGGACTCTTACTTCTTATTCTGTTCTCCAGAATGGCTTAAAAAACACTGGTGCTGTTTGACAACTTCACGATTGTTTTAATTTTTTCTCTTTTGAGTCAATTTTGGCAGTTTCGATTTTTCATGGGAAGAGTCCATTTCTTCCAGGTTTTAAACTGTGTGTAGACCTTTGCAAATATTTCTTTTAATTATTTTCATTTCTTCTTTCCCTGTGGTTATTTTTCTATTCTTAGTCCTTCTCACCTTTTCTCTTGATTAGTCTAGGGAGTAATTTACCTATTCTATTTTCATTTTAGTTACTGTTCTTTTTCAAAGACCCAGATCATACTTGAATCTTATTGCCTTTGGTAATTAAATAATTTCTGCCTTTACTTTTGTTGATTCTTTTATTTTACTTTGCTTAGGACTTTTTGTTCTTCATTTTCTACTTCTTTGTGTTAAAAGCATAATTAATTAACATATTTATTCATATAGTTATTATTTTTGATTTAGTTGTAAAAATAGCTTCATTTAGATTATGCAGATGTTTTTCTGTTTTTTCATATTTGTATTTTTAAACTTAATCAAAGTTATGCATTTCTATTATTTATAAGGTCAAATAGTTACGTAAGGCTTTATTAGTGACACGGGAACTTCTTGTTCTTAACATTTAGTTGGATGTAGATATGGAGATAGACAACAAGATCCACTTTAATATTTACATTGTACCTTATATTTATACCTTCATCTACTTGATCTGCCTTATTACGGGGCTGTCTCAGGGGACACCAGGGCACGCTCGATTGACCTTTGTCTGTGGACGGGGTTTTATTCCTGCCTCAACCAGAACAGTTCCTTTTATTTCTTTTGTATATAGTGCTTCATTTGACAATTTAATGAGAAGAAAATTTCAACAGCTTATTATGTTTAAAACTCACTAAACTTACATACATGTACAGTGTTTATATGGAAACCCACTGGTAAGAGCTCAATACACTATTCGACTCCAAGAAACCATTAATGACAAAACACACTGTTATTTAATGTGACACTAGGAAATAAAAAAAAACACGGCCCAGTAGATTATGACACATCATTGATTTTAAAGACATAGCAGTATCAGAGATACTAAAATTTGAAAAAAATTATATATCTTCATAGAGTAAATATGGCATATGCTTTTTAGGTGTGAGTTAGAATTAAAGTCTTAGGTTTGCTTGACAGTTTGGTGACTCTGTCCAAAGGCTGAAAGATCAATGAAATATAAATTGAGGAGGAAGACCTGAAGATCATTTGCTAACTGGGCATCTGAGCTCAGCTTGAAAAGTAATATTGCAAAGTTTTCTCCTCAGTGTTCTCATTCTGAGTGGTATAGACACCAGTTTCCCTAGCATGTCTGTACATCTCTGAGCTGGAGTCTGCCACTCATCTGGGAAGGGGAAATGTACTGTGTTCCAGGCTTGGAAATGTCTTCTTGGACAAGTCTAAGACAGTAAGCGTGCATATGAACTCCTGCTGTTCTGATTCTCCCTCCCTAGACCATGTGTGTCACAGCTGGAGCGCCCTCCACGGCAGCCCCACAGTCTGGAGGGCTATGCGTCATTAGCCTCCTTCTCCCTCTTGGCATGCATCTGCTGCTTTCTTGACAGTAGTCCAGAGCTTTACAAGTGTTTCCCCACAGCAGCTCTGATGACCCAGAACACAACAGTATAGAAACTGGAAGCTTGAGGGGTCCAGTGCAAAGCAACCAGCACTAAATCTGAATATATTTTATATCTATTTATCCTAAGCATTTATACAAATTAAGTATTTAATTTATGGCTTTCCAATGTGAATATAGTATTTTCCCCAAAATCTTTAAAAATGGCCCCAGAAAAATGTGCTATATGTATACCTTTCTGGCCTTGTATGAAGCACACACCACTTAATTCATCCTCCACTGAGAGAAGCATGGATAAAGCAACCCAGGGGAATCTGGGTTCAAATTCTGGCTTTGTCATTTAAGAATTATGTAATCTTGGAAAGTTAATTAAACTCCAATTTTCCGTTTCTTCATTTGTAAAAGGTGAACTAGAAACACCAAACTCACATGATTATCATGAGGAAAAACCCATATATTTAGATCGTCACAGTCTTGGGGACTTGGTAAGTACTCAACAACAGTTAGAAATGAAACAATGTTCCTTTCACTCTATTTCCTCCTTTGTTAAAGAAATGGCTTCTCCCACTCCTCCAGCCTGAAGCCTAGAGAAAGGACTGGATGGGGTACAGATACCACCAGCTCATCCCCCTGGCTGTGCCAAGGCTGTGTAACTCTTGGGGGAGAATCCTGGCGCCAAATACCTTTGAAACCGAAATCAGTCAAAGGGAGAAATAAAGTTAAGAAACCCGTTTACTTCTTACAAGCAGTCATCCTGTCTCTGTCTTGACCCGGCTGCAGCAGAAGAGAGCTCCACCCAACCTTCAGGTCCAGATAAACCCTTGCTTGCCAATGTAATTACCTATTGATATGGAGATGGACTACTTCTCTCTACCCCTTGGAAACACCTGTTTATATGCAGATGCACTAAAGCCAGGCGAGGGATTCTGGAAATATTACAATTTTACCCACAGGCTACAATGTCAGAGTGCCATAAGGGAGAGCTGTCTGACCTCATCTTAAAAACCAGACAAGTAAACTGCTATCATTTGACGACTAATTTCAGCTTACAGAATTTGTTCTTTTGCCCAGCTGCCCATTCGCAATAAAAATACATCAGACCTACCTTTGCCAGGTACTGTGCTGGGTCTCAGAACTTGTAATTCTCAGGGGAAAGTGTGTTCCCAGCCCTGGGGTAAAATAAACCTGCTTAGCTGAAATCAGCCAAGGGGAAAAAGTAAAGTGGGAGAAGCCTGTTTATCGCTTACAAGAAGCCTGGCTCCCTTTGCTCTGTGACCGCCACTGTCACTCCCCCGTTTCTCTCCTGTTTTGGCTGGGGAGGCCCCAAAACCTCTCCTGTCCCAGGGTGCTTGCCTCTCCTCTCCCCTCCCCACCAAACTTGTAAACACTTATTGATATGGCGATAGACTAAGGAGAGAACAGCTCCTCTCCACACCCTGTAAACACCTCTTGATATGGAGATGGACTAAGGCCAGGCCAGAGATTCTGGAAATATTGCAATTTTATCCACAGAACTAGTGTTGCAGGAACTGCAGGAACTATGAACAAGGAGTTGGGACACCAAGACCTTTGGCGAGAAGCAGTTTATTAGTGCTGGCACTGGCTCAGTGGATTCATATCCAAAGGCTGAGCCCTGAGCACAGCAGGACCATGCCTTTTATACATTCATTATGAGGGTAAAGGAGAGTCAGCCTCCAGGAATGTTGCAGTGGGAGCTGTTAGTATAGTGTAGGTTCAGCCAGAATGCTGGTTATGTTTTAACCTATCTCAATAAAAGGTACCGGGATACTCTATTGTAAACTAATGGGCCTACATGACTATGATCAACAAGCTGTTCCATATCATTGGGTCCCGGTGGGGGGTACATTGTTACATTGCTTCAAATTTAAGCACCCTGGTATTCCTCTGTATTCTTAAAGCCTTAAAGAAACATTGTCCCTTTTCTTGACTTGGCTTCCTACCACACTAGAACAAGATATTTGTCATAATTCCTTAAGATGCATATAATACAGTAGATGAAATCTGCAAATAAACAGTTGCAGTGCCAAGTAATTAGTGCTATGATAAAAAGATATCCACAGACTCGTATAGATCACATAGCATGGGCATCACTCAAGAGTTGGGAGCAGATCAATGGCACAGAAGTATTGGAAATGCTTCCCAAAGGATGGGATATCTGACCTTGTTTAGACCTGACAAGCAAAGGTGAGAAAGGTTTAGAAGGTTCATTTCAGGCAAAATTTCAGAGGTAGAGAGCATGATTCAGGAAAGTGAAAGTTGTTAGATAAGATGCAGCATAGATATTAGGAGGAATGCTGAAGAGAATGGGGTGGCAGATGATAAATATATTATGCAACTTTACTTTTGTGAAAATGAAAATGTAAATATGAAGGCAGAGGAAGCACAAAGATTACAATAGTAATCTATTCAAGTTATTTTGAAAGTTCAAGCCAATGTCCAGGGCCGAATGAAAAGTCAGGATTAAGATACATGAAGGAGGCAGAACTTTCAAAATAGTGATGTGTAATTTACTGGAGCACATAGGATCTGCATCTCTCATTCTTAATTTCCACTTTCCATAGAGTGTTCAGGGAGCTTCGTATTATATCACTTTACAGTAGTTGCTAAAAGAAGAGGCAGTAGAAACATTGGTTCAGAATTTGACGTTTTGAATCTGACAATGATAAGAAAAACAATAACAATGCACTGTAACTTCAGGGGAAAATATGTCCCCAGCCCGGGGCAAATAACCTTTGAAGCCAAAATCAGTCAAAGGGAAAAAGAAAGTGGGAGAAACCCATTTATTGCTTAGAAGCTGTTGTCTACTTTGGCTCACCTGTGTCTCTCACCACCTGGCTGCAAAAGGACCCCACCACACCTCTCCAGTCCCAGTGCTCGCTGGCTCCCCACCCACTTTTTTCACCTATTGATATGGAGATGCACTAAGGCCAGGCAAGAGATTCTGGAAAAATTGCAATTTTACCCATATGCATTATTTGTTGTTTTTAACATACGAAGAATGTACTGTTACTGGATGATAAAAGTTAATGCTTTCAATTATTTTATCTTTTCAATTATTAATTAATTCTATGAAGTCAGTATGCTTTCTTCAGGTTGATGGGAGAAATATGCATAATAACAATGTGTGTTAAAGTTCATTATAAACTGTAGGGTGATTTTATATACATTTGCGCATTTGCTTCTCCAAATGGCCCTGTGAGATAAATGTTAACCCTCATTTTACAGACAGGGAAACTGAGGCACACATTTACTTGAGCTTATCCAGTAGTTAAGCCAGGAATGGGTCTCAGTTTGGTACAATTCCAATGTCATGGTGCCTCCCTCTATGATGCCAATAGTGGGATCAGAATTCCTTCTCTTTTTGGGAAACTGTCAGGGACTCTGGGGTATAGCAGGAACCTGCAGGAGGAAACGAGAATATGTCTTGGTTCATGTAACTCTCTCCCTGACCTTCTCTAGACGAATCACTTGGCATGCTATTGGAGGGGTAGGGATTTATTTAGTTTTTCTGGATGTTTCTTTAAGGATGTTAAAAGGAACCAGCCAATAGTAATCTCAAACAGGATATCCTTTAGGGAAAACACTCCACACTAAATACAAACAAGGGATTTCAGACTGAAGAATCACAGACACTGAAGAATCCCTTTAATTTAGTTCTCAGTGGGCGTTTGTGTGTGTGTGTGTGTGTGTGTGTGTGTGTGTGTGTGTGTTAGTTTCAGAGTATCTCTTGACTTTTAGTGGACTACCTACTAGGGATATGTGTGACTCCTTTTGGGAATCTGTGTAAATTTGGTGAATGTTTCTTCAGGATTCTATCTCCTTCTACATGTGTTTTTTTGCACATATACTTTTTCTTCTGTATATTTCTTTATATGCTGGTGTCTTTCTCTTTTGCCCCCCCCCCTCTTTTTTTTTCAATGATCTTGTTCCTAGAGTAGTCAAGCCCATTAGGACACTTAAAAATAAGAAATATCAATGAGCACATTCCCCCTGAATTCAGCCAGGACCACCCACAGTGAATCATGTGGCCAGGACTCAATTTTCACTGGGGACACATCTTTAGATTTTGCTGTCCGTAGGCTTTAGTGTTTAGTCTCCACCATCTCTTGGGTCACGGAAGGCGGGGCTCTGCTTCTGCAGTCTTCTTACTGAAGTTCAGTCAGTATCCCTGGAAGAAGAGTGACACTCAGTCCCATAAGCCTCTGCTGGATTTGTGTTTGAACATCCCTTTCCTGCCCACCAAGTGTTCTTCTGAATACCTCATTGTTATAGTCATACTCGCCACCCTTTTGAGGGATTTAATGGCTAAATCAGATCTTTTTTTCATGGCACGTCTCAAGGCGGACCCCAACCCTTATCTCAGCTGCTGATCTTTCCCACTGCAAACCTGGTGCCAGTGTGTCCCAGAACCCTCTCAGCCCCTGAGAGAGCACTTCAGAGTAAACACGTCGAAATACCAAGAGGATATTTACAGCCACTGAGCAAGCTCCCAGTTTCCTCAGCAGGGCTGTAGACAATGTGTTCCTGCATCAGCCTTCAATTGTACTGTCAGAAATTGATATGGGACCAAGATTGAGAAAATATTATGCTAAGTTAGTCAATAGGCAAACAAAACATTGTCTACCATCTCTTTAGAGGATCTTGGTCTGAATGTTTGTATGGTTTCACAGTGATAACTACAAATACTGGGCCTCTCCTGCTTAAACTTCCTGATCTATTTCCCAGGGACTTCAGGGAGCCTGGCTTTGGAGCTGGGAGAGCCACATGGCACCTAACAACTTATGCTTTTCTTGTTTCAGGGGACAAAGCTCTACTCCTCAGGTTTCCCTCCACCCAGTCCCACTGTGAAAACTCTTAAAGTTCCTGTTAAAGCATTTGGGAATGGAGGCATCTCCTATGCCTGTCAAATACCCTTCATGCCAGTTTCTCAAGCCCCCTATGGGCCAATGTTATCAACGATCTGATGCTGACAGATTGAAGCCTCTAAATCTTGTTGAGAGACCCTGGAGAGAAAGGCAATCAACTGCAGGGTGTTCTTAAATTAATTTCTTGTGCTTTAGAAGCTAATTCCTTTTCAAAAATCCAACCAAGTATTAAGAGTCCAACCCACATTGTTTTAGGATTTATGATCTATAATAAGGTCCCATTAAATTCTCCTCGTTCTCTCTCCTTCATACAGTTATGTTTATTTCTTGCACCTTGACACATCTGCCTTCGTTCCTTTGCATTTGTTTATTGAACCTAGAATACCATTCTTTTCTCTACCTTGCAAAAGCCTACTACTCATCATTTAAAGGTCCCCCATTCAATCCATCCATTAGGAGGTGACATACACTGCTCAGAGACTCTTTCCCTCTCTCTACATTTCCTCGTTATTTCTACCGTGTGTTCTTTCTATCACAACCTGCATTATATCCAGTGCTCTCCCCTAGGGTGGGACTAGGGTGAAGCAAGGGCACGAAATGTAAGGAGATGCTCAGTCTCAGGGCTGTGCACTTAAATTATAAGCTCTGTGCACCTCACTTGCTCCACCCTGGTCCTGGCCCTGCCTTCACTGCACAAACCCTCTCTCAGGAAAGACTGGTGCGAGTCATGTAGGCCTAAAGGTAAGTGCACTGCCTTCTAGTCAATCATACGCTATGGCTGCTTGCTCCTTATTTTTCAATTTAAGATATTAGCTAACGATTTCTTACCATGGCAGAAGGTGATTCAGCTCTCTTAAATGCACCTCTTCCTCCCCACCTCTGGGCACACACACTTTCCTTCCCACATTCTTGCAATATAATCACCTCACACTTTCACAATGTTGGGTTAAATAGTCTATGTATATCATGATGATCATGAAACCATTATCATAGCTGGGTTTGTAAGGTACAGTATTTACATTTCCTTTCCTTATAAACTTTTTGCTTTCCTTAGAAATGATGGTTTCTTTTACATTTTATTTGCATAATCATTCATCTGCCTATCAGTCAGTGAACTCTAAATCGTTTCCAGAGCTGCAGAACTCCTTTTTATATGGTTAGAACACCAGGGAACTTACTGATTCCATCTCCTACCTCCGTGGACTACTCCGTGCTCTCCAGGCCTGCTGCTTACCTAGCACAGTGGATTTCCTTCATCTTCTGCCTGGGAATTCCACCACCCCTCTGTGTGGAATCCTGGTGTCTTAGAGCCCAGGACTTCCTTAATCCTTGTTTTATTCTCTTAGGCAGAACAAATCTTGGAGAACTTGTGTGTAAAAAAATATATGTCTTTATTCTCTTCTCACACTTGACTCATAATTTGACCAAGAATAGAGTTCTGGGTTGAAAACATTTTTTTCCAATAGCTTTGAAGCATAGCTTCATTGTCTTCTAGCCTTCAGCACCACTAATAAGAGAAGAGCAGTTAGGTTCCTATGTGGTTTATATTTAGGTTTATATGTAGCTTTGCCCCAGCCCCACCTTTTAGGACTTCCTCTTTATCCTTAGTCTGGAATTTTATTATGGCATACCTTGCAATAGGTGTCTTTTAATGCACTGTGTTGGGCATTCAGTATTTTGTTTTTCTTTTGGTTTAAATCTGGACACTGAATGCCGGGACATTTTCTTATATTATTATTTTGAAAGTTTCCTTCCTTCTGTTTTTTTTTTCCTTTATCTCTCTTTCTAAAATTCTTATCAGTCACATGTTGGCCCTTGTTCTGGTGATCTATTGATATCTAACAAGCCATCTCAAAACCAAGTGACTAAAACAATAGCAATCATTTATTTCACTCACAAATCTGTAATGTGGTCAGGGCTTGTGAGGGATGGCCTCATCCCTGCTTTATGTGGCATCACTATGGCATCTCCATGGGACTAGAGGACTCACTTCTAAGATAGCTCAGTCACCATCAGGGCTGGCAAGTTGGTGGGGGCCTTGGTATCTCTCCACTGGGACTCGCCACAGGGATGCTTGAGCTTTCTCAGAATATGGTGGTTGGGTTCTGGAGTGGTGTTCTAGGAGGCCTGGACGGAAGTTGCAAGGCTCCTTAGGACCTAGCCTTGGACATGAACGAGCATCATGTCTACCACATTCTATTGGTCAAGCAAGTCACCAAGACCAGCTCTCTTAAGAGGGGATGTAGACTCTTCCTCTGAATGGGAAGAATAGCTAAGAATTTTTAGCCATCTTTGATCTGCCATAACACCCACTGCTCTAATTTTCAGGTATTTCTCCCTTATTTTTAATTTCTGGATTTTCTTCTAGATCTTAGAAGAGTTCTTCAACTTTATTTTCCAGCCTTTCAACCGACCTTTAACAAAAACAATTTAAAAAAATCTTATTGGTCTATTTCCATGAATTCTTCTTTAATTTATTCAATTCTCACTCTGAAGATATAATATTTTTTCTTCTGAGGATGAAAATTATAGTGTGTTCCAGTTTTCTTCTGTTCCATGCAAGCTCCCCTTTTCCCCATCCTATTCTTAGTCTTACTCCTCATCTCTGCTTCCAGAGGCATCTGGTATCTCAACTAGCTGAGCCTTTTTGGAACTTCATGATGCCATATCAGCTTGCTTCATTTTGATTTCCTTTAGTAGTTTTTTGGCTTTGGCATTTCCTGTCTGGTAAGGATATCCTTTTTCATCTCCAAAAATATTAACATTTTAAAATCTATTATCTTTTTTTCTATTCTTTGTCTTTGTGAGTTTCCACTTTTTTCCCCCTTTACTCTCATTTTGTTGGAGTTTTGAGAAGGATGTGTTAAGTCTGACGTGTTTAAACAGAAATCTGCCTGTATTTTTTTCCTCCACTGGGGAACAGCCAAGTGTTTCTTTTGAGATAAGAACAACTTCCTTCCAGACGACCCTGAGGAGATCTACTGGGCTCACCAAAGACTCCCATTTCTGGCCTCCAGGACAAAATCATGCTTAGTAGGGCTGATCCAGATGATGAAGGAGCAACTAGCAGCTGTGGCTCACGTCACAGAGACAGAGCCAACCACAGTCCAAGTCCCCTGCCTGCTTCCACATTGAGGGACTAAAGAAAAACCACATTTACTGGATTTGTCACTCGCTGGCTAAGCATCAACACGTGGTATGTCGCATTTAATTTTTATAACAACCTCTTGTATTGTTATCACCTCCATCTTAGAGACAAAACATCTGAGCCAGAGAGTTTTAACATCTTTCCAAGGCCACACAGCTGGTACCATGCCACAGCTAACCCAGGAGGTGTCCTTTTGAGACTGTGTTTCCACTCCTCTTTGCCTCCCAATTACGTATCACCTGTGTGATGTGGGGATCTGATTACTCCTTTTGCCTGGGGACCATCACATCGACAGGGATTTTTGTCTCTGGTGTGAGTAATGAGAGGAAGAGAGACTGTCAACTTTTCAAATATAAAACCAGCATATAAGGGTAGATGTTATGTTAAATTGGCTGAGGAGGTTGGAAAAGGGAACATAGGAGTGAATAACAGGTGTATTCCAATAAATGTATAAACTATATGGATTAGGTTTTAATGAATAAGTGCCTTTTATGTACCAAGCATTGTGTTATATGCACAGACTTATTGCTTTGTTTAAGCTTTAAAACAGCCTTAAGTGAGATGATACTTACCTACTTTTCAGATGAAGTAGCTCGTGATCAGATTGGTTAAGATACCTATGAAGGTTGCACAGGTAGAAAAGTACAGAGGTGGGATTCACACCCAGACCTCTGTCTTTAATTAACCTTGGTTTCCTTTCCAAGGGAAGATATTGTTGTTTTCAGTAAAAATAAAATCTACTATGGAAATCTTTTATCACGTGGTTTGCTATGTATCGAGCCTTAGAAAGGTGTGAGAGGTAAAATTAATCTCATCAGGCTTCTATTAAATGTTGACATTAGCTATAGATCTTGGGCAAATGACTTCCTCCAGGTGTTTCATTTATTAGGTGGAGGTAACAACACCTCCAACACAGATAACAAAGAGAAAATACCCTGCACGGTGGCACATACAGTGTAAGTCTCAAAAAATGATAAATAGTATTAGAACAGCCCTGTGGTCAGGCTATATTTTTGGGCTGAAAACTGCATCTACCTTAAAGGCAAGGTCCAGGGCACTCCCTTACACTGCATAACTCACTACTCTGTGGCTTTGACCACAGATCTTTGGGTACAGAGGAAGATGAATGATGAGAACCATTTTACAGAATTGCTGGGTCTTCATCATTATCTACCCAACTCTAAGAACAGTGCCTTCTCTCCTCCCCTCTTTGGTCCCCCTGTAGGGATCACACTACACAGTGATTTCCAGTACCTGGTTAAGATCTAAATGCTGATGAGTCAGCAGAGAGGGACTATGGGGTCTGAGATATTACGGTATCCCTGGGCTGAAGTGAAGGAAGCTTTCAGACTGTACTTTGTTAGAGGTGGAGGCTTGATGCTTCTTCCCATGAGGATGAGAAAAGCTGTGGCTGCCTGGCTTCTGACCAGAGTGGAGCAGTGTGACTTAGAGCGACCTTCTCAGTGTTTTGTGTGCACATGGATCTCTTGGGTATCACATTAAAAGTATATTCTTACTTGTAAGGTCTATGGCAGGATCTAAGACTCTGCCTAGTTAATAAGCTTCCAGGGGTTGCATGCTGCTGGTCCTTGGACCACAGTCTGAGCAGAGAAGTTTCTGGAAAAGTCAGGATATGCAGCCTGAGTTACTAATTATTCCATCATGGACAAATCAGTTACCTCTCTAATCCTCAGATTCCTGAACTTTAAAATGGAGAAATAAAGCTTTGAAGAAGAGACATTTAAAGGGGTATATTGCTTTAAAAGTTTGCATCTTCTTAATTAAAAATTCTTCTGATTTTACATAATGGAAATTATTTGATGACTCAGAATCCATTGGAACTGGCATTGCAAAACCTTTATCCATATTTAATAGGGCTCAAATGGCTTCAATTTATGGTCACTTAAAAGTGGAGATGAAGAAAAGGGCTGTGAGAAAAATTTAAGAAAAACCTACAGTAATTACCAAATGTTGCAAGGCAGGAAATGAACAAATAAAACTAAAAAATATTACATCCTTTATAAAAAAAGATAATTTTGAAGAGCTTTGTAAGTTCTGAAGCACTGTGTCTCATACATGACCATCAAGATAATAAAGTTCAGAAAAATATCTGGTATCAGAACTCAGTATATAATTTATACTGATCAAATCAATTGGCATAATTCTTTCCACTCTGAACTTTCAGTTAATTTAATGTAACAATAACAATAGCAATGATTATAAAGCAACCTAGAGTAATTCAATTTATAGACCCCACTTCTTATTGAAAACAGATGTGGGGCTTCTTACCAAAATAGCTCTCTCCTGCCTTTCTTTCCAGAAGGGCTTCTGAAAGTGGGGAGCCTTCCATTGCAGGCCATCCTATCCCATGGAAAAAGAAGGTGCTTGGGTCCTCTTATACAGTGGGCTTTGACCACAAGGCTCTGGATTGCTTTGGGCACCTAATCACTCTTATACCTGTTGTGGGGAAAATGGAAGTTCCTATGGCCAGGATCCTCACCTGACCCTAAACTACTTGATGATGTAAGTGGCCTGCCGCTAGGCTACTGCTTCCACACCCGTAGGCAATAAGCTATTACTGACTGAGCCACTATATAAAGAGCTCTGCTCAGTGCTCTGGGTGGAGGCAGAGAGGACAGAGGATTACAGATCTGCAGACTGATGGATGCAGATGTAATTCTGATGCTCAACCTATTGCTGGGAGAACAAGTTAGGTAATAAACCCTTTTACCCCAAGAACGTTCCGTTGTCATTCCTCAGTCTCACTCTAACCATAGTGAGCTTGCCCGGGATTGTAACCCATTGGCAAGACACCTGTAAATACAGTATTTGTTCAGTTTCTCCAGCTTCCCAGCTTCTCACCATAATGAAGCCAAAGGTGGGGGTGATTTTGCATCTGGGGAACAAATTGTAACAATCTAGCAATATCCCTTCACCTGTCTGGGAGACAGGTAAGGAATCCCTGTGATTGTGCTGGAATGAAATTGATGAGACTATATCACTCTGAGGTTCTAGGGCTGTGAGTGCCACTCATCTGTGACCTGTCCAGAAGCCCCAGGCCAGTGGTTCTCGAAGTGTGGTCCCTGGATGAACAACATCAACATTACCTGCAATCTCATTAGAAATGCACATTTTGGGTCCCTAACCAAGGTCTACTGAATCAGGAGCTCTGGAGGAGGCACCCAGTACTCTGCATTTAACTTGCCCCTTGTCACCCCCAGGGTGAGTCAGATGCACAGGAAAACCAGACTACTGCAGGCTGAAGTCTCCCACTGGAGCCAGAGCCATCTTAGCAACTTCCTTCTTCAGCACAGCCCTAAGTCAGGAGGAGAAGAAGAGAGAGAAAGAGGTAAGAGAAAGGAAAACTGCATGGTAGCCCGATGCTGCAGCCTCTGCTCAGATAGTTAAGGAGACTGATACCCTTGGCACCAAAGTATCAGGGTTATACTTTGTTAAACTCACTTCCAGTAGTGGGTTGGGGTGGGGAGCCGGGGAGCTGGGGAGGGAGACCTAATTTGTAGCATTTGATGACTTTCATGGCGTGCATGCTCCCACCATGTCCGATTTGGGGCTAACAAAGCGCATGTTGCTGAATACGTGGTTGAGAAGAATGCTACCAGTGGGCTCTCACACTAGCTGGCTATGAGCTGTTTTGTCACCCACTCCTTGCCACCAAAGGAACAAGGAACCCTCTTCTCTCCAGCAATTGCATCCCCTGCATAGTAATCTCATCTTTGTGCAGCCAAACACTCAAGAGAAGGTAGGAAAGTATTTTTAGTTGCATATAGCCACGACTGTTTTTACTAGTTATGAACTACTAGTCTATTCTTTGTTTGGACCTTTTTTATAGACTGGCTTTTCCCCAGAGAATGAAGTATGATATAGTGAGGTGAGGAAGAGGCAATCTGGACTTAGAGTTAATTCATCTAGGGTCCAGCTTAGATTTTGCTGTTAATTAGCCATATGATCTTGTTCAAATCACTTCTACTTTCTGGCCTCAGTTTTCTCATCAGTAAAATGAAGGGCTGGCTGAATTGTGTTTAAATGTTATGGATCACCATGATCTTAATAGTCTTTTTTTCACTGATGATCAGTGGGTTTTGGTTATGCCCTTTGAAAAACAGGTCCAACCTGCCAGTGAGGGAATTCCTTTGCGGAATCCAAGTGGGTGCCTGGTAAGCTAAAACTCCCTTGGGTCAAAGGGACTCAAGTCTTTGGCACAATCTTCAAATTGAAAAAGACTAATGGCAAGTGTATTGGTTTTTGAACATGACAGATTTGGTTTTGAATTTGGTGTCAGACACTACTGTGTGACTAAGGAAAATCACAGCTTCTGGGAACCTTAGTTGTCTGTAAGATGGGGTAATAATACCTGGTTTAGGCTTGTGTGACTACTAGATGAATGGTAAAGTTTAGGTAAAAGCAAAGACAGAGGAAGTTCTCAATAAATGATTAAAATTGCCATGTTATTAAAGGATGATGAATGTCAACTCAAGCATATTAGAAGACAGAAGGTGAAAACAATACATTGAAAATAAAGAGCCCTGTAGCTTAGAGAAGACTCAAGATGGGCATGCTGCAGATCCTCAAATGCTTAAAGGAATTAATCTTATTTTGCTTGGCCATCAGGGATAGAATTTGGAGCAATAGGCAGACTTTCAGGAAGACCAGTTTGGGCTCATGATCATGGAGAACAGTCTTTCCATCATGGCTATTCAGAAGTACGAGCTGCATTCAGATGTTCTGAGTTCTTGATCACTGTGCATGCTCATTCTTAAGTCAGTGCTTCTCCAACTTTAATGTGCCTGTGAATCTCCTGGGGATTTTTTTTTTATCGTGCAGATATGATTCAGCTGGATCTAGGGAGGGGGCTGAGATTCTGCATTGCTAAGAAGCACCCAGCTGATACTGATGTTGGGTCCATCGATGGAGATGGAGGGTTGATCATACTTGGAGTAGCAAAGCCTTATATCATGCATGCATTCTCAGGAGGAGAGGGATCTTCTTCAAGGGGGTAAAAATTGGTTGGGGAGAGGGAGACAAAAAAAGGCTTTGCCTGTGTAAAGCATGGGTATGCATACAGTACTTACACAGATACACAGTATATTTGTGGCATTAAAATTTCATGGGGAGAAGTCATTAGGGAAAGTTAAGAGAGCTAAGGGGAGAAGGTTAATAAAAAAACATTGAAAATCAGTGGGTTGGACAAATGAATTAGCAGAGCCAGCCTGTGCCCTCTGCCGTGAGTGCAGGAGTGCTCTGTCCCCACTCAGCTTGTTCTCCCCACCCCCAGACAAGAGCAGAGAATACCTAGATTAGGGCATTGCAGGAGTTCTGTGATTCGAAGCCCAGTTTAAACCATTCTGTGGGAAGACAATGGTTTTCGGCACCTGTCTACATGCCTTCTCTCCTGTGAAGAACCCCACGCAACAATCAGTGGAGAAGTCAACAGTTTACAAGACCCATAGATGTCCCATGTGGTTTTCAGACTCAAGAAGCACAAATACACAAATATGGACTGAAACCCCAAGAGTGACTATCTGAGTAAACAACCACTGGAGAGGTTTTACTGGGACGTGCTGGGGAGTCAGTACACCCTATTTCTAGTGCAGATGAGGCACTTAGGGACCCTTATGAGCTCTTCCACACTGCCCGCCCTGGTGGGATTTGTGGCACCTGTGATTTACTAACTGGTGCTCCTCAGGAAGAATATTGGCACTCAATCAGTCCTGACACTGACCACCTGGGTAGGTTTTCTGAGATTCAGTCTCTTCATCCACAAAACAATAGCACCAAATTGTAGAACTGTTGTAAGGGTTAAATGAGATAAGGATTAGTTAGTCCTATGTTTCTTGCTGTTGTTCTTATTGCTGGCCCTGCTGATATTGCCAAAATGATGGCTGGGTGCCCTCTGTAAATATTAGTGAATTACTAATGGCTGATCGCAGTCTGTTTACTCCTGTCTCTCTGTCCTATTTACATTGTCCTTCTCTGAAGTTTTCATGAGTTTCCTTATGAAGGGGCCATAGACCACACGGTCATGAAGGGCTACTGAGCCGCCTTGAGTGTTCCCTGACGCTCCAGGTTCATCCCAGCATTTCTGAAGCTGCAAATGTGCATCTCAGCAGCCTGGTTGTCAGGTGCTTGTTTGATCTGCAAAGTTGGTCATGGCTCACTTGAGCCATGTTTGAGCCTATAGATGACTTGGTGAGGAAGGCTCTCTCAAGAGGTCTATTTTTAAGAATGAATTCACAAGGGAAAGGTTTATGTGGGATCCTAGGGGCAGAGAATAGGGGTGGGCTGGGGGGTAAACCGTGTAGAGCCTTGTTACTCAAAATGTGGGTGTGGACCCTGCTCTAGTTTGATTAACTTTAAAACATTTAGTTTTCATTATTCATTCCTATAGATGAGACAACAAAATGAAAGTGTCCAGAACAAATAATTTGCTTTTAAGAAACACAAACAAAAGAGTTTTTGTCTCTTTTAATGTAGTCCCTTGGGTGGGGATTGGGAGAGAGGCATCATTTCCATGACACTATCATTGATCAGAATAGGGATATAATTTTGGCAAATGTGTTCAGAGAAAGTTTGAGTCAGTCAAGAAAATCAGTCTAACTGGGTCTTGTTTTTGATAATTCTGTATTTCCCAGTTGGCCACTGTAGTGGTTTTAACATATGTCTCAAATTTAACATCTCTGCCTTTGAAAGGTGAAATCCAAACCCTTCCTTATTCAATGAATAGAATTCGGTAGAGGTGATGCTCTCTGATTTTCAAAGATAGGTCATAAAGAAGGATAGCTTCTGTCTGGTTTTCTATCTTAGTTCACTCTACCTGAGGACACTCAAGGAGTCCCCGGGAGAGGCCTCTGTGGGGAGGGACGGAGGCCTCCCACCAACAGCTATTACTGGTGTGCTGCTCACTGAATGGGTCCCTTTGGAAATGGATTCTGCAGCCTGAACAGACCTTCAGATGACTTTGTCCCTGCTAGCATCTTTGCGACTTCATCAGAGAGCCTGAGTCCAAACCACCCAATCACACTGCTCACAAATTCCTGGCCCACAAAAACTGTGAGAGTGGTGTTTTTTTTTATTTTTTTCATTGTTTTAACCCATAAACTTTTGGAGTCATTTGTTATGCAGTTAGAGATAACTCATAAAGATTTGATACTTGGAAACAGGATGTCACCAACGCAAAGCCCTAAATCTGGCTATGGAACCAGACAGTAAAGGAAGCCAGGAGGACCTTCCAGAAAGGGTTAGGGAAAGCCTAAAGAGCTTTGATGAGACTATTACTACAAGTCTGACAGCCTTCCAGGAGGTCGCTAGGGGCACGAAAAGTGAAGAAATGTTAATGGAAACTAGAGGAAAGGGATGCTTGTCCTGCAATGGCAGAAAGTTAAGCAACACTGTCACCTGTGTTAATGTGAAAAATAGAAAACATACTTTATGAACTGGGTGATCCAGCCAAGGAGAGTGAGGGGCAAGAGTTGAAGGTGTTCGCCTGGTTTCAGTTCGTGCTTTAAGTAAAATCCATCAGGAGCCACTATAATTATTTATAATCATGAAGAGAAAAAGAAGAGAGTGATAAAAAGGGGCAGAACTTGCTGGTTTTGAAAATTCACAGCCCTTCAGATGGTAATTAATGCTAAAACCAAGGTATGCATTCTGGCATAGAGCAAACCTCTGACACTGTCAGAAAAATATTGTCTCAATGTGAGGCTGAGGATGGGACCATGAAATCCTTTAAGGTCTCAAAGATCAGAAAACGTGTTGGTGAAACATTAGTTTCTAAGGTAGTTTTCCCTTAGCACCTTCATCAGAAGCCAAATGCCCAGCTGTGGTCTGAATGTTTGTGCCCCTCCACCCCCCAAGTTCAGATGTTAAAATTCTATCCTCCCAAGGGGGTAATAGGAGGTGGTAGCTTTTAGGAGATGATTAGATCATGAAAGCAGAGCCCTCATGAATAATATGAGTGCCCTTAGAAAGAGACCCCACAGAGCTCCTTAGCTCCCCTACCATGTGACGAGACAGCAAGAAGTCAGCCTTCTGCAATTTATAGTAGAAGGTTCTCCCGGGAACCCAACCATGCTGGCATCCTGATCTTGGACTTCCAGCCTCCAGACTTATGAGAAATGAGCCACCCACTCTGTGATGTTTTGGTAAAGCAGCCTGAATGAACTAAGACAGGCACTCATCTGGAAATGATTAGTGAGTATGGCTTTTGCCCAACTCCAATACAATCGTACAAGACCCACAACATTCTTAGGAGAATTTTATTGTCAGAAACAGTGCCAGCTTAGATGAAAGAGCCATAGATAACACAAAATTTAAAAACGCCCTTTGGACTCCCAAACTTCAACAAGCAGGAAACAGGCTGAGAAAGCTAGTGAACTGCCAACTTGAGCTGTTTCTCAAGGGGAGAGAATAACTCAGCGGTTAGAACCAAGAGTTTAAAAGGCAGAGGCCAAGAGCCATGGCGTAATATTTCCAGGCCTGGAGTATACAGTCAAGGAATTGCTACCAGGTACCGTGATCAATTTCAGAATTGTTGTGGATCAGACACTTCTGTGAGCCTCCCTTTCATCTCCTTTTTGAGTGGGAGGGTCTTTGAGTCTATTACAACCATCCTGTATCATGCCACTACTGCACGTGGGTGTGAGACCACGGCAGAGGAGAGAGGGGGATGTGTGTCTACAGTTCATTTTACAGATCAAGGGGAACTTTCTTCAGGGAACAATACCCGAGGAGCCTCATCTGCCCTGGGACATGATTTACCTGACAGGATCCTAGGCTTCATGATGTAATGGGAAGAAAATTTTAGGGGCCTTGAGAGCAGATGAATGTATTTTGCCTGTGGGATGAATAATAAATGGCTTGTGAGCTGAGCGGAGACTGGGGAGAGGGTTTAAAACATGCACACGAATTCTCTGACATGCTTCTCTTCAAACAGTGTCTGCTAATTCTCCTCCCCTTGAATTTATGCTAAACTTGGT
The DNA here is from genome assembly GCA_032199065.1 of Smutsia gigantea. Lineage (NCBI taxonomy): Eukaryota > Metazoa > Chordata > Mammalia > Pholidota > Manidae > Smutsia > Smutsia gigantea. The sequence continues at coordinate 105,546 of JAVSCE010022353.1, read as the reverse complement.
GACTTACTTCTAGTGAATAGAATGTGGCAGATGTGATGTGCTGACTTCCGAGGAAAGGTCACAGGAAATACAGATAATATCTAATTCTTTCTCTTTGGCTCGCTTGTCCTAGAAGACAACTGCCATGTTATAAAGATAACAAGCAGCCTTTTTTTTCCTCTCTATATTTTTTTTCCAATTTTATTGAAAAATAATAGATAGATATCACTCTGTACATTTTAAAATTAAGGTATTATTGATATACACTCTTATGAAGGTTTCACATGAAAAAACAATGTGGTTACTATATTTACCCATATTATCAAGTCCCCACCCATACCCCAATGCAGTCACTGTCCATCAGTGTAGTAAGATGCCATAGATTCACTATTTGCCTTCTCTGTGCTACACTGTTTTCCCCGTGATCCCCCACACCATGTGTATTAAACATAATACCCCTCGAGAATCTGAAAGCTTTTCATCTAAGATCCGGAACAAGACAGGGATGCCCACTCTCTCCACTGTTATTCAACATAGTACTGGAGGTCCTAGCCATGGCAATCAGACAAAACAAAGAAATACAAGGCATCCAGATTGGTAAAGAAGAAGTCAAATTGTCACTATTTGCAGATGACATGATATTGTACATAAAAACCCTAAAGACTCCACTCCAAAACTACTAGAACTAATATCTGAATTCAGCAAAAGTTGCAGGATACAAAATTAACACACAGAAATCTGTTGCTGTCCTATACACTAACGATGAACTAACAGAAAGAGAAATCAGAAAAACAATTCCATTCGCAATTGCATCAAAAAGAATAAAATACCTAAGAATAAACCTAACGAAGGAAGTGAAAGACCTGTACTCTGAAAACTACAAGACACTTCTAAGAGAAATTAAAGAGGACACTAACAAATGGAAATTCATCCCATGCTCTTGGCTAGGAAGAATAAATATTGTCAAAATGGCGATACTACCTAAAGCTATCTACAGATTCAATGCAATCCCTATCAAAATACCAACAGCTTTCTTCAATGAACTGGAACAAATAATTCTAAAATTCATATGGAACCACAAAAAACCCTGAATAGCCAAAGCAATCCTGAGAAGGAGGAATAAAACAGGGGGAATTATGCTCCCTGACTTCAAGCTCTACTACAAATACACAGTAATCAAGACAATTTGGTATTGGCACAAGAACAGACCCACAGACCAGTGGAACAGAATAGAAAATCCAAACATTAACCCAAACATACATAGTCAATTAATATTTGATAAAGGAGCCTTGGATATACAATGGGGAGATGACAGCCTCTTCAGCAACTGGTGTTGGAAAAACTGGACAGCTACATGTAAGAGAATGAAACTGGACTACTGTCTAACCCCATACACAAGAGTAAACTCAAAATGGATCAAAGACCTGAATGTAAGTCATGAAACCATAAAACTCTTAGAAAAAAACATAGGTAAAAATGTCTTGGACATAAACATGAGCGACTTCTTCATGAACATATCTCCCCAAGCAAGGGAAACAAAAGCAAAAATGAACAAGTGGGACTATATCAAGGTGAAAAGCTTCTGTACAGCAAAGGACACCATCAGTAGAACAAAAAGACATCCTACAGTATGGGAGAATATATTCATAAATGACGTATCCGATAAGGGGTTGACATCCAAAATATATAAAGAACTCACGCACCTCAACAAACAAAAAGCAAATAATCCAATTAAGAAATGGGCAGAGGACATGAATAGACACTTCTCCAGAGAAGAAATTCAGATGGCCAACAGGAACGTGAAAAGATGCTCCACATCGCTAATCATCAGAGAAATGCACATTAAAACCACAATGAGTATCACCTCACACCAGTGAGGATGGCCAACATCCAAAACACAAACAACAACAAATGTTGGGGAGGATATGAAGAAAAGGGAACCCTTCTACACTGCTGGTGGGACTGCAAATTAGTTCAACCATTGTGGAAAGCAGTATAGAGGTTCCTCAAAAAACTCAAAATAGAAATACCATTTGACCCAGGAATTCCACTCCTAGGAATTTACCCCAAGAATGCAGCCGTCCAATTTGAAAAAGACATTTGCACCCCTAAGTTTATCGCAGCACTATTTACAATAGCCAAGAAATGGAAGCAACCTAAGTGTCCATCAGGAGATGAATGGATAAAGAAGAGGTGGTACATATACACAATGGAATATTATTTAGCCATAAGAAGAAAACAGATCCTACCATTTGCAACAACATGGATGGAGCTAGAGAGTATTATGCTCAGTGAAATAAGCCAAGCCGAAAAAGACAAGTACCAAATGATTTCACTCATATGTTCACTCATATGTGGAGTATAAGAACAAAGAAAAAAACTGAAGGAACAAAACAGCAGCAGACTCACAGAACCCAAGAACGGACTAATAGTTACCAAAGGGAAAGGGACTGGGGAAAATGGGCGGGAAGGGAGGGACAAGGGGGAAAAAGGGGCATTACGAATAGCAGATGTAATGTTGAGGGGGGACGGGGAGGGCTGTACAACTCAGAGAAGACAAGTAGTGACTCTATAGCATCTCACTATGCTGATGGACAGTGACTGTAATGGGGTTGGTGGGGGGGACCTGATGAAGGAGGTAGTTTAATAATCATAATATTGCACATGTCATTGTAGATTAATGATACCGAAATAAACTATTAAAAAAAACAATACCCCTCAATCCCCATCCCCCACCCTCCCACACCCACCCTCCCACACCTCTCCCCTTTGGTAACCACTAGTTCCTTCTTGGAGTCTCTGAGTCTGCTGCTGTTTTGTTCCTTCAGTTTTGCTTTGTTGTTATACTCCACAAATGACGGAAATCATTTGGCACTTGTCTTTCTCTGCCTGGCTTACTTCACTGAGCATAATATCCTCCAGCTCCATCCATGTTGTTGCAAATGGCAGGATTTGTTTCCTTCTTATGGCTGAATAGTATTCCACTGTGTATATGTACCACTTCTTCTTTATCCATTCATCTACTGATGGACACTTAGGTTGCTTCCATATCTTGGCTATTGTAAAAAGTGCTGCAATAAACATAGGCATGTCTTTTTGAATCTGAGAAGTTGTATTCTTTGGGTAAATTCCAAGGAGTGGGATTCACAGGTCAAATGGTATTTCTATTTTTAGTCTTTTGAGGAACCTCCATATTGCTTTCCACAATGGTGAAGTAGCTTACATTCCCACCAGCAGTGTTAGGAGGGTTCCCCTTTCTCCACATCCTTGCCAGCATTTGTTGTTCTTGGTCTTTTCAATGCTGGCCATCCTTACTGGTGTGAGGTGATATCTCATTGTGGTTTTAATTTGCATTTCCCTGATGATTAGTGATGTGGAGCATCTTTTCATGTGTCTGTTGGCCATTTGAATTTCTTCTTTGGAGAACTGTCTCTTCATATCCTCTGCCCTTTTTTAAATCGGGGTATTTGCTCTTTGGGTCTTGAGGCTTATAAGTTCTTTATATATTTTAGATGTTAACCCCTTGTCGGATATGTCATTTACAAATATATTCTCCCATACTGTAGGATGCCTTTTTGTTCTGTTGATCGTGTCCTTTGCCATACAGAAACTTTTTAGTTTGACGTAGTCCCATGTGTTCATTTTTGCTTTTGTTTCCCTTGCTCGAGGATATGCGTTCAGGAAGAAGTTGCTCATGCTTATATTCAGGAGATTTTTGCCTATGTTGTCTTCTAAGAGTTTTATGGTTTCATGACTTACATTCAGGTCCTTGATCCATTTAGAGTTCACTTTTGTGTATGGGGTTAAACAATAATCCAGTTTCATTCTCTTGCATGTAACTGTCCACTTTTGCCAACACCAGCTGTTGAAGAGGCTCTCATTTCCCCATTGTATGTCCATGGCTCCTTTATCATATTAATTAATCATATATCGTTGGGTTTATATCAGGGCTCTCTAGTCTGTTCAATTGATCTATGGTTCTGTTCTTGTGCCAGTACCAAATTATCTTGATTACTGTGGCCTTGTAGTAGAGCTTGAAGTTGGGGAGCAAAATCCCTCCAGCTTTAGTCTTCCTTCTCAGGATTGCTTTGGCTATTCAGGGTATTTTTTGGTTCCATATGAATTTTACAACGATTTTCTCTAGTTCATTGAAGAATGCTGTTGGTATTTTGATAGAAATTGCATTGAATCTGTAGATTGCTTTAGGCAGGATGGCCATTTTGACAATATTAATTCTTCCTATCCATGAGCACGGAATGTGTTTCCATTTTGGTATCTACTTTAATTTCTCTCATGAGTGTCTTGTAGTTTTCAGAGTATTGGTCTTTCACTTCCTTGATTAGGTTTATTCCTAGGTTTTTTATTCTTTTTGATGCAACTGTGAATGGAATTATTTTCCTGATTTCTCCCTCTGCTAGTTCATTGTTAGCATATTGGAATGCCACAGATTTCTGCATATTAATTTTGTATCCTACAACTTTGCTGAATTCAGATAATAGATCTAGTAGTTTTGGAGTGGATTCTTTAGGGTTTTTTACGTACAATATCATGTCATCTGCAAACAGGGACAGTTTAACTTCTTCCTTGCCAATCTGGATGCCTTTTATTTCTCTGTGTTGTCTGATTGCCATGTTTAGGATCTCCAGTACTGTGTTGAATAGGAGTGGGGAGAGTGGGCATCCTTGTCTTGTTCCCGATCTTAAAGGAAAAGCTTTCAGCTTCTCGCTGTTAAGTGTAATCTTGGCTGTGGGTTTGTCAGATATGCCCTTTACTGTGCTGAGGTACTTGCCCTCTATACCCATTTTGTTGAGAGTTTTTATCATGAATCGATGTTGAATTTTGTCAAATGCTTTTTCAGCATCTATGGAGATGATCATGTGGTTTTTGTCCTTCTTTTTGTTGATGTGGTAGATGATGTTGATGGATTTTTGAATGTTGTACCATCCTTGCATCCCTGGAATAAATCGTACTTGATCATGATGGATGATCTTTTTGATGTATTTTTTAATTCTGTTTGCTAATATTTTGTTGACTATTTTTGCATCTATGTTCATCAGGGATATTGGTCTGTAATTTTCTTTTTTTGTGGTGTCTTTGCGTGGTTTTAGTATTAGAGTGATGTTGGCCTCATGGAATGAGTTTGGGAGTACTCCATATTCTTCTACTCTTTGGAAAACTTTAAGGAGGATGGGAATTAGGTCTCCAGTAAATGTTTGATAAAATTCAGCAGTAAAGCCATTTGGTCCAGGCATTTTGTTCTTAGGTAGGTTTTTGATTACCAGTTCAATTTCATTGCTGGTAATTGGTCTGTTCATGTTTTCTGTTTCTTTCTGGGTCAGCCTTGGAAGGTTGTATTTTTCTAGAAAGTTGTCCATTTCTTCTAGGTCATCCAGTTTGTTAGCATATAATTTTTCATAGTATTCTCTAATAATTCTTAGCATTTCTGTGGTGTCCATAGTGATTTTTCCCTTCTCATTTCTGATTCTGTTTATGTGAGTAGACTCTCTTTTTTTGTTGATAAGTCTGGCTAGGGGTTTATCTATTTTGTTTATTTTCTTGAAGAAACAGCTCAATTTGCTTTCATTGATTCTTTCTGTTTTATTCTTCTCGATTTTATTTATTTCTGCTCTAATCTCTATTATGTCCCTCTTTCTACTGACTTGGGCCTCATTTGTTCTTCTTTTTCTAGTTTCGTTAATTGTGAGTTTAGACTGCTCATATGGGATTGTTCTTCTTTCCTGAGGTAGGCCTGTGTTGCAATATATTTTCCTCTTAGCATGGCCTTCGCTGCATCCCACAAATTTTGTGGTGTTGAATTATTGTTGTCATTTGTCTCCGTATGTTGCTTGATCTCTGTTTTTATTTGGTCATTGATCCATTGGTTATTTAGGAGCATGTTGTGAAGCCTCCATGTGTTTGTGGGATTTTTCATTTTCTTTGCATAGTTTATTTCTAGTTTCATACCTTTGTGGTCTGAGAAACTGGTTGGTACAATTTCAATCTTTTTAAATTTACCGAGGCTCTTTATGCGGCCTAGCATATGATCTATTCTTGAAAATGTTCCATGTGCACTTGAGAAGAATGTGTATTTTGCTGCTTTTGGGTGTAGAGTTCTGTAGATGTGTGTTAGGTCCATCTGTTGTATTGTGTTGCTCAGTGCCTCTGTCTCCTTATTTTCTGTCTGGTTGATCTGTCCTTCAGAGTGAGTGGAGTGTTGAAGTCTCCTAGAATGAATGCGTGCATTCTATTTCTCCTTTGAATTCTGTTAGTATTTGTTTCACATATGTAGGTGTTTCTGTGTTGGGCGAAAAGATATTTATAATGGTTATATCCTCTTGTTGGATTGACCCTTTTATCATTATGTAATGTCCTTCTTTGTCTCTTGTGACTTTCTTTGTTTTGAAGTCTATTTTGTCTGATACAAGTACTGCAACTCCTGCTTTTTTCTCCCTATTAGTTGCATGAAATATCTTTTTCCATCCCTTCACTTTTAGTCTATGTATGTCTTTGGGTATCAAGTGAGTCTCTTGTAGGCAGCATATAGATGGGTCTTGTATTTTTATCCATTCAGTGACTCTATGTCTTTTGATTGGTGCATTCACCCCATGTACATTTAGGGTGATTATGGATAGGTATGTACTTATTGGCATTGCAGGCTTTAGATTCGTGGTTACCAAAGGTTCAAGGTTAACTTCCTTACTATCTAAGAGTCTAACTTAACTCACTTAATATACTATTACAAACACAATCTAAAGGTTCTTTTTTTTTTTCTTTCTCCTCCATTCTTTATATATTAGGTATCATATTCTGTACTCTGTCTATCCTTGATTGACTTTGGGGATAGTCAATTTTGCATTTGCTTTGTAATTTGCTCTTCTAATTTATTTACTGTGGTTTTATTACCTCTGGTGACAGCTATTAAACTGTAGGAACAGTTCCATCTATAGCAGTCCCTCCAAAATACACTGTAGAGATGGTTTGTGGGAGGTAAATTCTCTCAGCTTTTGCTTATCTGGAAATTGTTTAATCCCTCCTTCAAATTTAAATGATAATCTTGCTGGATAAAGTATTCTTCGTTCAAGGCCCTTCTGCTTCATTGCATTAAATACATCATGCCACTCTCTTCTGGCCTGTAAGGTTTCTGCTGAGAAGTCTGATGATAGCCTGATGGGCTTTTCTTTGTATGTGATCTTATTTCTCTCTCTGGCTGCTTTTAATAGTCTGTCCTTATCCTTGATCTTTGCCATTTTAATTACTGTATGTCTTGATGTTGTCTTCCTTGGGTCCCTTGTGTTGGGAGATCTGTGCACCTCCATGGCCTGAGAGACTATCTCCTTCCCCAGATTGGGGAAATTTTCTGCAGTTACCTCCTCAAAGATACTTTCTATCCCTTTTTCTCTTTCTTCTTCTTCTTGTACCCCTATAATGCAAATATTGGTCCATTTGGATTGGTCACACAGTTCTCTCAATATTCTTAGAGATCCTTTTTTCTCTCTGTGCCTCAGCTTCTCTGTATTCCTCTTCTCTAGTTTCTATTTCATTTATCGTCTCCTCCACCATATCCAATCTGTTTTTAATACTGTCCATGTGCTCATCAATGATTGGATCTCTGACCGAAATTCATTCCTGAGTTCTTGAATATCTTTTCGTACCTCCATGAGCATGTTAATGATTTTTATTTTGAACTCCCTTTCAGGAAGAGTCATAAGGTTGATCTCATTTAAATCTTTCTCAGGAGTTGTATTAATAATTTTACTCTGAACCAGGTTCCTTTGCTGTTTCATATTTGTATATGGCACCCTCTAGTGCCCATAAGCTCTACTCCCTGGAGCTGCTCAGCTCCTGAAGCAATGTTGGGGGTCGCAGGGGAGTGGCATGGGTGCCTAGGGGAAGAGAAGAGCTGTTTCCTGCTTCCTGGCTGCTATGCCTCTCTCCATTGCCTGAACCAGTGGGCCAAGCACACAGTTATAAGCCTCTATGCTTTGCATTTGTAGTTGCTGTAGACAGATCTCCCCTCTGGCTTGGCTAACGCTAGGGTGGTTTTGCTCGTTTGTGAGCCAGGTGGGGCTGGCTGGGAGAAAGGCGCCATAAGCTGCTTATCATGGAGGGGGTCCTTGGAGCTGTGTAGCCAGCCAGGGAGCTGGAGCACCTGAAGATCATCTAAGGAGCAAGATTTCTTTTTCCTCCTTAAATATGAGAGTCTATATGGCAAAGCTCCCAACCTGCTGGGCAGAGTGCACCCAGACAATTTTGTCTACCTGTCCTCTCTCCTGAGCAGTAAGCTCTGTGCAATCCTTGCCCCTTTAGCAGCCCTCTTGCTAGGGGCTTCCTTGTTAGGAAGTCTCTCAGATTGCCTGCCTTTCTTTTGTCCCAGAGCAGCCGGATATGGATCCCTGCTTTCCACAAGCAGCTGGAATCTCAGTCACTCCAGGAATTCTGACTGTCTTAGCTTTCCAACCCTGTAATCATGAGAGTATCATGCAAGTACCATGAAATGTAGGTTTGTGTTCCCAGAGCAGATCTCCGGAGTTAAGTATTCAGCAGCCCCAGGCCTCCACTCCCTCCCTGCTCCATTTCTCCTCCTCCTGCCAGTGAGCTGGGGTGGGGAAGGGCTTGGGTCCCGTTGGGCCACAGCTTTGGTAAGTTACCCTGTTCTGTGAGGTCTGCTCTTTTCTCCAGGTGTATGCAGACTGGCGCATTCCTCTTTCCTGTTGCTCTTTCAAGATTAGTTGTATTAGTTACATTTTCGTATTATATGTGGTTTTAGGAGGAAGCCTGTGTCTCACCTCTCACACTGCCATGTTTAATCCTCCTATCACTGTGTACATTTAAGGGGTATAGCATGATGGTTTGATTTACATATGTATGTGAAATGATTACCATGATAGATTCAGCTAATATCCATCTTCTCATAAAGATTCAATAAACAGAAAAGAACGAAGAAAAATGAAAAAATGTTCTCCTGTGATGAGAAGTCTTAGAATTTACTCTCAGCTTTCTTGCATAGCATACAGCAGCCTTAGCTATAGGCATCATGTTGTACATTACATTCCTAGTATGTATTTATCTTAAAACTGGAGGTTTGTACCTTTTGACCATCTTCCTCCATTCCTACCCTACCCTGCCCTCTGCCTCTAACCACAGGTCTGATCTCTTTTTCTATGAGTCTATGAAGGAGTGTGTGTGTGTGTGTGTGTGTGTGTGTGTGTAGATTGAACATATAAGTGAAATCATACAGCATTTGTCTTTCTGTCTGGCTTATTTCAATTAGCATAATGCCCTCAAGATCTATTCATGTTGTCCCAAATGGTAGGATTTCCATAATTTTTAATGGCTGAATAATATTCCATTATAATATATACAGTAGTTCCCCTCTTATCCATGGGAGACCCCAACTGGATGCCTGAAACCACAGATAGTACCAAACCCTATGAATGTTTCTTCCTATATATACCTACATACCTATGATTAAGTTTAACTTAAAAATTAGGCACAGAAAGAGATTAATAACTAACAATAAAATAGAACAATTATAGCAATGTGCTATAGTCAAGGCTACTGTAGATCTTAGCAATTTCAGCATGCAATTTTTTTTCTTAGTAAGTTGAGAACTTTGATCTTTTTGGAGGAAGCACTTCATGGTTTTTCTTCAGCATATCTGAATTGCCAGTGTTACTTGCACTTTGGGGACATTATTAAGTAAAACAAGGGTTACTTGAATTTGATAGGCATTGTGATATCACTACAGTTGATCTGAGCTAAGATGGCTTCTAAGTGACTAATGGGTAGGTAGCATCTACAGCGAGGATACTGGACAAAGGGGTGATTGACACAGGCAGGATGGATTGGGATGCCATGAGATTTCATCATGCTTCTCAGAACTGCATTCAATAAAGTTTATTTCTGGGTGTTTAAATTCTGTATCTTTGGACTGTGGTTGACTACAGATCACTGAAACTATGGAAAACAAAAAGGGAGGACAACTGTATAGCACAACTTCTTCATCTATTCATCCGTTGAGGGACGCTTAGGCTATTTCCATGCCTTAGTTATTGTAAATAATTCTCAAGCAGACTTTTAAAGGGGTTTTGTGTGGAGAAACTGAAGCCTCGCACCAACATCCCTTACCAGTTTGCCAGCAATGTGAGCAAGCTTCCTTGAAAGTGAATCCTCCAGCCTCATTTGAGTTTCTAATGACTGAAGCCCCACCTAGTCGTAACATCATCCAAGTATATTTTACGTATCAGAAACCTGAGCCATTTCAGGTGAACTGTTAATTATTTTTGGTAACTTTAAGTGATGCAACCATCAAATCACTTTAGGAATATTTTTATCCCCTCAAATAATATTTCATGCTCATTTTTAATTAATCTTCCTTCCCACTATCAGACTAATCTATTTTCTGCCTCAACAAATTTGCCTTTTCTGGGTATTTTATATAAATGGAATCTTAATTTGTGGTCTCTTTCATTTAGTATAATGTTTTTTCAAGTTCATCCGTGTTGTAGCGTGTATTGGTAGTTTGTTTCCCTTTTTTCTTGCTGAATAGAACTCCGTTACATAGTTAGGCCAGGTTTTATTTCATTAGTTGATGGGTGTTTGTGTTGTTTCCAGTTTGGAGCTTTTATGAATAAACCTTTTATTCATATTTATGTGCAAGTCTTTGTGTATATATGTTTTCAATTCTCTTTGAGTGTACACTTAGGAGTGGAATGTATATAGTAACTATTTATCTTTTTGAAGAACTGCCAAACTGTTTTCCATAGCAGCTGCACCATTTCACATTGTCATTCCCAATATGAGTGTCCCCATTTCTTCACATTCTTGCCACCATTTATTATTCTGTCTTATTTATTATAGATATTTTAGTGTGTGTGAAACAGTATTTTATTGTGGCTAATCTGCATTTCTTTAATGACTATTGATGTTGAATATCTTTTCCTGTGCTTACTAGCCATTTGTCTTCTTTGGTGAAATGTGTGTTCATGTTTTTTGATCTATTTTATGATTGTTTGTCTTACTGAGTTCTAAGTGTCCTTTGTACATTCTTGGTGCAAGTCCTTTATCAGATAAGTGTTTTGCAAATATTTTCTCAGTCTGTGCTTGTCTTTTCATTTTCATTGTCTTTTGGAGTGCCAAGTTTTTTATTTTTGATGAGCTCCAATTTATCCTTTTTCCTTTTAATGACTATACTTTTACTGTCATCTATAAAAAAATATTTGTTTAACTCAAGGTCTTGAAGATTTTCTTACATATTTTCTTCATGTTTTATTGTTTGCTCTTTAAGTCTTTGAGTTAACCTTTGTATTGTGTGAGGTGAGGGTCTAAGTTCAATTTTCCTAACATCATTTCTTGAACAAACTACCCTTTCCCCAATGAATTGCTCTGCACCTTTGCCAAAGGTCAATTGGCTATAAATCTAAGTTCTTATTTCTGGTATAATACCACACTGATCTTGATAAGTATACGTTTAAAGTATGTTTTGAAATTGGGACATGAAATTCCTACAACTTTGTTCTTTATCAAATTGTTTTGTCTAGTCTAAATGTTTTATATTTCCATATAAATTTTAGTATCTGTTCGTCAATTTAATCAGTATTTTGATAGCAATCTCCTGGGAGATTCTGAGCCAGAACTGCCCAGCTAATCCACTTCTGAATCCCTGACCCACAGAAACTGTTGGGGACAATAATGATAAATGCTGTTGCGCTAAGTCACACACTTTTGAGTAGTTTGCTTCGCAGCAATAGACAACTAATACGACTGCCCCTCTTTATTTAGCATGTCCCCTACATGGCATTTGGCACACCTAGAAATCATGCTGCTCTCAGATTTGAAGATTTGCTGCTATTGAAAAGAAAAAGAAGTGGCAGGAGGTAGAAGAGATCTAGGGAGAAGAGGAGGGAGGAATGGAGTAGAGGGAAGTCTGGGGTAGCAGTTAGCAAACTATGGCTTGAGGGCCAAATCTGGCCTAGAGCAGTTTAAGAATGCTTTTTATATATTTTTAAGTGTTGTTTAAAAAAACACAACTGTGTGATAAAGAATTTATGTGACCCTTTACAGAAAAAATCTGCTGACCTCTGGCTTTGAGCACTGGAGAGGGTGTGGACTGAAGATAAAGATTTTGGAGTTATGAGCATGTAGGTAATATTTGAAGTTATGGGAAGAGGTGGTTTGGTATTTGGATCTAAGGCCTAGTTCCCAGATCTGTCACCACTTGGAAGGAGATAGGTCCTAGGCAAAGTATCAGAGATACAAGTGATCATTTGGGTCTGTCACTACCCAGTCCAAGGACAAGGGACTTATGACTGCTTGTATTCCCTTCCAATAAGCTGAGAGTCCTGCCATCACCTAGGCACCTCCAGGCCTTGGTTCTTAGGTGTAGGAATGAGACTTGGGCTCTCATGGGAAGAGCTCCTATAGTTCTTCATGGTGTAGAGACCTGTATCTATTAAACCTGTGGTGAAGTAAAGACTTCTGAGTGATGTCCCAACCCAGCTAGCTATCAGGTCTGCCTCCCTGTCCCCGCTTCCCTTGCAAGGCCTGGGTATTAGGCTTCCATCCTCTGAGGAGACTGGGAATGAGGTCCTTTAGTTCTTAAAGGTATTTGGACTTATCCCTCCAGAGCCCATGAGGAGGAGAGGACATGCAATTGGTCCTTTACCACCCAAGTTAGCTCCCAATACACACCAGAATTACCATAGTAACTGCAAGAATATAAATTCTCCCTGCTAATGTCTGGGTGGTGGGGGGTTGATATCTAAGTTCTCCAGATCTAGAGCAAATGTGTTCCATTTTGCAAGATGTCCCATTTTGTGGATTCAACCACCCTCCATCCTTCAAAGCTTCAAGTTCTCAGCACTGTATGCTCAGACCTCTGCTTGGTGGTTTGCAAATCCATGCAACTGTAAATAAAACAATATTTTCTCTTTGTGATTAAATAGAGATCAGCTCTTCAATCTATGTTTAATTTTCAGTGGAAGGACAGGTTTCCACTTTGTTTACTGTAAATAACAAATGACAACATCATTCATTTCTTGTGTTCCCAGGGAAATGGAGGGCAGGTGGAAATGGAGGGAAATGGTGGACATTTTCTGCAGATATCTCTGGTGCGGTAGTAAATGCTCCAGATTCGGAGTCCAAAGGATTGGATAAAAGTCCTAGCTTTGAGTGACCTCAAATAGTCATTTAGCTTGACTGAGCCCAGACGAATTAACCTGGGGATTATCATGATGATCATGCTGAGGATTACGTGTGATGGAATGTATAAAGCATTTGTACCCTGCAAATTTCTATGCCTAAGGAAGAGGACGTTTTTATTTTCAAAAGTAGGGAAATAGTTCATATCTTTGTCCATTGACAATGTAGAGTTTATCATAATTCATATCACAGATTACATAAATAGACAGAGTTCCTAAACAGGCTACTATGTTTCTCAAGAGACCCCAATTATATCTAGTTAACAGACTTTTCATAAACAGATGTCTCCCTGACAGATTGGGGCATGGGGCAGAGTCTGAGCTTGCCATGCTATTCTACTTAAAATGAAAGTCTTGGCTAAAGTGGAGGAGAATCATCCCCAAAGAAATACTATAGCTCTCAGGGTCTTCCTCCTATATATTGTTTTTCCTATAAAATTGGTTTGCCTTTTTTTATTGGTGGTGGTGGTTTTTACTTTTTAAGAATAGGCTCCTTGGGAAGAAATTTCAGTCTCACCAGTATTTTCAATAGAACAAAATTTAAGCACCCCACACCAAATGCAATGGGAAAGTGAGTTTGATCTTGCTCATGAAACAAGTATATTTACTTATTCATTTCCTCTTTGCCCTTAAAGTTACAGCCTCATTGAAAAGCTTTTAAATTGACAGGACCCAATTCCCATTGAATTTCTCTCACGGGCACATGGGGATGGGTAGGCTGCCTCTGGTCTTGGCTGGGATTCTAGGGGTCAGGTCTTGAATGATGGGAAGTAGAAAGATCTGGCATGGACGTTATGGGCCCCTGCTATTTTTATCTGCAACTCTGAGTTTCCTTCTTTTCCACCTAACTCTCTTTGGGTTGGTGACTAGATTTTCGGTGATCTATTTGTTTCTGCCTTGAGCTGTACTTTGCATGGTGCATCTGAGAACTGCTCTTTAGGGTTCTTTTTCCACAACCATGGGCAGGAGGCACTGTTCCCCTTCCCTGGTCCATGTTTGTGAGTGCATTCAAAGCCATTTACCCATATTTAAAAGCTACTTCCTTTATATGTAGAATAAGATCTGAAGCACCTGGTGCAGAGTATGCCCTAAGTAAGGGGCAGTTTTCTCCCACTTCATCCCCTTCATTTACAATATGAAACCTCCACACTCTGGGCCACTGGTCCAGCCCTTCCCCTTATCCCTTCCCAGGCCCTGGGTCCAGCCTTTAGTCTGCTGAAACATGGGGCTTTAGAGTCCTTGTAAATTAAAAATGTTGGGCTGGAACCCAGATCGCTGAGCAACTGAGGGCTGTGAGGCTTAAGTAAATGGACATAAAGGAGCTCCCTTGCAATCACTTGCAGCAGCTTACCTTTCCTTCACAGTCCTGCTATTGTTTGCAGACAGAATGGCTAAAGGTTATTTCTGATCCCTTGAGGACTCTATAGGGATTTATATCAGTAATTAAAAGCACACTGCGTGAGGCAGCTGAATGCGTCCAACAGTACAATTTTAGGCAGGAAACAGAGAGTTACTCCCATTCAGTCCCGAGCCACTATGGCACTTATTTGAATACTTTATCTTGGTCCAGCTGCCAGAAAACTTTTCATTCTCTTCCCTTACATGCAGGGAGCCGCCTTTCCTTGGGTATCTGAACTCGGAAACATTTAACATTCTCCCAGGAAACAGCTCCATTCAAAGCTATTGTTTTTAAGTGCTGGAGTGATTGACTTGAAAGTAACTTGCGTAAATCAGTGCTGTTGATTACTAAACACAATGGTAATTACTAGGGAGGATAATGAGAACACAATATAGTCATATGAATATGTCACAATGGAAAGTAGAACCCCTAATGGTCTTTTAATAGCATATACTGCAGTTAAAAGAACAGGGTTGGCAAATATGTGGCTTGCATGCTTATGTTACTTTCCCTGTTTCCCCACATGGCAAGTATTGTTAAGTGATCATTTTTTTCCCTTCTGCACCTGGAAGCCTAAGAGTCCCTCTCAGCTAGGGCTTCAGGCAGCCATTGTCAACCAATTGGATTTGCACAAAAGTGAAAATGATTTTCTGTCCTCACGATGGAGGGTGTTTTCATATACTAGATCGTGGGTCACTTGAGTATGGCAGTCTTTTATTCACCTCTATATTCCTAGCTTCTAGACTCAGTACTTGACATGTAATAATCATGCAGTAACTAGCTACTGAACACCTGAAAATACTCAGTTGTTGATTAAGCACTCCGCTGAGTCAAAAAGAGCTTCCTGACTGGTGTGTCTGTGTGACAAACAGGCTATGGGCAGGTGGACAGGTAGAGTCCTGTCTCCTTCAGTTCTCAGGGCCTAAAATGGTCCGAGAGCAGTCAGAACCCCCAAGGCAGTGGGTTCCTGCTGTGAGCAATGTCCTCTAATCGTCCCAGTGTGCCCCCACACATCTTACCATTTTCTGTGCCTCCCATGACGTGAAAAGGATGGGAAGGACTAGGTTAGATAACCCTCCCTGGGTAACATGAAGATTAAGTAACTCACACTTCTATCAGGTTATTTAGACAACTCAGCATTGCTTTATGAAGTATTTCAATTCCTTAAGGTCTCAGATAATCACAAGCAGAAAATGTCAGTAAACTGAGAGAAGAACAATCACAAATCCTATTGTGTGCCCCAGCACCATAGAGAGTTATTGCAACCCGCAGGAGTCTCTCAGTTCTCAGAAGTGGTAGCCCAGACATTCTACATGTGCTGATTAGACCATATTAACAACCCTTTTATATGCAATGGATATAAGTACTTTTTGTAGAAGGTAAATACTACAAGTCTCCAAAGAGAAATGAGACCTTGTACTTTCTGGTCATGCTCTTGAATTCTAAATGTGGTAAAGAAACGTTCGGAACCAACATCAAAGACATGAGCTGACATCGAGACCATCTACAGGAAACCCCAGAGTATGTAGCTCCCATTCTTCTAATGGACACATATGTTCTGAATGATGTATTTTCAGAATGTGGGTAGCATCATGGAAAGAAAACATGGGTAGTCTTGGAGGGTAAGTGAATGGGGAGGCAGATGTCACAGGATGCCCAGGTATTTTAGCAATGGTAAGTTTCCAGTGTCCTGTGATGGAGTGAGATTGAGCATGGAGACAGACAAAGCTGGGCTCACATCCTGGTTCCAAGTCTCCCTAGCTGTATGGTTTTGACGGTTAAGCCTCAGTTTCCAATCATAAAAACAACTGAACAGTACATACTGTACAGGTGGCTGTGTGGGTTCCTGAGACATTGCATATAAAGGCCAGTACACCTGGCACAATTAGACCCTCAGTATGCCTGCTGGGTCACCCTCATGACCCAGTGTGAACCAGACCACCAGACAGGACAGAGGCTTGGATGGGTATCAGGGTTAGGACCCTCGAATCCTGCCAGACACATGCTGCTGCAGGATTAATGACAGAAAGGCTTTGGGAGACTTGTTTGAGTAGCTAGTGATATACGGGAGGCAGAATTCTAAGATCGTCCCCCAGATTCTTCTCCCTGTGTCCACTTACTGTATCATCCCGTCTCCTTGAGTGTGAATGGCACTGGTGAATAAGCTAGGAGAGCCACCCTGTGATTGTTACATGGCACATGTAATCTCCCTTTAAGCAACGGGGATTATCCTTAGTGGAGCTGACCTAATTGAGTAAGCCCTAAAAAGACTGTGCTTTTCCTGAAAGAGATCCACCATGGGGAGAGTTTTTCTATTGTTGATGCCAACTTGGTACATGGAGAGGACCAAGTGGCAAGGACCTGAGAGTGACTTTCAGGACCTAAGAGCAGCCTTGAAGAATTGAGAGAAACCCCTGTTGACGGTGAGCAAGGAGCAAGAAACCGAATTCTGCCAACAGCTGTATGAGCTAGAGGGCCATGAGCTCCAGATAAGAAGATAGCCTAATGGATACTTTCAATTCAGTCTCTACAACCCAAAAAGGGTGCCTGGATTGCTGACCTACAGAAACTGTCAAATAAGTAATGGCTGTTGGGTTAAGTCGCTAAATTTGAGGTGATTTGTTATGGAGCAAAAAGAAACTAATAGAAAGTATTTTAAATCTAATCTGTTTCAGTCATTTCTCATTAGTCTCATTCAAGATTTTTAAAGGGTTTTTCAGAATTAGAACTTATCCCACTGTGCCCGATATTGTCAGAGTCTGTTTTCATGCATGTCTTTCCAGACAGCTAGTAAACTCATTGACGGCTATAGTTCTTGTCATTGTTCTTCCTCAGATCATTCAGTGTAGCACTTAATCAACATCTGTTGGGCTGGGCATCTGTACAGCATTTGATCTATGAAGAATTCACAGCCCTGACCTCCTTTGATACTACCTGCAACTGGGATACTGAGGCAGAGTGGAGAAGGGAGCTGAAGCTCAAAGGAAATTAGGCTGGGGTTAAAAGGAAAAAAAATTCCCATACCTTTGTAAGTCTCAGTCCCATGTAGTTTCACTACATTAAAGCTTTCCCCATGACAAGGATTAGGATATGAAGTATCTTATACTTTGAGCAGAGTTTTCCTGCAAAGGACCTTGAGGGTTCTGGTGGAGCCAGCCAAAGGGAAAAAGGCCCAGAGCCCCACCTCATATTTCCCAGAGCTTTGAGGAGTTACATGCTTGTGTTCCATGCTCTTTTCCTGAAGGACAAGTCAATCAAGGAAAATGTTCTTTTGCTGTATAGTAACATCAAAATGAGAAGCATATTGCCTTATGGACTTAGTTGAAAGGCAACAACTCAAATATTTTGGCAGCTCACTGTATTCTGAGCTTATTAGAAAAATCAGGGGTCTTGGCATTTTTGAAGTGACCTTGCTGGTAGTCACAGTGGCAGAGGATTCAGGACTCTACATTGGACATCTTGTATTTTTTGGTGCCAAGATCATATGGTTTTTGGAGCCTCCCAATGTCAGCATAATCATTATCTCATTAATTCATTCCTTTAACAAATGTCTGAGAGCTTACTGTGTGAGAGGCACCATACTTAGCACCAGCAGTGTAGTGTCTGTACAAAAAGTGACCTGGTCTCAGCTCTCCGTGAGCGTGTCATGTTTTGGGAAACTGTCTGATTCCTGGAGAGATTTTAGGAACTTTTACTTTATGCTCTTATTTACTGTGCACATGAGAGGGATCAATTATAATCGGCGTCTCAGAGCATAATAGTTCTTTTGTGCCCTTGGTTTATCAATCCAACCTGTAAGCTTCTCTAGGTCAGGGAACATCTCTTCCTTCATTGTCTACCTAGGACTTTTGTGCCTGCGCAGAGCATGTACCCCACATACAGCTAATTAAATAATCGCATGAGTAATGAAGAAATGGCTTCCTTTGGATACCGTATTTGGGGGTGATTGTCTTTGTAAACTCCATCAGGATGGGAGTTGGAGTAAGCTCTTGTAACTCTGGGGAGAGGAAATCCCAGGGCAAAATACTTCTAAAACCGAAATCAGTCAAAAGAAGAAATAAAGTTTAAAACCCATTTACTGCTTACAAACTGCAGTCCAGGGCAATATCTTTCCTGTTCCAGCAGAAGCAAGCAAGCCCTCCCCTCAACCTCTCAGGTTCAGACAAGCCCTTGGTTGCCCAGGTAATTATCCATTGATATGGAAATGACCTACTTCTCTCCACCCCTTAGGAACACCTGTTCATTTGGATATGCACTAAAGCCAGGTGAGAGATTCTGGAAAATTACAATTTTACCCACAGGCCACCCCTCCAGAAATCTCACTTTACAATCTCCTCATTTTCTCTCTTCCGCAATGGTCCCTGGGTGAGAAACTGGAGCATTGTGACCAGACTAATGATATAACAATAGCAACAGCAATAAAATTATGATAATCCTCAAGCTGGAGGATTCAGCTAGGTCCAAAGTCTTATGCAGATTAAGTCCATAGTTCATGCATTCCAGCAGGCAGTAGCTGAAGAGGTAGAGGGTTCAGAGCAATCATCACACAGCGGCTGCAGCCAGGGGGTGCATCCAGGCTACAAGGACTGTAGAAGAAAATAACCTTAAGGGTGATAAGATATATATTTCAATGACACCAGCATAGGCAAATCTTGTCTATCAGGTAGGATACATGCAAGAGAGTGGTCTTGTGATAGAATAGTGACAGGAATGGGATCTCATCCTGGTCTAGTATACCAGACTTTCACCCCTCTCCCTGTGGGAGTTACAGATAGGTCAATATATAGGGCTACAGGAGGTACATGCACTGGCCATAAAGATAAAATAAAAATTCTCCGCAAGATGCTCTTACCTCCTGGACATTTTGGGTACACTACCGTGACCTTTGGGGGCCATTCAGCTGTTACTCCAGGAATACACAGGAGGCCAGCTTCCAGGCCTTGTCCCCCAAGGTGCCAGAAGGGCCAGCCATTGCTGGTCCGTGTGTCAAAATGCCTAGGGCCAGGTCTATTCAACAGTGTCTCCAGGGTTTAACACAGTAGGGGCTGGCAGCAGGATGTTGCTCTGCTGGCCATATCCTGGCTTCAATAACTTCTCTTTGGTTTGCACATACAGTTGTATAGGAGAGGCAGCAAGGTGTATTAGCATGTCCACAGGGCTCAAAGCTTCTTTATGGGGCTTCTCATTCAAATGCCATACACTGTCCATAGGCGAACTGACCAGCCCTGTAGACTATTGGTGTCTGACTTCAGGCCAGATTTCAACATACTATTGTACCTCTCTATCATGCCTGTCCCAGTAGGGTTATATGGTAGATGAAACTTCCACTTTATTCCTAATTGCTACACCCATCCTTGTAGTGCATGTCCAGTAGAGTGGGTGCCTTGATTGCTGTCAGTCACCTGCAGCTGGCCATAGGCTGCAGCGAGACACTCTAGGTCCCTCTTGGTGGTTTGCTGATATGCACGACATGCAGGAAAAGCAACCAATAGTCCAGTAGCCGTGTCCACACAAGTCATGGCATACCGATATCCTTCTGATATGGGCAGAGGCCCAGTATAGTCTGCCACCTGACAAGGGGTATCATCCCCCTTACTATTGTCCCATGTTGCTGCGGGACTCAGTGTAAGTCCCTCTTAGAGCACATGAGGCACTCCTTCCGGGCTCTGATGACTTCTTCAAAGGTCAATGGCAAGCCCCACCTACGGGCTTCAGCCCACATTGTCTTTTGCCCTGCATGCAACAAACACTGATGTAACCATTGGGCCACATCAGAGGCAGGTATGTGGGCCAGCGCACCTGGGCCAATGTGTTTGCTTCTTAATTCCTGGGGATGCTAAAGGAAAATGGCCAGTCACATGATAGACAGTAGCAGTCTTAGTCTGACCAGAGGCCCATAGGTCTTGCCACAACTCTTGCCCCAAAGGGGCCAGTGACTAACCATCCAGTAGGCATGGTACCATGTCGGTAGCCACAGGGTCAAGCCCCAATAGACAGCCCAGCTGTCAGTGCAGACAACTATGGGGGAAGGCTCCCGGGTGATCACGAGCCATACTGCCTGCAACTCAGCCCATTGGCTGCTCTTCCCGTCTCCATCCTCCATCCATATTGTCTCAGTCTTAGGATGGAAAGCCACAGCTCTCCACTTCGGGGGCTGCCCATGACTGGAGCCATCTCTGTACTGAGCGTCTTCAGGTATAGGGGCTTTTCCCTCCTGATAAGGACTCTTGACTACCAATGGCTCAAAAGCAAGTTCTTCCTGCTTTCCTCTGGCATAAGTCACTGGCCCCAATAAGTGTTGGAGTTGTCCACTTAAAGGGCTAGTAGAGAGGGCGCTATGTAGATATGTGCCCCATTTGGCCAGTGTAGGCGTCTGTGCCATGCTACTCCATGACCTTTGGGTCCAGTCTAGCACCTACCCCGCAATGGGATAGGTGGTTATTATCTTGGTCGGAGCTGTTCTAGCAATGGGCTCTGTAGCCAGCAAGGCGTGGTACACAGCAGCCAGTTGCTTCTCTATCAGGGTGTACTGGACCTCTGCTCTTTTCCGTATTTGTGACCAGAGTCCAATAGGTTGGCGTGTCAGTTCAAGCTGCTGCCAAAGACCCCATCCATAACCCTCTTCAGTTACATGAACATCTAGCTCCCAGGGCCTTGATGAGTCCATTACACTCAAGGCCTGTACGGCCTTGACTGCCTGCTTGGCAGCAGTAAAAGCAGCTGCACATGTCTCATCCCAGTCCCACCTGATGCCCTTTCATTCCAACCAGTATAAGGGCTTCAGAATTTGTGCCAAGTGTGGGATAAACACTCTCCAGTAGCCCAAAGACCCAAAAACTCTTGTAAGACTGCCTCAGTGGTAGGGATAGGGAAGCCTGGACCTTGCCTATGACTGCTTCAGGAACAACTTTAGTTTTACCTGACCAGACAACCCCCAAGAGTTTTACAGACAAACCGGGTCCCTGAACCTTGGTGCTGTTCACAGCCCATCCTTTCTCCTGTAGCTGTTGAAGCAGTCTAGGAACTGCTCCTTCTAAATCTGAAAGACAATCAGACGTGAGCATAATATCATCAATGTAGTGATATAGCTGCACTGTTGGTGGTTTCCTCCATGTGGCCAAGTTCTGGGCTACAAGTCCATGATAAATGATGTGACTGTGGAGGTATCCCTGTGGAAGGACAGTGAATGTCCACTGCCAGCCTTCCCACATAGAGGCAAACTGTTCCTGAATTTCCTGTGCTGTATCACTAGAGAAGAAAGCATTAGCAAGGTCTACTACATAATGATATGTTCCCAGCTCATGGCTGAGGGTGTCCAGAATGTCTGCTATAGAAGGGACAGCAGCATGCAAAGGGGGCGTGACTTTATTCAATTCCCTGTAGTCCACAGTCATATGCCAGGAGCCGTCTGGCTTTCTCACTGACCACACTGGGGAATTAAAAGGACTATGAGTGGGCTTTCTGGTGCCCACCCTCTCCAACTCCTGTAGAGTTTCTCCAATTTCCTTGTACCCTCCAGGCAACTTATAGAGCTTAGTATTTGTGACCCACCAAGGTACAGGCAGAGCTACAGGTGGGTGCTTAGCATGTCCCCTCAGAACTGCCTTTACCATACGTACTCTCAGTCCAAACTCACCTGCAGTGGTCTGTAACCACAGGCCCTGCAGGATATCTACCCCCAAAATATATTCAGGGATGGGAGAAATGTACACAGTATACTCCTGATTTGGGCCTTACCCTCATAACCATCTATCAGAGCAGGGGTCCCACAAAAATGCTCAGGGTTGCCATAAATCAGAGAACAGCTCCTGTGTCCACCAGTGCCAGGACACATTGTACATTCACAGGGGACCAATGAATTGCTAATTCTACATGTGGCCTCCGGTCCCCACCATGTCCTCCAAGGTGGGGACCTTGATCCTCCCTCAGTCAAACCACAATGCCCAATCATCCTCCTGTGGGGGTGAGGGCTCAGGTGAATCCTGAGTACTGTCGCCCAAGAAGTCTTGCAGGGACACAGGCCAGACATGGGGCTTTGCCTCTGGCTTCCCTGTCCTGGACCTCAGCAGCTGGAACTGCTGCTCTGGCTTTAATTGGCGCCACAGTTCTAACAAGATCCTATTGGGCTGCCCATTGAGTTTTTCTTTCACTACCCCAGCTTTTATCAAATCAACCCACATGTGGGTCCTCAAGACCTTGATGGGGCCTTTTGCACCTCTCCTTTCAGTCATGGCCGATACTTCCCTCTGTACCTTATTGTTTCAACCTCCCCCAGATCTGCTAAAGTACGAGTAGCCTCACTTATGGATTGCCCTATGTCGGGGGCAACAACAGTATTCACTAGGGACCCAAAGAGAGATGGGAGAGTTGCATGTAGCACCAGGTTTCTCATTCCTATGGTGAACGATTCCTCATCGGGGTCCTGGGGGGTCCATATTATAGATGATATTTTTCATGCCCAATTCCCGCAATACCTGTTGGAGCTCTGCATATGTTTTCCTATTGGGTAAATATGGTAAATCACCCTGATTAGGCCAAACTGCCCTGATGGCAGCTGTCAGCCATTCCAGAAGCGTCCTGAAGTGTGACAGGCACTTTGCAACCACTGCCGGAGGGAAGGGTAAGTCATCAGGGAAGCCAGTCTACTCATCTCAGTACCTGACACAACAATGTTTTCCATCCCCAAATCCAAGACTCATAAAAGCCATGTAGGCAGAGGTTCCGATGGTTTCTGCCTATACCGGACACTCATGTCTACTAGCTCATCCTGGGTATAGGGGTAGAGCATGAAGTGCTTCACAACCTGGGGAGGGGGCCTCTCCTCCCTGCGGAGCTCGTGGTTGTTTTGTTTTTATTTTTTTTAATTAAAGCTGGGTGGGCCATTAATACAGGAGAGGCTGGTACCTGGGGCGGTGGCCTCGACAGCATATCGGCCCATGGCCCCGCCTCCTCCTCTTCTCCCCGGGCTCCTCCATCATCTCTGGGGCTGAAGGCACCACCCTTTCCTCCCCCTCCCCCATGGCCTCCTGCAATGCAGCTTTTTCTGCCACCTCCCCCCTCACCACTGCTAAGGAATCTTCCAGGGGTATGACCTGCCTTTTCAATAACTGTCTCTCTTCCTCAGCGGCATCCCATAGGTTATCACCCAGCTCCTCCAAGCAATGCTAAAGTGTGTCTCTCTCCCACCTAAGTCCCTCTCTTTTCTCTCTAACCCTCTCAATAATCCTCTTTCTCCTCGATAACATTTTCCACTATCTCAATAAAAAGATACCCTACAATGCCAGCCGCTACAGGGCCACCTAGGGTCTCTAAGCAGCCTTCCAACTCACAGAGGGCTAATTCTGCAGCTTCCGGTGTTTCCACCCTTCCCCAATTCTGGGGAAGGCCCCACCCCCGTAGGAGGTACCTTACCCTAGACCAGTTCCCCACTAGGGGCTCCCAAATTGGAAGCTCCACAGATGGGAGGACAATAATGGGTGAAGCTGCACCCTCTGCCGCTGTAACCACAGGGTGGGTTCTGGGCATCTCCCCATCATCTCTAGGGGCAGCCTCCCTAAGTCACACCTATGTAGACAGATTTCGGGTTCAGAGGTCCTGCCACCTACTGCCAGATGTAACTCGGGAGAGGAAATCCCAGGGCAAAATACCTCTAAAAACAAAATCAGTCAAAAGGAGAAGTAAAGTCTAAAACCCGTTTATTGCTTACAAACTGCAGTCCAGGGCTGTATCTTTCAAGCTCCTGCAGAAGCAAGTCCAACGTCTTAGGTTCAGATAAGCCCTGGGTCGCCCAGGTAATTACCCATTGATATAGAGATGGACTACTTCTCTCCACCCCTTAGGAACTCCTGTTCATATGGAGATGTACTAAAGCCAGGCGAGAGATTCTGGAATATTACAACTTTACCCAGAGCTCTCTTCATTGCTTGGACTACAGTAGACATTCAATTCATGTTTGTTGACTACATATGTTCTTTGCGAACAAGGACGTTTTGTTTGTCCCAAATGTGATAGAAACCCTGAAACTACTTCCCAAGGCGTCTCATTCCCAAAGGAGAAAACTCCCCAAATCCTGAACAGGCCAAAAGCAGATTCCCTAAGTCACCCCTTTTTTGCCTAGGAATCTGTTGATGTTACAACAGCTGTTTATAATTGCAGCCCAAATCCTAAATTAGCATGGCTAAGTGGAAGAATCAGCTAGCCATTTACTCCTGGCCCCTTAAAGCATCTTTAAAAAAAACATGCCAAAGGGACATTGACACTACTGCTGAAGGCTTTAAATAACCACCAGTTCTGACTGTGGCTTTTAAGTTGAGCAGCCCTATGCACGCACACTGTGTCCTGGCTTCCTGGGTAGCAGATAACTAGTCAACACTCCCTGGGAACCCCTTTTAGACCTCAGGCTCCGTTAGCAACAACACAACAAACAGTTTAAAGGGCTTTTGAGTGTAAGCTTCTGGCTGCTTCAAGAACTGTTGCTAAAATAAGGGGGGGGCCAAGCTGCAGGTGTTCTCAGTCTTCAGAAGAGCCAGCTACTAGCATGGAGTCAAGGCCTGGCATGTTTGGCTGGGCTTACATGAAAGTCCTTAGGATAAAAGTCATGGGTCTGCAGACAGAGCAACAAGGAAGTATGGTAGATTATTCATTTTCTTCCTGGACATATCAACCGTCTAATTGAATTCTCTGATCCCAGGACTTGCGCCTCCAAGTTATCAATGTCACTTCTGGTTATCTTTTTGAAACTTAGATTGCATTGTGCCATTTATGCTTAAAGTTCCCATCTGAATTGCCAAGGCATAGAGAGCAGTGTCAAATCCATAGCGAACACTGAGCCCCCCCACCCTTCCACCTTCTTACCACAAATTACTGGCCAACCTTATCTTCATCTCATCTTCTCCAGAGATGGCTGTGGACACTAGGCTTCAGCCTCATGGAACTTCATCTCTCAAACATGCCATGTGCCTTGTTGCCAGGGGGACATTTGGCAATATCTGGAGACATTTTTGTTTATCACACTGGGAGGTGGGGGTATGTGTGCCACTAGTATTTGGTGAGTAGAGGCCAGGAATGCATTCTGAAGTGGTGACAATATGCATCACTGTTCCCTGTAATAAGGAAACATCCAGTCCAAATTGTAAGGAAACCCTGGCATAAGCTATTAGCTCTACCTACAACACTCTTCCTTCTGAATCCGGTGAAATGCTCTTCCTTCAAACCCTGCTTAAATTTTCCCTTCTCTATAAAGCCCTCTCAACCCTGTTCCTTCTCTTTAGTTTCTTTGTCCAATCCTATATGATTTCCTAACCTCTACTAAAATTCTTTTAACATTTCACTCAAATTTTTTTTTCAAAGCAGCACATATTTTAAAAAGTCACTTTCCCCTTAAGAATTTAAACAACTTCTTGAACTTCCAATTCTATGCCTGGTATAAGTCCAGACCACACATCTCTGCCCCCAGGGTGTTTGCAAACGAGGGCCCCAGTGGGCTCACCCGACAGCAGCCTTGGCTAGTGGACTGTCACCATCCTGTGTGTGCCCACAGTGTGTGTGTGTGGGGGGGGGGCTCTGCACCGCCTCCCCTCAGCTCAGATGGGAAATGCAGGCCTTTCCCCTGTATTTACAAAACCCCCACTCACAGGAGTCAATTTGTGCAGGGTGGATTTTACTGGAAGGAATTGTGAGGGAATTTACACCACAGCAATGCAAACAATTTTCAAAGTGAACTTCAGACACCCCAGTTCTAGAAGCCTCAGGCTCTTTATTCTGGAGATGCTTCTAGTAGCTGCTCCCCGTGGTGTGTCACAGAACCAGCCTCACTAGCGCCGTTCTCTGCCCTGCCTCCCTTGTCTGCCCCCCTGGGATTAGCCTTGCTATGTGATTTATTTCCACCTTCTTGTGTTTGGTTCTGCTGCCTCCCTTTCCCCGACCCAAATCTGTGTCCATCTTTGCTCAAGCATATCAATCAAAGGACTCAGAAGAAAGGGAAAAAATGAAGTAGGTTTCTAAATAATAAGCTTGGAAGACGGTTTGGCCAAAAAATAGGAATTCTCTTCTCATATTTTTGCTATCTGGTTGCCCATCTCAAAGACAGAGTTGGACCTTATTCATGCACACTTCAGGGCCTGGGACAGTGTTGGGTGCATTGCTGATGGTCAGACATGTTCGTTTTGGTGCTATTGTGGGCAGAGGGTTAGTTGGGATTCTAAGTGGGGTATGGAAGCTGGGGACCACGTGGAGCCCCTTTGGATGTCACCTCTCTAATGATGAACATTGTGAAATGGAAAATCTAGGGGTGCTATGTGGGAGCAACTTTTTTCTTTCCTCTCACAGCTCTGCATGCATATCTCACATTCAGCAAGCAGCTCTAGAAGAGGGGCCAGCTCCCTCAACATTTACATTTAATCCCCTTTGCTCCATCACAGGAGGGTACCGCCAATGGTGATGAGGCTTCCTTCTTTCTTGCTCCTTTAGTGCAGGACACAGGACATGCACAGTTTTGTGGCTGGGAGGGTTTCAAAGGAAGAAGCTTGGGCCTGACTTAGGGTGGCTGGTTATCTACTTAGGAGGGTCAACTTAATGGAAATCAGTCTTTGGAGAGAGTGTTGTCAGGCCCCTCTCCTGGAGGGTGGCATGGAGGCACTTAGTCCTCAGTGGTCCTGCAGTTCCCTCCCGGAAGCTCTGAGCTCGCTGCAGGCTGTGCAGGGGTTCCTGCTGCAGGCGGGGGAGATAGAGCAGGGCTCAGGGCTCCCGCCGGCACTGCTTCCTCTATGGCAGGGTTCGTGGGCCACTTTGAAAGTCCAACCACAATCTTTTTGCACTTCCAAAGGTGAAATGCCTTATAAGTAAAATTTTAACTTAGAGAATACAAACCTTTTGAATACACAATTGATTTGGAATTCCCTATAATAGTAAGACTACAAACACCATTAAATATTGTTAGGGGCACTCTCATTAAGAACACTGATTAGCTGTACATACAAACATCATGAGATGAGACTTACTATAGTGGAAAGGAGGGAACAGGAAGGCAGAGGGCAGAAGAAGACCTAATTTCTGATCCCTGTCTTGCCAGCAGCTAGCTCTGAGAACTTAAATCATGATCTCAGTTTTCTCATCTCTTTGTGAAAACAGGATAACAGTCATTGTCCTGCCAACAGTATAGATGTGTAAGGTGGATCTAAGGAAATAGAGGACTTGGAAAAGGTCTGGGAAGTTAAAACAGTTTTGTGGAGAATAACAATAACATTGGAGTTATCTGGACCTGAATGTCTAAACCAAGTACTTGTCTTGTTGCAGAGTTTTTTTTTCCAAGGAGTACGTCATAACCATGACAGACTGACATTGTCCAGGCTCTGTGCTTTGATGGGCCCTAGGTTGCTTAGAGACACGTTCACTGACAGAGTTTCTCAGTGGCTTAGACACAGCATGGGGAGGAGAGCCATGTGGCATCGCATGATGGTGGGTGAGATGTTTAGACTCTATGCCTAGGAGCTTCCTACAGATTTCCTGAGACTGCTGGTTGGTCCCTGGGAATATTCTTTTAGGGTCTCTCAAAGGTGTTCACTCTGGTAGTGGGATGGACCCTGGGATTCTCATACCGGAGGGAATTCCCCGGAGGAGACCCCATAGTTCAGGGCACCAAGGTAGCCGCAGAAAACAAGCAGTGCCAAGGGCCATTTCTCCTAAAGGGATTTTGAAGGGCTTGTGTGGGTACGAGACCAACAGCAGCTTTCCCAAGACAGGTCCAGGGAGGGCTTCCTTTACTAATCCACCCATGCTCTGGCACCCTGAAGGGGGAGGATCCTTCCAGAAATGCCCATCCTGTATCGTATGGGTGGGGAAGGTATTTCCTCCTTGAGGTCAGTGGCAATCCCCTCTGGAGACTCAGTGGGATGCCTCGAGATGGGAGAGGGCGGGATCTGTGGGTTCTGCTGGTCTCTCGGAAGCAAACACAGCAAACATACTTCATAAGGTGTGGAGTATGTCCACGGGCAAATTTGAGAGCAAAAGAGACCAAGGGGAAGGTCCATTATGGCTGAAAGCAATAAAGAGACCCCTGAGCCCTCTGTGTTAATCCTGGTTCTGACCGGAAACAGAGGGCACCTCAAGTGGGCAACTGAGGGAAATTTAATGAAATGACTATGTACAGAAGAGTGGGGCAGTTAAGGGAAATCAGCAGGGGGTGGGGAAGCATGGCAGAGCCCCTAACAGCTGGGAGCCATTACGGTCCCGAGAGCTGCTGGGAGCTAGGGGGAGAGTGGTTATCAGAGCTCACAGAGCTGTAGGAGAGACAGTGAACAGGAACCGGGGCCTTGGGTGGAGGCACAAGGACCAAAACCCCTGGCCCAGCAATGAGGGAGTGGCAATGCCACTACTCCCGTCTCATTATTTTCTCACCCTTCGCCTCCCACCAGGGTTCCCCGCTGGCAGAGGCCTAAGGACAAGGGTAAGTGTAGGGGCTGCCTGGAGCCTCCCAGAGGGTGGAAAATCTTCTCAGACCGGAAAATAAAAGATATCCAGCACACTTTTCTTGGCTTCAACTACCCTGTTTTAAAACAAAATATTCAAACAAAAACAAATATAACTTAGTGGAAAGAGCATGGTGTCGCTAGTGAGGAGACTAGAGTTCTAATCCCAGCTCTGCCGATCACTCGCTGAAAGTCTCAGGTAGGTCATGTTGCCTCCTGTGTGTTAGTCCTTCCAGGGTGGCTGCCTGGGGCAAGTGAGGTTATCAGCACAGGTGTGTGGGGAAGGTGAGAAGACAGCTGGAGAGGGAGCTGCCGTAGATGTTGAAACTTAGGAGGGAGAAGGATAGAGATGGGGTAACTCAGATCCCTTGGAATCTAATGGAGAAACATTAAGAGCAGAAGGAGCAAAATTCTGAGAATAAGCAAAGCCTGGAAACTCTCCCCTCCTCCCATGTTCGGCAAGGCATTGAGGGATGTCTGCTGACAGCTGCAGATGTGCGCATTGAAGAAAACAGGGAGGCTCTGTTTATTCCTGAGTACAAGGAAAACTAATTATTTTCATTGGTGGTTGCTTGCTGTTCCTGCCTAGATGCCAGAAAGCACATCAGTGATGATGCATCTCAATGACCATTTGTTTCAAATGGACTCTGTCTCTCTTTGCTGACCACTGTTTAGAATACATGGTCCAGAAAGTATGGGGTGTGCTTACAAGTAAAGGGAATATTAGAAGAGACGATATCTAAGAGATGTTAGTGAAGTACAGGCTTAAACCAAATCTTAAAGTGGGAACCATATAGGGGAGAATATGAAGTAAGCGAAATAGACACAAGAGCAAAGTCAAAGGTAAGATGTGTACAGTCCCACCTAGGGAAGGTTAAGCCAGTTCAGGGAATATCTGGGCATCCAGTCATTGCTGGGGTGGGATCATAGGCCTTGGTTTCTTGTCCTGGTACTCAAAGCCACAAGATTTGGAAGGGACACTGGACAAGATCTGACCTGCTGTAGTCAGAAAAAAGTCCAAGGGATGAATAGCAGAGAAAGCCAACAGCGTTCAAATTTAAGAATGTTGAGCATCTCAGGGCCCTAGACAACTTCAGTCATACCTTCGGCCAGGCCCTGTAAGAAGTACCTGAGACTTAGAAAACTGCCCCAGGAGCTGCTTGCATGCTCTTTATTTCAGCCAGGGTCAAGGATCACTGTTCAAATCTGGGTTCAGTTGTCTCTTCTTTACGGAAATCTGTCATGACTTCCCTGATGGTGTCAAGTCCTCGTATAGCTCTGGGGACTGCCCCTCTCTAGAATGTACCATAGATGCAATCTTACAGTTTTTGGTTGGTGCCTGCCTTTCCCATAGAGTGTAAGCACCACAAGGCCACACCTGTTGCAGATCATTGTACGCCCAGATCCTAGTTCAGTCTGTGGAACTGTGTAGGTTCTTAGTCACATCAGTTGAGTGGATAATACAGCAGAGAAAACATGTTCTGGTTTCTCAGATTCTTATCCTGTTTCCTAGTAACTGGAATCTCTTGGTCCGCTTGGCCTTTTCACATTGACGATTTGGTTGGTATTTTGCTTGACTTTGATTTCATTTTTTACCCTGGAGACTGACTTGGGGTCTTTATCTAATACATTTGGTAATAGTAGGCGCAGAAACCACACAAAAACAAAGGTCAAAGTACTTGAAGAGTGTGTGGAAAGGGCCAGGACAATTGATAAAAAAGCACTATAGACTGAATGTTTGTGTCCCCCCCCCAGATTCAAATAATGAAGCCCTAACCCCCACGATGAAGAAATTAGGAAGTGGGGTCTTTGGCTGGTGATTAGGTCATGAGGGTGGGACCCTCATGAATGGCATTAGTGCCCTTGTAAAGGGGACCCCAAAGAACTTTCTAGCCTCTTTCTTGGGGAGATGACCATTGAAAGGATGGCCTTGTATGAACCAAGAAACTCGTTCTCACCAGACACCGAATTTACTAGAGCTCTCTCTTGGACTTCCCAGCCTTTAGAACTATGAGAAATGAAAGTGTGTTGTTATAAGCACCAAGGTGATTGTCGTTTGTTATAGCAGCCCGAACAGATTAAAACAGAAATTGAAGTAAAAATTCCAAATTCAAAAGTCATTAGCCTTTGGCTGTCTATAGGACGCATGGAATTAAGAAGGCCATGACAGAAGAAAAATTCAAAGAATGTCCTGAAATATTAAACGCAATAAAAAAAATTGAGTAAAGGAATATTGAGCTATCAATACAGACCTTTATAACTTTAGATCTCCTTGATGTCAATGGTTTTCTCCCTGTTCTCCTGCCTCGTACATTCCTCATAGTCAGTTCTGAATGCCCTCTCCAAATTAGCCTGCCAAAATACTTTTTAGCCATGAAATTGCTTTCAACTCACACCACTAATGAAAGCATTCATCCATTTGATGGATCATTGTGTTATATTTCCCACTCTGGAGGATTCAGACTTCAAAATTTAATCTAGAATATATATATATATATATATATATATATATATATATATATATATATTCATGTATGTATATATAAAATTATATAATTTATAGCCAACATTTATTAAGCATTGAATAGACCCCAGGCTTTGTGCTGAATGCATTGTAGTTATTTTCATACACAATCTTCCCCAAAGCCATATGGGATGGAAACTTTTATTACACATGTTTTGTAGATGAGAAAAAAATAAGGTTTGAGAATGAGTAACTTGCGTAAAGTCATACTGCTAGTCAGGGAGGGAACCAGGGTTTGACTCCATGTCCAACTGACTCTGGGACCTAAGCTTTCATGGAAAGCCATTACAAGCCTTTTTTACTATTCTATAAAACATCAGGGAGCTGGTAATCTAAGTACCCTGGCACTATAGTCATAGTGTCTAAAGCCAGAGACCACTTTTTTCATCACGTTTGTAATGCTCATAATCACTGTCATCATGGTAAATATTAAGCATATAATTTGTGCCAAGAATTATGTGCTAAGCATTTTATTTTTACTTTCCTTGATCCCTGTTTTACAGATGAGAAAAAGGCTGAAAGAAGTGAATTTGGGTTTTGCATCATTAGATTAGAAGCTCTGTGGGGACAGTGGCTCTGTTTGCTTTTATTGCCAGCACTTTGCTTGGCTTGGAGAAGGTGGTCAGGAAGTCAGTATTGATGAGTGTAGTCTATTTGATTATTAAGTATTTTTTAGTCCTACAAAATCTGAAAATAATTACAATAAAAAAGAAATTTTTAGGAAAATTCTTGTTTATGAAGTCACTGGGACTAATACTTGTCAAGTGGAGAAGAGTTTTATGGTTCACATTGAGGAATTGTTTGAATATAGACAAAAAATGTCCGTTTAGAATATAAGCTGTTTGGAAGTATGGTTAAAAGGTTATATATGGAAAGGAAAAAAATTAAGGTTAAGTATGTATAAAATTAAATGTATTAAACATGCATAAATATATATAAAGATGAAAAATTGATTTAATGGTCCAAAGAACTTCAATGCAAGGAAAAAGAAGATTGGTGTGTGGAGTAAATTTCAAGTGCCTGTCAAAATAAAGTTGGGTGTGAAATATTTGTTAAGGTTTATACTCTGAAATCTTTTTTTAATTTCTTCATAATAAAAAGGGATTAAGGAATACGAATTTGTATTTGTTTGCTGACAAAGCAGCCAGTAGAATTTTCATTGTTTGTGGTTAGCTAAGATTGTGATATACAAGGTGAAATCCACTACAATCTCTGCTCACACAATGATTTAATTTCTCGAAATCCAACACATTTTGTGGAGGACTATGAAATCCTATAAAATTCTTTTGGAAATAGGATACCAAAGGGGAAACTCAAAAGCATAGTCTCTTGATAGAAGGGAGGAATTTTCTGGTGGTATAAAGAAAATTCTCAAGCAAGTAAAAAGAAAGCTGAATTTTTTGTAGAACAAAGATAATGCATGATAAACAGGAGAAAAGAAAAGGGAAGAAAGTGAAGGACTGTGAGGCTAAATATGAAAAATCAAATGCAAGAAACATATCTGTTAACACGTTCAAGATGATGAAGGAAGAAAGAGATTAAGTAGGACAAAGGCTGTGCCCTACGGACACATTCCAGAGTGTCCAGGAGGTGACAAGGAGAAAGGGCGAAGATCTTCTCACAAAGAATGGATAAAAATTGTGCCAAGAGATAATCTTCTGATAATTAAGAGTCTTTGTTCCTTCCAGAACTTGTCTGAGACAACAAAGGGACCAAAGAGAAGGACAAAGATGGAGTCATCAAAGGCTAAACTTGATTAAGGGCAGAGCCCATGGTTCCAGATGTGAAAATCAGGACCTGATTATCCACAGAGAGACTTGTCCCTGGGTCTGCTGACCTCCTTGGGAGTGGTGCACTTCAGAGGACAGTCAGGGCAGATTTCTGATTGCAGAATTCAATGATCTAAGGGAGAAGAGTTTGCCAAGCTTGATGTAACAAGGAAGGTTAAGAGTGATATTTAAATAGAAAGGGGATATATATTCTAACAGTTTCCAACTGCTACCATAGCAAATTATCACAGACTTAGTGGCTTAAACAATACAAATTTATTATCTTATAATTCTGGAGGTCAGAAGTCCAAAATGGGTTAAAATCAAGATGTTGGCAGAAATGCGTTCCTTTTTAGAGGCTGTAGGGGAGAATCTGTTTTCTTGCCTTTTCCATCTTCTAGAGGCTTCTGCCATCCTTGGTTTGTGGCCCCCTTCTATCTTCAAAGCCAGGAATGTTTGGTCCTGTCTGTCTCACATCACATCGCTCTGATACTGACTCTTGCATACTCCTCTTCCACTTATAAGGACATCATGACTACACTGGGTTCACACAGATAATTCAGAATGATCTCCCATCTGAAGACCGACTGATTAGCAACCTTAATTCCACCTGCAATCTTAATTTTCCTTTGCCATATAACATATGTTTTGGGATAAAGACGTGGACATATTGGGTTGGGGGAGAGCATTATTCTGCCTATCACATATGTTCTCCTATTTAAATATCCTTTCAGTTTTGTTGTTTCAGTTGTACTGAGAGAAAGGCTTGAACTTGGACACCTGAGATTCATGCTAGATTTAGCCCTGTGAGATTATATGCAAATTTCTATCTGATGTGCATTGTTCTGAGGAGAGGGTTTCTAACTCAAAATGAGTTTTTGATTCCTCAAAATATTAAACACTGAGAGAATGAGTCAAGACAGGAGGCTCCTGGAATTCAATAATGTGTTAAAAAATTTCTCTTCTGTAGATTTTTTTCTTACAAACCCATTTAAGAAACAAAATGAATTATAGCACATAAATCTTTTGGTGTTGGTTTGCCATTATGTCCTTTATTTGTCAAAATTATTTAAGGATTTGATCATGCAATTTATATTAATAAAGAGTCGTTTCCAGTAGTGATGAATGTAATTTTTTCTGAAGCATGCAGTTGAAAATAGAAATATGACATAGCAGAAGACTGGCCTGGCAATTTTCCCTACCTATGACCATTATTTTATGTTTATACACCATCAGTAGGAAGTATTAACAGCATGAGTTATTTATCTATAACATGATTTGGGTTAAAAAGTTATTTGTAATACTCAAGCACTAAATTCCTAGATGTTTACTTTGAAATTTTTCTACTGGTTATGCACATAATATTTACAAGTATGATATGGTGAATATGCCTGGAAGAAATGAATTATTGTCATGCCTATTATCTGAAAAGCAGGAAAACTTTTTAAAAGAATAGAATTCAATTTTTTAAGCATCTATTTCCTGAGGGCTGCTATGTCCTCCTGGACTGAGGGTAAAGCAGTGAACAAAACAGAGGAAGGTAGAGAACCTGCTACAAGGTAGGAACTCAAAATGTTATTTCCCTTTCCATGCTATTGGATAGAATCACCATGCCAAAAAATAATATTATGCAGAGTTGTTGTTAAACTTTATGTAACTGGGATGTAATTGGAACCATTGATGCATAACTCAGGACTGATTTTCAGAGAAAGTGTCCATGAGTTTATACAAAAGAGAAAAGGCACAAAAACTGGAGCCTTCTATGAGAATTGTAAAATTTATGGCTTGTTTCTAAGCCAAGAGCAGAAAGAACATTCCTAAATAAACACTTCTCTCATCTAGATGAAGAGAAGTAATAGAAAATGAAGCTTGAAAGCTTCCCATGACTTCACTGCTGTCCATTATGTGACCTTCAGTAGCTGGGTCAGACACACCTTCACATTTCCTCCCCAGTAATCCAGAAATCCTGCAACAAGTCACCTTTAGGAAATTTTTACAGTATTGATAAAAATATTACTCTGAGGCTGGGGTCAAGAACTTTCTGGGCACCAATATGGAGAATGACCTGGGCTAGACCTAATTGTATTTTATCCAGATCAAATTATAAAGAATATTTATCTGTGACCAGTTTGCTTTCCCTTGCTTCCTTCCCTTTCTCATACTTCTGTTCTTCCTTCCTTCCTTCCCCTACTGTAAGTCCCTTAAAGGTACAATCAAGTCTGTACTTTTCATCATAATATCTTAGCCTCTAGCAGAGTGCCTAGCATATAAACATTGAATGATTGAAGAATGAATGAATGAGTGAATGAGTTCAGCAAATATGTGTGGAGAGCC
Source organism: Smutsia gigantea (assembly GCA_032199065.1). NCBI lineage: Eukaryota > Metazoa > Chordata > Mammalia > Pholidota > Manidae > Smutsia > Smutsia gigantea. The sequence goes on along the minus strand of JAVSCE010022353.1, from coordinate 69,877 downwards.
TAGTATGCATAAAGGATGGTGCTAAGCCCTGGAAATGTGAGTGGAAGGGGAAGTGGATTCAAGGGTGATGTGATAGTCCTGAGTTAATAAAAGTCTATGACCTTCTATTTAACTAGCGTTTGACCTGGCAACATGGTGTCAATGAATCAGAAGCGCCAGGTTTGCCTTCCCTTCTACCACCTTCTAGTTGTGTGAGCTTAGGGAGTTTATTGAAATCTCCTTGGGCCTCACTTCCTTGTTTCTAAAATGGGATGATACCTACGTGTCCTATCTACCTGTCTACCAGGGTTGCTCTGAGGATCAGTTGATTTAATGTGTGTGAATCCCTCTGTAAACTATTAAACAATTAAGTTATTTTGGCCTAAATAGGAGAAGAGACATATCAAAACACTAATAATTATGAAAATAAAATCATTATGGCAAGAGAAGCTTAGATAAGATGCCTTGAATGTGATTCACATTGTAAAAGTAATTAGAATAGTACTGTAAACTTGGCATCTTCAATTTTATAGATGAGGAAACTGATTCAGAGAACTTAAGTGCCTTGCCCAAGGTCCCACAGCTAACAGCTCAGATAGGATGGCCAGCTCTCCTTTTTCAATGAACTCTGTTTAATCCACATTCAGTCCAGCCAATTAGAATAGAAGCACATTAGCCAAATGATGGTGGCATCATTGCATTTTTCTACCATTTCATTTTTTGTTATTACTCTGAGTTCCAACTTGGATCGCATATAATTTCTACATATCTTTAAATGATCTTGACCATCAGGCATAAATCAGGAGAGATATAAGCTTTTTTGTCTATTAAACAAAATGTTCAAATTATGAAAACCTTTGCATCATTGGTTCAAGGGAAAAAGAACTGTATGTGTTCCAATATACTGGCAGTCATTTTCCAATAAATGGCAGCTGGAGAGCTATAGTCTGTCTTCACTTCCCACTCAGGACATTTTGTCAGAATAAAGATGTCATATTCTCCCAGGAGAAATAAAGCCTTGGAGGAGGAAAAGGAAGATTAAGCAAATCTATCAGCATCAGCTCAGTACATTGTCAACAAATATACATTTTTGTACTCTGTAATGGTTATCTTGCAACTTGGACTGGGAGCCTCCACTCAGAGCATTGCATCTCTGCTGGGTAGATGGTGTAGCTGGAAGGGATAGGACATGTCCCTGGGAAAGACTGTCAGCTGCTTTCTTGTGCCACTCAAGTTTAAAAGAGAACATTATATACGTACCTTTGGGGCTTATGGAATGGGTTTCCTGGAAACAACAGCCATCACTGGGTTGGCCTGCTTTGGGTGGTTCTGACAGCGTTTGAATTTGTGTTCCAGCCATGCTACAGGTGCAGTCTCTCATCCTTTCCTTTGAAAGTCTCTCAAGTCATGACACGCCCCTGGTGTGTTATGTTTCTTTCAGCTACTGTTTATTGGTTTGTCGCTCCCTCCTCTTGGGCCACAGAAAGGTTTATGATGGCCTTTATAAAGGGACTCATTCATCCCTGATTGCCTGCCTGTTGTTATCCTGTCTTTCCTCAGCCACTTCTTAGGTGGTGCCTCCAGCCTGGGTACAATGTGTACATTTTATCGTCCTGTTTACTAATCCTTCTTGGTGTTTTAGCTGTACCTCCAGAACATTCCTCCAAAACAGAGACTCTGAGTGCCAGGCTCCACCATTTACTCACTGTGTAACCTTGGGCAAATTATTGATCTTTCTGTGCTTCAGCTTTCTTCTGGGTAAAATAGGGAGTATCATAGCACCTACCTCCTAGGGACAAAGGGAGAGCGGGGGTACAGAGCGCACTGATGCAGAGGGTGGATCTGTGGGGTCTCAAATCCCAGCTCTGTCATTGGCTGCTCATGGGGCCTTGATACTTCAGCTCTGTAAGCCTCAGGTTTTCTTTTCCAAATGGACACCATAAAACTACCTATCCCATAGACCTGAGATGACAATTACATGAGGTAATATTGGTCGAGTGTTTAGCAAAACGCTTGGCACTGAGTGTGAAGTGATCCATACGAGGTGATGGGCAGCCACCTACCTCTGTTGGTAAGTCACTGTCCTCTTTACTCCTTTACCTATAAAGCCACTGTTCTGTTCTTTTATCTAAAACAGGGGGAAGGAGAATAATACATACATTGCCTTTCTAAGTGATAAGAATAATCAAGAATAATGATGAGTATGAATGTACTTTGAAGACATATAAAGAACCACACACAAAAAAGGAAATACTATTCTTGGTAGGTCCCTCTTGGAGAGGAATCAGAACTACCCTAGGTCCATGTGATTCAGAGTAGAAGTTTGCCTTCGATTCCTCAAAATTTCAAGCAACAATACAAGCACAACACATCTCTCCCCAGAGACCAACCACTGACTGTCATTTGACACATTCACAGCACACTTCCTTCAAAGAAAATGCTTATTGAATGTTGTACAATAAACCATTTCCTAGTCCCTGTGCTGACCAACAGGCTCACGGGCCCCTTCTCCGTTTCAGTGAGCTAGATGCTGTATTTTTCACAGCCTAACCAACTCAGCTTCCCATAGCATTCCCAAAGGATTAACTCTTTCTGCTCAAAGTGGCACACACTGTTCTGAGCTAGCAGAAGCACGCTCCTCCTAAATCTGAAAACACAGCAGAATAAAACAGCATGTCTGAGTTTTCCTCAGATGCCGGCTCCATCTTCTTCACTCTCAAATCTAATCCTCTGTGGACTCACCATATCTGCATTGGACCAAAATGAACTCCATAAGGAAAACCTATGTCAACCCTTTCCCAGGACTGTGGCATCCCTGCCCTGGTAGCGTTCAGGTTTGCAGTTTACTTCAAGTCCTTGAAGACTTAGCATCTGTGAGTCCTAGACTACTCTCTTCAGTGGACCCTTTATTGCCAGTTAGGCTGAGTCTGATTCTAGAGTCTCCCTACTGACACCGAAGAAAATGCCTGCCCCTCTCTGCCTCATCTGCTTTAGGGCGCTGGTCGGGGAGCCCTGAGGCCTGGGCTTGAATCCTGACGCAGCAATTTGTTAGCTATGGGTGAATGAGCAAGTCAGCTTAGTCTCTTAGAGCTTCCATTTCCTTATCTGAAGAATGGGGTTTCATTAGTTTCCCCATATGGATGTTTATGAAGATTAAATGAGATAATGAGTACATAATTTGCTTTTCCAAGAACTGGTACATGAAATGATCTCAAGCAATATTAATTGAAACTGGATGCATATCTCTTCTTCTGATATCTGACTCCTTATAGCTTCCATATCCTCCAGAGCATTCTAGTCCTAGCCCTAGTTGCCTAACTCTTCTCTGTTTTCATTTATATCCCTTCAAGTGGACATGCAGACCTTTGCATTTGATGCCAGGAAAATGATTTATTTCAACATTCTAAGTCTATGTCAATTGAAATATAATGGATTTCTCAAGCCTTCAAGTTTCATTTCTACTGGAAAAATCCAAATGCAAATGAAATGAGATGGCCTCATGTGCAGGCGGCCTGTGCATTATTTACATCTTTGTCAAATAAAGCTAATGTGAAGCCTCGTGTAGACACAGTCTGCTTATCCTCTGTTTTCTTTGTTAGGGATTAGAGAATATGATGAAAAAAACTGACAAGAGTATGAGAATCCTTCCTGAAGCCATGTTTTTTTGTTTTGCTGTAAATTAATCATTTGATTGTTCTTAGCAAATGCTTTTTAACTCTTGCTATGTGTGTTTTCAGTTCTATAATAAGTTCAAGAAAGCTATGGTATAAACTCTACTCAGAAGAAAATAACATAAACCCTTTCACATACTGTCTTTTTACATACAGAATCTTAAACTGTAGATAACAAATTGTAGGGCTGAGTTTTCGAATAGGAATCATGATTCCCAAACTCTGCGTCTGGTTATTAATTTACAATTACAATATGAATTTTTATTAACTATGTCCTACTACTTGCCATGGACTGTCAATGATAAACAAAATTCAGTCCTTGCCCTTAGGAACTTTTAGTTCAGTTGAGGGAAGCAGTCGAGTAACTCATAATACAGTGTGATCAGTACAAATGTCGGTCCTATAAGGAATTGAAAACACACACCTACGCGTGCGCACGCACACACACATACACACACACAGGAGCTGGGTGGGTTTTAGTTCCCATTCAAATGCCAGCTTCCTCTACTGCATTTCCCCAGCATTTTCTCTGAACTTCTGTGATTGCCCTTTTCCATTTTTGCACCCTCCACAAGTATTTGTAGAATGAATGAACAATTTCCTTACTTTTCCAAACACAGGAAGCTGGTATCTGTAGCCAAATAATTACTGCTCAATATCTGATTCTGCATACTGTTAGCCAAGCTGCTAGCTGAGTGATAAAGTCCCTTGGAATCCCACTCCTGAGAATGTAAATCTTTGCGTGATCCTGAACAAGGGAGCAACTTAAAGAAATGAGTGAATGATCAAAGGAAACCCACCTCTGGAGCTTGAAACATGGCTGACCCAGCCACATATCATGCTAAGGAATGGTTGCAGGGGGCCGGGGCTCATTTAGCCAACTGTGGCTAAAGGATCTTCCAAAGTACTCACCTAAGAACACCCTGCTGCTCCCACCCTTGGTCCCCTGTACCTTCTCGGTTTGTTCTCCGACCCCCATGTTTACTCTGGTTTCTATCTCTGCTTGTGGCCCCTCTCAGGTTTGGAGACCTGTCCTTGTGTCCACCTTTGCTCTTCCCACTTTCTGTCCTCTTGACAGCAGTGTTACCTGTGGCTTCAAATAAAGGCTCCCTCCCTCCCACACACATGCACACACATAAGGTAGCTTCCCCTCCAAGATACACTCATAGGCTGGGTGGGTCCCAAGTTTCCCTGAAGGGAGAGAAAATTTGAGCAAGTAAAGCAGGAGGGATTGAGGTGTTTGAGCCCCACGTATGCCACTTACCAACCATATAATTTTAGATAAGAGTCTTCACCTCTCTGTGCCCACATCCCCACCTGTGAAAATAGAGGTAATAGTAGTTCATAATCAGTCCCATAGTTATGAAAATCGAAGCTGAACGTATGTAGAAGTGTCTGGGACAAAGATGACATTCAATAAACAGCAGTTCTTCCCCTGTCACCTCTCCCAGCTGTGGCCTCTGTTTCTTCACAGGCCCTGATGTCAATATGACATTCCTCCTAATGCAGAAGGATTAGGGAGGTCCCTTCCCAGGGAAATTCCAGATTCACCTACCTTTGGTGCTTATTCCCATTTGCTCTCCCAGTTCATCTCAGGATGACCAGAATATTTCTAGGTCCAACACAGGCCAATTATTTTGCAATTAACTCATCGATAGTTGAACATGACACAAATATGTGTAATGATAATACTGAAAGATTCAAGGTATTCAGCAAAAAGAGACTTGTGATGTGTTATATTATTTCTATATAAAATGGTGATGTCTTGTATCTCTTTTTTATCTTGCACAGTAAGGATTTTATATTGCTTTCATGTATACATAACTTTAGATGTTCTAAGCTGTGAGAGTATTTTTGCCTTAGTAACCTGGATCTAAGTGGCCCGCCCTATTGCCCTCTTGAAGAGGGATTTCCTCTGCCCGCTGACATGATAGCTGTGTGGGCGCCCTGAGAAAGAGATGCGATTCACGAGATTTCTAAAAATGATCAAGAATGTATTCCAAGATATGGAAGTGAAAGGACATGTCAAAAGGAGCCAAAATTTTCAACAGTTTGGCTTTTACCTAAGCAAATAAATATCCTTGCCCTTTATCCTTACCCATCCTCGGAGATTAGAAAGGCAGTGGGGCACTTGTCAATCCTGCCCTAGATTCTTATTTTCTTGAATGCTTCAGTATAGCCACCAGTTCTCATGGCCACAGCCTATGAATCCTATTCATCATCTAGAATTTATTATCTCTGAATTTTTATTTCCAAATGTCATAGTCCCCATGTAAACTTTGCCAATTTGCTTGTGGAAAATCAGTGCTTCGTTGTTTAAATTCACATCCTTTCTGATGCCTAATGAGACTATTTTTTTCATGTTTTTTGGTCATGTTTATCTTTTCTTGTTTATTTTCCTACTAAGTTATCCATTTCTTATAGTCAATTAGTCCCTTCTACAAAAAATGGTTTTATTTAATTTTTAATTTTTATGATTTTGTTTTTATAAACATTTTACTTTTAAAATAATCAGATTATTTTTAATTCAGCTTACTAAGTTTTAAGAAATTATTTTCAGAATAATTGGGTTTAGACTCATTGCATGAAAAACAATAACCATTGCTTGAACACTAAACTATGTTTTATTTTGTAGGTGGGTGGGTTTCATCTGGCAGTTTACTAATGGTTGGTTCTTCTGAAATGAACCTTTTTCCTGCCTCTGGTAGTTATAAATATTATCTAGAGGCTTGTTAAGAATTATTTTTAGTGATTTTCATTAATTTTTGTGTTCAAAATCTCCTATCCCTGACAGAAATTTTCTTTCTGAGGACAGATACTATTTTTTATGACAAATAAGATGAAATATCGAGTTGATGGTATATATACAGTATCACTTCAGACCTCCTTGGAACTACCAGGGACTTTACAAATACCCAAGTAAATAAATCAAAAACAGACCCAAGACATAAGCAGCAACTGCTCCCAGTTTCACCAGATGTCGAGAAAGCACATGAGACTGGACTTTAATCCTAGGTCCAGTAATTAGGACCTTAGTATTAGGGCCTTGCACTCAGCCTTCCCAAGCCCATCTGTGTTCTCACTGAGGGGAAAATGCCTCCCTCCCCTTGCACTTTACAGTTTGTTAGAGGTTTACCAAAGCAACTTTTAGTATAAACAGTTCTTTCAGTTTTGTTTTGTTTCACTACCTGTAGAATCCCCCCCTCACAGGGAAAGTATCCAAATTACAGGCATGGAGCTGTCCTCATTACTCCAGGCCCCTTCAGATGCTGGGACTTGGTTTCTGGTAAAGCCTATCTGTCTGTCTCCATCTGTCCCTTCCCAGGGGTTTGCTCCGGCCCTCAAGCAAATAGCTCCACAGTGGGCCCCATCCAGGAGTCTGTGCAACATTCACAGATGTACCAGGACCTGGAAGTGGTCAGGGTCTCAAACTGGCTTCCCTACCCACTAGCACTGTATTCAAGAGCCACAGGGTAAACTGTGGCAAGAATCAGAGAGCAGCAGCTTCTTAGCCTCTGGAGTTATTTTTGTTCAGGTAGCCCCAGGCATTTCTAATTGAATGCTGCCGCTCCCAGCACTCACAAAATCTGGAAGCCATCTGGAGTTCAAAGGCATCCACAGACTTCAGCAAAACAAGGCTGTGAGCAGCTTCTGGCTGTATAAAGGACAATAACATACACATCTGTTTAAGAGGCTAAGAGACTTCTTGGTTGAGTTTCTGGCTGGAAGTCACTAAAGACAATCCATGTCTGCAACATTTTCTCCAAGCCCATCCCATTTGGATTTGGATCAGGACTGAGAAGCACCCTTAATACAATTTATGGAGTGTACAGAAAGGGATCTGTTGATGGTCAGGAAATGAGGCCACCCTCTCTACCCTCTTCTCAGCATTCAGTTGGCGAAGTCTTGAGCCTGCTGACCACTTAGAATGCAAATGGGATCCCTGGATGCAATAAACCCAGAGTCTGTTTTTGCTCCTTCCAGTACACAGCAGAGTTTATGCAATGCTCAGCTTTGGAGTTCCTGAACCAGTAACAGTGTTACACTCAGTATTATTTCCCATTTAGTAATCCCCCTTCCATTTTGGCCTTGTTTTATTTTTTCTCCTCTAGGCTCCATTTTCTCACCTCCTTTCACCATTCTTCCTGCTCTCCTTCCTGTCTTCTGTTCCTACCCTCCTCCTTTCCTCTTTCTCCTTTCCTTTTTTCTCCTTTCCTTTCCCTTCCCCCAGCTCTTGCTGTGGAGCCTCCGAGCTGAACTTCAGCAGAGGTTGACACAGAAAATTTAATCTAGACTCTTGTCTCCAACAGTCAGGGTTCAGTGGTCTGTCAGGACGGAGAGGAAAGGGTGCCTTCCTCCAGGGTTCATGAGCTGGAGACCTGAGACAGTACCTCTGGCAACCTTGCTAGCAACGCATCTCCCCGTGGAGAAGCTGGGCGGACTTCCAGAGGGTGACGTGGAGGGAGAAACTGCTGGGGAGACCTGAGAGGGGTCACTGGAGTGGGCCTGAGGAAGGGAGGGCGGGCAGCCTGGGAGAGTCAAACAGCCTGTGGTTTAATCCTTCCTTCCCACAATGGATCCTTGGGCAGGGCATCTCCCCTCTCTGTTCCTCAGATTTCTGTCCACAAAAATGAAGATGTTGGACTCAAAGGGCTTTTCTAATTTTTTAATTTTGGGTCCCCTTTGTTATGGTATTGCCATAAAACGACAGGTTTTATGATGCAAGTAGAAACATTTCCAGGGAAAGCGAGGGCAGTAATTCCTATTCAGATCTGACCCTGGGACTATGCATGGCTGGTCCCACCCTGTCCTCTTCCCAGCCACCCATGGTCTCTGGCTCCTGGTAGCTTATTTCTCACTGACACCACTCACTGGCTCCAGGAAACACTGAGCTCCTTTTTCTCTAGTGTGTGCCCTGGGAAAAAAAAACAAAAAACAAAAAACTTCATTTTTAAAAACTCAGGAGAAGATGAGGAGGTTAAAAACTAAAGGTTTGCTGGAAAACAAGAAAAAAAAAACACCCCTAGCAATTCTGAGTACAGTCTTACGAATGTATTTGGGAACCACACTCAGATAAGTTTAACTCATGACCTAGGTTGTTTTGAGGGCAGAATTTCTAGATCTAATGAGATCTTCAGGCTCTTGGAAAACTCCCAATTTTTACAGAAAGAAAGTTCCAGTGTTACCGCAAGAATTCTGATAGTCCCTGTGTGATGGGAACATGGCAGAAAGCGGAGTCATGTAGTCAGGGAGGGGCCGTGGGAGCAGATCAAAGACGGTCTTCATTCTGTGAAGAAGATGCACCGCCTACTCTGGTCCCCCCAGACCACAGCTCCCATCCTGACCACTTCCTCCTAGGACATAAATGAAGAACATCAGCCTCTCTGTTCTATGGTCAGTTAAGCCTCTGAGAAGGAATTCATTTGGGAGAAAGAATCACTGGCTGACTGATTTGTTGCCTTGTCATCAGACTTGGTTTTAGTCCCTGTTCACTAGAGATTGTTCCCATTGCCCTGGCCAGAGCCAGAGCTACGTGAGGGTGTCAGTTCCAGCCTTGGCCTTTGCTCCGCTTCTACGTGAGCCGCTAAGAGCTGCGGGAAAAGGTGTGGAACTCAGAGATGATTCCTTTTTAGGGAAAATAGAATAAAATGTTTTCTAGTACAAATGACTTGTACTAGAAAATGCATTGTTTCAGTGAAGAAGGTTTTGAAGACGTGAAAGAGGATAGAAAACAGATGCCACTCCCAATACTCAGTGGTAAAATAAGACAGCCTGGTCTCTTCTTTCTAAAGTTCTTCACTTTCAAATTCTTTGGCTGATGATCCTGGGAGAGCATTAGCAACATTAGCAATAGACACCTCTGACATTCGTACCCATGTAGCCCTTTATAAGGGATACGCATCATAAGTTGTTAGACAAGATTGATTGAGATCGCCTTTCTCTTTGTCATTACACCTGGAAATGTTTGGGGTGGAACGCGATCGTCTTCCCATTTCTCTTGGGAATGCTTTGTAATAGCGGCGGCTCCCCAGCCCGTGGGATGTCAGTGAGCCCTGCCTTCCTTCCACAGGTGGAAAACAAGACCAGGTGACTTCTGGTGACTAGGTGCTTTGGACCAATGTTAGAAATGAGACACCATCAAAACTGCAACTTTCTGGCATGTGTTTATTTGCCTTCCTTTGAACCTCAGGAATGTGGAAGGATGTTAGACATAGATGTTGTAGTTAGAGTCTTCTGTGAACTCCAGTGAGTGATTCAAAGGTGCATAATTTCTAGCATGAAACCGAAAGTGAAGTGACTGCAGATAATCTGCTTGGGCACTAATGTGTTCAGGAATATCAATTATTAGGAAACCAATGCTGGGAACACTTGGGATGTGAGGAGTTCCCCTAGAGTCACAATCTTTGATCACTTTCACTGCTCTTTGAGTAACTTCCTGCCATTACTGCCCCAGCCCATTAAGGGTTTATTCTTCAAAGATGATGCTTCTGGGAACATTGCCCTGCTCCTGAGTGACTCCTCCCCAGCGTGTCCTGGACCAGATGGCCAGATTGCCTCTTTACTATGGTGTGTGGAAATATCAGTCTATAACTACCCTCCTGAGTAATGACATGCCTGGGCTTACTGCTTGCCTCGGCTCTGGTTGCCACAGCAATAGTTTCAACATCATCTTCATTTCAACTTCTTCTTTCACTCTGTCTGTCACCTTCTCCCAAAACCCTCTCTCTTCTCAAGCTAGAAGTCTCTCCCCTGACCCTCAACTGTCACAGACAAACAGGAATCTTTCCAGATGTATCTGAATTCCATAATGCCATGTGCATGCAAGACAGTTCTCTCCCAGATATAATCATTCTTGATTTGGCAGACTCTCTCGGTTATGCTCCCCACAAAATACCTAAACCCAGAGTTCCTTTCTAGGCATGTCTCCTAAGGGAGAAAGTCTAAGAAATATACCTCCAAGCTGTTTTTTCTTTCAGCTATCATACCTTTCATTAGAGACGTTTATAAATTTTTGCCCACGGTATCTCCAAATATTCACAATTATTTTACCCACCATACATCACCAGCCTATTTGAATGACAGAGTTTGTATTTCCATTTGTTATCCAATACAAACATGCGTATATAAAAACCCTAATTCCAGTTAAATTAAAATAGACACAGCCACATACATACAACCCTTGAACAACATGGGTTTGAACTGCATGGGTCCACTTATATGTCAATAAGTATGTTGAAAAATATTTGGAGATTTGTGACAACTTGAAAAAATATTTTCTCTTTTTATTGTAAGAATAGAGTATGTAATACGTATAACAAACAAAATATGTATTAATCGACTATATTATTGGTAATGCTTTTGGGAAACAGTAGTCTATTAAAAGTTAAGTTTTGGGGGGAGTCAAAAGTTATATGCAGATTTTCGATGGCACAGGGGTTGGTACCCCAAACCCCTGCCTTGTGTAAAGGTCAAGTGAGGAGCATCTACTTTTTGCATTTTTAGTTATTTGTTTTATAAAAGTAAGATGTACATGTTATAACAATTCAAAAAATATGAAAGGGTCTAAAGCCAAATTAATATTCCCACTCTCCAGTTTTGCAGTAAGAGGTGCCAGTGGCATGGCATACACTAATATATATCTGGACATGTGCAATGTTTTTATTCAAAATGTTATCACACACTCTACATACTGTTAGTCTTTAACTCTTTTTTTATTTACTATACCATACCTATTTTTCTTAATTAATATATAAATCTCCCAAATTTTTCTATTGTTTTTAATGAACTAGTTCTTAAAAGTAAAAATATGAAGAGTAAAAGTAATAAATGTACATGGTCAAAAATGTAAACAACAGGAAATGAGCATATAACAGAAAGTATCTTACCTTTTCTGAGACCCCAAGTTTCCCTTTCTCAGAATCCACAACTTTTAGCACTCTCTCGTGACTTGCTCCCAAAATTTGGAACAACAGATCTCTCTCAGATAAATGTCTATTCCTTTCCCCCTTACTTCATACTCATAGGTTAGAAAAACAAAACCTTTTTCTCTTATAAATGCTTGGGGTCTTCATGACATCACAGGGCACTGAATAGAAGTCAGACATGTCTCAGAGAAAGCCGCAATCCACCCACAGTTGATAGAAGAGTATTATGATAGCTTAAAGCTGGCAAGAGCATGTCCATTACAAGTCCAGAAGTCTGTAACTTTCTGCAGGTTACTGACCTGGTTGAAACTATTGAAAGCTACTACTGAAGAAACTATTGAAAAATAAGCATATATGTGTTTGCCTATAACTACAGGAGGTTCATAGATGTCCCAAAGCCCAGCCATGAGCTCCGAGTTAAGAACATCTGATCCAGCCCAGTCTCCTTCCTTCTCTCACCGTTAATTCTACAGAGAGGAATTAAGGTCCAGGTAGGCACATATCACAGCATGAGACAGAGCTGTAGTTGGCACCAAAGTTTCCTGACACCTAGTCTACTGTTTGATTTAGATGGCATGGCCATGAGGACACCCTTTATTTAAATCTTACTTTGCGCCCAAAAAAGAAGTGAGATCATTGTGCAAATGAGCAGTGTGGTAAATTTTCCTAAATTACATTGTAGGGGAGCATGGACCACAGAGTTATTGGATGATAGATTGTCTAATATGCCTGTTGGTCAGTGTCTTCATCAGAGATTTCCAAAGAACCAGAATCGATAGGATGTGTGTGCATAGAAGGATTTATTTTAAGGAATTGGCTTATGCTGTTAAGGAGTCTAGCAAGTCCAGAATCTCAGGATGGGCTAGCAGCCTAGAGATACAAAGTAGAAGCAATGTTACAGTTCAGAGCCCTCTGCTGCACAATTCCTTCTTGCTTTGAGATCAGTCTTCATTATATGAAGGCCTTCAGCTGATTGGATGAGGCCCACCCATCCAATCTCCAGAAGGAGAGTAATCTGCTTTATTCAGAATCCATCAGATTAAATGCTAATTTCATTCCAAAAAACACCCTCCAAGTTGACACATAAAATTAACCAGCACTGTCAGTCTTGTGCTTCCTCAAACAGGCCACAGTCCACTGAGAAGCATTTGAACCTAAAAGAGCATTCCTGGAATAAGAAGATGCATTTTTATTATCCTTGGATCATAAAATCAGAAATACATAATTTCTGACACCAACAACTCACTAATGAACTGTATATAGGTTGTAGCAAGGTTATACTAAAACCAGCAACTTTATTCCCAAATGATATTAAATTTGAAAACTTCCTTGGTTTCTTGGAAATGTCCAGAATTTCAGTGAACTTCTGCACTTTAAGAATCATTACTTCTTTAGGTAAATATGTATTGGGCACCTGCTATTGGCTGGGAATTGTAACAGTTTTTATGTCAAGAAACTTAGGGTTTAATGAGAAGAGTAGACAAGGAAAACCCCTCCCCGTTTTTTCTCCACTTAATGCTCTGAAAAAGGTTTGTAGTATGTTAAGGAAACACATTCTCAAAGATAATTTCTCTATCAGAATTCATTCCCTCTTTATGTTTACTGTAAACTCTTGCTTCCAAGATAGGGAGTCAAGGATTCCTCTGGCTGACTTGCTTAACCTTCTTTAGCTCACTCCATCATAAATTCTCTAACTCTAGAATTCAGTTTTCCTACAGTGGTTTTATCAGAACAAAATTATTTCAATAATATCCAGGTGTAATATATATTGGGGAATGATAAATTTGGGCCCAGAGCATAACTTATCACTTCATCTGGGAAGGGAAGCCACATTGTCTGAGTGGGAATCCCAAGAAGCAAAAATAGACAACTGTCTCAGGGAGGCAGCTGGGTATATGATGGATTTCTGAAATAAGAATTCCATTAATAAGGTCATTGTGTTGTACGGTTACGTTAGCAATTATCACAGAGGAAGTTAGTCTGGGATTAGGACCAGATTTTCCAAAGCTGGGCTTGTAAACACCATGGAAGTAGACTTTCCTGTTGGTGATGGAAAGATTGACATTTAACAGCAGACTTCTGTGCAGCCACAGGTCTGATTATTCTGAAGTTTGACCAAACGTGCGGGTTGTTTAGATTATGGTTTTGTGGGTGTTTCAATTTCTGGTTCACTGAGAACTAGCTTTAAACTGTAGATCCAGAAATTTGACCTTTGTGCTGTGCTAGCCTAGGTGGTCTCTGTAGCTGAGGAAAGGTTCTAGATTTCATTAACTATTTAATATATAATATAGCATGGGCTGGTTATGGGAAACCCAGTTCTGATGTCCTAAATCAGCTGAAAGTTGTCCTGAAACCTATTGGATTTTGTTCTAGAAGAATTTATGCTCCAGTTAAGAATTTACAAATTACACAATGGGTATGTATATTCACTGAATATTGGGAATAAGAGAGTGCGCACCTATTTTTTTTCCCCCCAAACTCATGACAGAATGAACCAAACCTTAATTCGGTTGAAGAAACTTGTCTCTTCGTTTCAAATAGGATCTAATATCTGGAACAGATTAAAATGTTGTTTACTTTTGAGCCAACAAAATAAAACATTGTTGGAAAACAATCCTATTACCCAGAAGAGAGAGAAATGAGAAAGATGGACAATTAGATCAACTCCAAAGTATATTTTGACCATACCTTACTAACTTGTTATCAGACAAGGAGAGCTAAAAATTGTTTATAAAAATATTTATCATGGTAGTATTAAGTAGTAAGCTTTTGAAGCTACTTAGTACATTATAAAAGAAACACTCAGATGTTTTTGTTTCAAGTTGGCTGATTATCTACAAAACCAGACTTAAGACACATTCTGGGAGAGTTTATCCATGGACAAAAATTGGCAACAATTATTTCTTTCAAAATATTGTGGAATAAACTTACAGACATATAGTGAAACATAGGTTTGAGATGGAGCAGAGACCAGTTTGAAGTCAGTCCTGATCCTAGTAAAAAAATATTATTCTTAATAGTATTAAAAATCACTGAAATTAATAATAATTTGAATGCCCAATGGACATGCTCTTTTGCCAGGTGATGTAAGCAGTAACATGGGCCACTATGTGTGATCGTGTTGAAACAGGACTCAAGGATGATTATACTGGCAGCTTATCCTTGGGAGTCTCTTACTGCTATGAAAAACAAGAAAAGGGGTAATGCCAGAATGAGAAATGTTTTCATTAGCAGTGAGTCTCATTAAAGTCTATGAAGCAGTTGGCTTTCTTCTACAAAATGACACTAAGGGACATCTCAGTCACCCTGGCTATTGTGATTTAGCAGCTCAAATATTTTGGGTGGTATGAGCTAACATGTGACCAAAATAAGGTTTCTAGAAGAATATTAGATGGCTGGTAGATATGAATAAGATAGTTCTATACATCCTAATCGTACAGAAATTTAGAACTGTTCTACAGACTTCCCTGTTTGTATCTTCAATTTCTTTTAATCTCATTGGCTCCTTCCCTCAACTTATGAATAGGTTTAATTATGTTATTTTTTAAAGTTTCCTTTAATACAGTTTATCTTTCTAGCTATTTTTTTTACATAGCTACTAAATGTCTGAAAGGTTAGTATACTTTCATCATATATATTTCCTTATGTGTATCATTTTGAATTCACTAAAATCATCCTTACAATAATTGTCGTTGCTCAAGTCATCACTGACTTCCTAATTTCCAAATGCCAAAATCAGTGGGTTAGGTCCCATCCCATTTGATCTCCAAGACACTACCACTACCACTACCTCCTCTTTAAAAATCCTCTCCTTCTTTGAAATTTGGACATTCCCCTCTGGCTCTCCTCCTATCTCTGGTCCCCAATCTCCTTTATGTGAGCTTCCTTCTTCTCCCTTAGTTGTATCCCAGTAGGTTCCTTCCTACTCTTCTCCTCAGTCATTGTGAACAATCTCATTCTTCCCATGGCTTCAGCAAATACCTATTCCCAGTCCAGGAGTCCCAAAGTTCAACAACCATTCAAAAGCTCAACAATGATACATAGGCACTGGAAATAATGAAGACAAGGTATCTGACTTCAAAGACCTTACAGTTTAGAGTAGGAACAGACACAGATAATTTCTTTATAGAGGGTATTATGCTAAAAGAACTATTTCTTTTATAATCGCCTCCCTCTAACTTTTCTAACTTTGCATCTCCTTTTCTAACTTTGCATATATACTCCCAACGTCTTCAACTGATAGTTTTCAGTCACCACAAATTCGACCTGTAAAAGTGAGAATAATCTATTCCCCACACTTGCCCAATACCCTAAACCTTTATTTTGTGCTGATATTCCCTGTCTTGGTTAATAATAAAACCATACATGCAGTTGCCTAAACTTGAAGTCCCATGTTCTTTTCCATCTATTTCCTCCTTCTCACCCTTTACATCCAAATAATCACCCTTAAGCATCGCTCGTATCTGTTTTCTCTTTTTTCTTTTTGGTAACTTCTATCCTTTCCTTATTTTAATCTCTCTCTCTCTCCTGTATTATTCAGTCTTCTGTATGGTCTCCTTGCCTCTCAAATCTTCCTTTCTAAACCAAATTATCTTTAGAAATAGCATTTCACATCTTAGAGCTGTTTTCCATTTCACCCAGTCAGCTATGTAATCAGTCACCTTAAAAATTGTTTGTTGAGCTCCTGTTAGGTACCACCCAGTCACTGCACTGGGGACAGAGAATACAATTGTATAGAATCAATTCCTAGCCTTAGGAAACTCATGATCTAAGGAGGGTAGAAGGTCATTTAAACAGATAATTGGCAATTCTCTGTAAATAAATGATGAAACAGGAGAACTCAAAACATACAAAATGTAGAGGGGTTACCATTCTGGATTTTTCAATGCTTTACAAAGACCCCTTATTATATTTATAACTAGAAAAGTAATAAATCCACCAAATGAAGGCTCATGATGGCATGTGCAGTTCTTTTAAGATTCTCTGTAAGAATTATTTGGAAATAGGAAATACATATCTCAGCTTAAAATAGTTAACTTTTAACCAAACAAAAATTTTCAGGTATAAATTTCTACTCAGCTCCTATATAAAACCATACAGTCTAATACAGCAAGTTCATTTGCTCTGGGGTGATATCCCCATGTGTGAGAAAGAACCCAGGGAGTGAGTTGGCCTCCACTTACTCAGCCTCATTTTGTCCCCTCTACTCTTGCTCTGTGCCCTCAGCCACCCAGATTGTTTTGATCTTTGGTGCCTCCTGCGCTGCTGCTGGCCTCAAGGCCTTTGCACACACTGTTCCCTCTGCCTGAAACACTCATACCATCCATTGTTGTTAACTTGTTCAAACTTTAGGTCAGTGGTTCTCAAATGCATGTGTACACTTGGCAGTGTCTGGAGACATGTATGGTGATCACTCTGGCAGGAAGGGTGCTACGGGCAGCCAGTACATGGAGGCCATGCATGCCGCTAAACAGCCTACAGTGCCCAGGACACCTTCACCACAAGGAGCTACCTGGCCCAAAAGGTCGAGTGCTGAAATGGAGAAACTCTGCTTTAGGTCTCAGCCCAGGGATCTCTTTGCCCAAATCATGGCTCCCTGTTATTCTCTGTCAAGCACACTGTTTTCCTGTAAGCACCTCTCTTCCTAATGTATCATTTGAGGGGCTGTGGGTAAAATTGTAATATTTCCAGAATATGTCGCCTGGCTTTAGTATATCTGCGTATCAACAGACGCTCAAGGGTGGAAAGAAGTATGGCTTTAGGGCATTTGCATCATTCCTTAGGGGTGGAGAGAAGTTTGTCTCCGTTTCAGTGGGTAATTACCTGGGCAACCGAGGGTGTGTCTGAACGTGAGAGTTTAAAAGAAGGGGCTGGCTTGCTGGCTTCTTCAGGAGCAGAGGAGAGAGATGGCCCTGCAGTGCACTTTGTAAGCAATAAACGGGTTTTAAACTTTATTTCTCCTTTTGACTGATTTCAGTTTTTAGAGGTATTTTGCCCTGGGATTTCCTTTCTCCAGACTTACAGGGGCCATGTGGGCTTTGCTTGCCATCTTATCCCCAGGGCCTGGCTCAGAGGGGGAAGTCCAGTGAATATCTGTTGGAAGGGAGAGGGAAAAAAGGGCAAAGGAAATAAACAGGTAGAGCGACCTAATTTCCTGAGCCCTGAGTCTGTTATTAATTTGCTGATATAGTTAGTTATATGTTTTTTTTTCTTATCTACAAAACAGGAATGATAATCCATTTCTGCTTTTGTGGCTTGGGTTGGGAGAGGAATAAATGTGCTTCTCTCTGGGATCTGGCAGAGAGTACCCGGGGAGGGACCCCAGCACCGGGCGCAGTGACTTGCTCAAAAGCAGGTCAGGAGAGAACGGGTAGAAGAATGACAGGAGAGCATGGCTCCCGTCAGAACAGAGAGGAGGCAGCCATGCCCAGGAGTGGGTGTCTGGGGTCCTGAATGACCCGCACATCCCTCAGGGTTGGCCAAGGGCAGGGGGAGCGCAGTCTGTGGAGAGGAGTTTGGTGGTAGGAAGGAGACACAAGCTGTCCTAGAAGGGAGACGCAGCACCAAACAAGGAAGACACCCTTGAAGCTTCTTATCAGCATTGCAGCTTCAAGAGGATCATCTAGTAGATAAGGGAAGAGGATGGAGGCTTTTGCAAGGAGAGGACTCTAAAGGGACTCCTTGGACAGGTGGTGAGCTGACAACAGGAGGAACAAGTGGTTAGTGGGCACTCCTGTCTGCAGAAGGTGAGCGGAACTGGTGAGTCCTTGTGAGTGAATCAGTGGAGCAAGGTCAGGAAAGGGAGCTTGGAACATACCTTTCAGAGGGCAGCATCTAGGGGCCAGTCCTGTGACCAGAGGCGGGAGGTGGCAGGAAGAGCTAGCCAGAGAGTTGGCAAAGAATGCTGGCCATGTTACATGCTCTCTCCTCTCTGACATTCCCATATTCTGCATAAAGTTGTTAAATACCATGACATTCTTATGACTGGATTTCTTGTGGAAAAGAGAGAAATGGCCGAATTTCATATGTGAGTTTGAAGCTGTGGGGACTCAGAGAGGAGGCAGAGAAGCTGAAAGAAATGAAAAATGCGGTTGTGGGGAGAGCTTTGGGGGGTCCTCAGGCTTGCTCTCAGCTCTGAATCCCCAACCTCTTGGGACCTGGGCATGTAGACTTACATTGGGATGAAGACAAATCTTGAGTGAAAAATTACATAGTGGGTCTCAGCAACTGGGTGATTGGTATTGTCGTTTAATAAGAGGAACTACCCTAGAAGAGGAGCAGGTTGTTTGTGCTGTTTAGGAGAAAGATAAGTCAGTTTGGGATATGTTGACATAGAGATACCCTATGAGAACTTCAAGTGGGATGTTCAATAAGCAGCTAAATATCCAGGGTGGGATTTCAAAAAAGCCAGAGAAAAAAAACTGGAAATTATCAACAAATAATAATAAAGCAACATGAGTGGAAAAACATGTCTTATGAGAGGTGAATCATGGAATTCAAAAATCCAGACAGAGGGAAGAGTTTTGTATTATTTAGACAAGGCATTTTTGTAATTCTGTGGATTTGTTGTCTTTAACATCCAAATTTGTTCCTTTGGGGAAAAACAAAACACCGAATTAAAAAAAAAAGCAAAGCAAACAAAACAAAAAATCTGACACCACCTTCTCTTCTCATACTGTCTTTAAACAAGCTTATCTTGCCTAGTCCTTTCGGCATCAAGTCAGATAATCATTCCCCCAAGGGAAGGAGGCAGGCATGGAAATTGAATTAAATTCTAACAAAATGAGCCAATGTATTTCCCCTTTGTTTATGGGCAATCTTGTTCGATCCCAGTCGTGACTGATACCTCTGATAAAAGAACACTGCATCTGGGGCTGATTTAAACAGTGTTGTGCAACACATACCCTGTCATGACCAAACCTTTTTGTTTTCTTTTAACTTTGTATTGTTTATAAAGGAGCTTTTTCATTTTTGCTTTTTTCCTTGAGCAAATGGTGGGATGCACTTGGACTCTGAGACAAAAGATCTAGCTTTCCATACCAGCCCTGCGTTTCAGCTGACTAACTTTTAGTTCCTTCTCTCAGATACAATGTAACAATTGCCATCAGGGGCTCCAAGACTCAAACTTGCCTGGTGTGAGGTGGGAGCTAATGGCTGACACTGTCATTTGCCTGACTAACGTCTATGCTCTCCATCTTTCTTTCCAGTTAGAACTCCAGTTTTGTTCAGGGTGGCAGTGTGCCGAACTGTTAGCTTGAACCATAGGAAATTGCCTTTTTGTCAGTTAAAAATGCTGAAATATTAGCAACTTCATGTGGTTCCCTCTAAAGCAAACAAAATCTCTTTTCCTCACTTTTCTTACTGCAACGGGTGGCACGAAGTTCTTCTGGTCAATGAGATGTTGGAGGAGGTGTGTGTGGAAGTGTTCTTTCCTAAATAAAGAGATGAAGCCCATTTTGTCCTTTCAGGAATATAGATGTGATGCCTGGAGGAACAATTGACATATTGAAATGGTGAGGATGAAAATCATGTACTAGAGATGGTGGAGCAGAAAGCTAGAAGGACTCTTTGTCCGTGATAATTCCATTAACAAATGAACCTCTCCTGGTTTGAGTCACAGCGCAGTTGGGTTTTCTGTTGCATGCAGCTGATTGAAATACTTTGTGATATTGAACTCACCAACTATGAGCTTCTCTTCACCTCCTTCCTGATGATCGTCCTATTTTTAAAAATTTCAAGATTTCTGAGGAAGGGCTTCTCAACTCCTGAAGTAAATCCAATCTACTAGATGGAAATGTGCACAGCAGTTGTTTAGTGAAATTAAACTTTCAGGAAAGATTCAAATATTATATGAAACCTGCTTCTCAGAACAATCACTATAATTTCTTGAGCACATACTATGTGCCAGGTATTATGCTAAGTAAGCCCTTTGTATACAGTTCTCATTTCATCCTCAAAACAAGCCTATAGGACAGTAATACTAATCAGTACCCACGTTTTGTAGAGAAGAAACACAAGAAAGAGGTTAATCAATTTGTTTAAACTGCACAATTTCTAATAGGCTGAAACTAGAATAGAATTCATGTCTCCTCCTAGCCACCTGGCTACACTGCCTTGGTTCATTCCTTGTGCAAAGTCTGCCAAAGGGTTCCCTCCATGCAGAATTCTCATTTCATTTTTCTATCCTGCCTTTCTCTGTAACACCACTGTCCGATAAAACTTTCTGTGATGGCGGAAATACTCTATATCTGCCCCCTTCAATATAGTAGCTATTAGCTACATGTGGTCATTGAAGACTAAGGAATGGAATTTTTTTCAACAAAAATTATGAAATTACTTAGGAATAAATTGTATTTTTTTCCACTTTTGTCACCATATAATTGACACATAACATTGTATTAGTTTAAGGTGTATAACATAGCAATCTTATAAATATATATATATATATGTGTGTGTGTGCATATATATGTTGCAAAGTGATTACCACAATAAGTTTAGTTAGCATTGATTACTTCACATAACTACAAGTTTTTTTTCCTGTGATGCAAACTTTTAAGGTCTATTCTCTTAGCAATTTTCAAATATACAATCCAGTATTGTTAACTGTAGTCACCATGCTGTACATTACATCCCCAGAACTTATTTTTCTTATAATTAACTGAAAGTTTGTATATTTTAACCACCTTCACCCATTTCTCCACCCCCAGCCTCTGTAACCACCAATCTGTTCTCTGTTTCTATAAGTTTTAACTCCACACGTGAGATCATAATAGTATTTGTTTTTCTCTGACTTATTTCACTTAGCATGATTCCCTCTGGGTCCATCCATGTTGTCCCAAATGGCAGGATTTCCTTCTTTTTTATAGCTGAATAATATTCCATTGTCTATACATACCAAATTTTCTTTATTCATCCACTGATGGACACTTGGGTTGTTTCCATGTCTTGGCTATTGTAAATAATTCTGATGATGAACATGGGGGTGCAAACATATCTTTGAAATAGTGATTTCATTTCCTTCAAATACATACCCATAAGTGGGATTGCTGGGTCATATGGTAGTTTTATTTTTAATTTTTGGAGGACCCTCCATACTATTTCCAGAGTGACTGCAACAGTGTATGGGATTCCCTTTTCTCCACATTCAACACTTGTTATCTTTCTGATTTTTTAATTTTAAGTAATTTAATTTAGCCACATGTGGCCAGAGGCTGCCGTATCAGACAGTTAAGCTTTAGAAGCCCATAGCCAGGTCTAGTCCCTTAGGTACCTGCTCTTGAGGACTATGTACTTGATAGACCTGATATTTTCCAGGGCTGGTGGTTGTCTCTTGTAAACCTTTTTTTGTGGAACTGACTAGAAAGAATCAGAGGAATAAAGCCTTTTGGCAGAACCCACATCTTTTTTAGACTCATTGCCACAAAAATGACAACACCTGACTTCAGTGTGTCAAGTGGGACTCTTGTAGCAGAGATAAAATATCAAAGTCACTGTGAAATGATGGTAATAAACATGTGACATTTTCGTGGGTTACAAAAGGGTTTATGAGACATTCTTTCCTTGAGGGGAGTGATTTATCTGGGGAGCTTGGATATTTAAAAGGCACAGTGATATGAAATGAAAACCAAATGAAAGTCATAAAATCCCATAACACTTTCATATTTCAAAGCTAAAATAGTACCTATAATTTTCCTATTTCCAGTGTAGGCATTCATTTCTCCTTTATTTTATAGTTTGGTTTCTCGCACTACAAGTTGGCTGTCTTCATCGGGAAGCCACTGATCTAGTCAGTGGAATCACTTAAGAAAATTATCTATTTATAATTAAGTAACTGGGACAGCTACATGGCTGTTTAAACTTCCTTCAAGAGGTCAAACTGAATAGGATCACAGAGCAGAAATGGTGATTGTTGTTTCATCTCCCTCATTTGGGACAGGATCTCACAACTGTTAGGTGTGGTGAACTAGAAAGAGCACACAGTAAGGAATTAGGAAACTTACTTCTCTACTAACTTGCTGTCACTTTGGGCAAATAATTTAACCTGTCTCCACTTCAGTTTCACCATACTTACAAACTGAGAAAATGGAGACAGTCTTTTCAACTTCAAAAGTTTGGGTTTTATGGTGAGTGGGACAGCAGCAGTGTGTCCTCTGGATGAGCAGAGAGAGCAATATTTCAACAGTGAAATACTGAGGGATTCCAGAAACTGTGTAGCGGCCCAAACCGGTAGACCATGATGAGAAGGAGGAGGAGGAAGACCGTGAGGGCTCGTACGACCGTAAGTCAGTGGCTCAGATTTGGGAAGAAACAAGCCACAAGAGCAAATGCCCAAGTACGGAAGTTCAGATACGCAGAACCCTGACGTTTCTGCTTGCCTGACTTTGACAAAGGATATAGTGGCAAACGTGAATCGGATGTTTGAAGAAGGGAAAAGAATGATCATGGAAAAATGACTATGGAAAGAAATATGGAGGAAGGGAGGGAAGGATACAAGAAAGAGGAACAAAAGGAGAGGAGAGGTCGCAGAAGGAAAATTTAAGAGAATGCTACTTACTATGATCTACCTTAAGTATCTTCTATCATAATTCTGAGCATACACTGGTTCAGGCTACAGCCTTCAACCGGCTGGGTTATTGCAGTTCATTTCTAACTAGCGCCCCTCCCTTCAATCGTGCTCCCTCTAATCCATTTTGCTAATGCAGCCAAAGTGATGTTCCCAAAACACAGACCTGAGGAGCATGTCATTCCCTTGCTTAACATCCTTCCTCAACCTTGCCATTGTCCCTCTGAGTAAAGCCTAGATTCTGTAGTACGGCTTTCCAAGATCATTGTGTTCATATCTGTGGCAGTGGCTGGCAAATTTTTTTCTGTAAAAGTCCAGATAGTAAACATTTTCTGCTCTGCAGGTGAAATGGTCTCTGTGGCAACTGCTCACCTCTGCCATCATGGCAACAGAACAGCCACAGACACTAGGTAAATGAATGGGGATGGCTGTGTTCCTATATACCTTTACAGTACTTATGAAAACAGGCTGTCCTCCTTCAGGCCTTGGTTACTGACCCTTGCCCTAGTGCCTCAAGATCAACTCAACCACCCAACCTCTTAACCCCTGCACTCAAGACCCACTGAATTACTTGCAATACTCTGCTCCCTTTCACTGTTGTGGTTTTGCCCACACTCCTCCCTCAGTCTACATCATCTTTCCCCATCTCTTTGACCGGTTTACTTCCACTTATCCTTGTGACTCAGATTACATCCTTGACTGTCTCATGCCACTTATCACACTCTAGTGTAATTAACCTGTTTGCATGTCTCTCATGCCTCACTAGGCTAGAGGCTATTGGAGGGCAGGGAATATATGTTCATTTCTGTAGTAACTGAAATGCTCCTGGCACTTCATAGATACTAAAACCCATTTATAATTATAAGGATTTGATACCCAAGGCATCTCCTGCTCTACTGTCGAGGTACAGAATAAATGCAAGGCTATGACTGATGATTGAGTTTGGGAGACTACAGGCCATATTTTCAATAATTCCAATTCTTAGAGGTAAGGAGTTTAATATAAAGGTCCAGGAAGCAGAAACTGAAATTAATTTGGAGCCCATTTCAGAAGGGAAGGGGCCAGCAACACTGACAGCATTAGGTGACTTCATGGAAGACCTCAAGTCACTTTTATTAGAGACGATGTTATAAATGCACGTGGCAAATGGTAAATGTGCAGACAGATCTGAGCTTTGGACTGAAAAATACATGAGCAGTACATTTGTGACAAGGAGAGAGGATACACCTGCTGTGTTGTTTCCATCAGAAACAGAGAAGAGTTTTACTGGGAGAACCAACAGCCAGAAGCATGCCAAGTAAATCATCTGCATAGAAAGTTGAAGAATGGAAAACATTTCTGACGTGGAGAACAAAGCTTTGGCAGGGCTTTCCATGGAAGGAGATTATGAATAACTGCCTTGATAAATGGGAAAATCATCCACAAGATTGTCTGGGGAAGAGGCGGGGGCAGCCAACATTTTGTTGATGACCAGTGTGTGTCAAGCACTGCATCTTACCACTAATAATCTTCACGAAAACATATGAAGTATGTCCCAACTTTATGGGTGATAAAAAATGGGACTCTGGGGGCGTAAACAACCTCTGCAGGGTCACAAATCTCTGTTCTTTCCAATGTGTAGCAGGTGCAGCATAGCCTGATGCAGGCATGCAAGAGAGGAGAACTGAAAGAACTGAACTGGTAATGCCTGCCCAGCTGAACAGAGAGCATCTACACTGATTTGAAAAGAGAGAAGATAGGAGGCTAAATGCCCCATCTGGGTACTTACATGTGTTTGCTGTCGTTCACCACGTTCATTCCCCTCTCTGTTCATTCTCCTGCTTAACAATACTCCAGTTGCCTGTTGGAGAGTCACCCACCCCCATTTTATATAAACTTACTGGGATTGTAAGTATAGAAGTCTTTCACTTCCTTTCCTGCATGGAAGCATAAGGGGTTCTGGGAGATTATTTCTACTGGATTCTTTCTCAAACTTCCTTGATACCTAGACTTGGCCAATCAGACTCCATCTCTTAGGAGTTTCAATCTTAACTGGATAGACACAAGGCTGAGGAAATGGCTGGATTTCATTCATTCCAACAGCATCTTGATGACTGATAGTTCCTCTCCTGTTTCCAAACCTGTTTGTCCAACTTTCCCACTGATTCTCTGACTTAATGTAATCGGAACCAAGGCTCGGAAGAAGAGAATGTTAATACAGTAGAGAAGAATCACTGAGTTTCAGATAAATCAGAGGTAAAAGTCAATTAGAAGGGTGTGACCAAAAGAAGAATTCAGAGAGATCACTAAAGAACTGATTAAAATTACTTGAAGACTGGTCCAAGTCAAGCTTTTTGTAATAATCTGCCCATCAAATAACATGTAGAAAATGAGAGCAAAGTCTCTGAGAGAAGAAATACTGTATTGAGTGTAATTTCATGCAACATAAAAGTTTGCTTATAAAGAGGAACACTTAATGCATTAAGAAGAAATAGAGTTTGAAAGCCTTCACACTAAGAAATGGTAAAAGAAACTGTATAGGTCTTAGGCATGGTGGGAGAAGATATGTGTATAAAACTATATCTGTATTTGAAAGATAAATCAAAGCTAAAGAATTCATTGGAAGTTTTATGATGTGGCAATAAAATGGAAGAGATGTCCTGTTTAAACTTACACAAAGTTATAGCCAAACATATCTCAATTTAAAAATGAATGAGTATTCTATCAAGGGAGAGAGGAAAAGAGGATGTTATTAAGAATATCAGTTCTTTCATGCACACTGCAAAGAGGTTGTTGATAGAAATATATTTCCAGTACATGTGGGAAAAGAAGGATAAAGTCAGAAGTAAACAATGAATAATTTCTGAAGCTACGTATTTAAAAAGAGTTTATTGAGAGAGGTCAAACTGAAAGGTGCTTATTTATTCAGATTTCCAACAGACTGGAATGTACTAGCCAAAAAAAAAGACAGCTGATGGGATTCATGTAACATATATGGAATAGAGTTTATGACATAAAATAAAAGACCTTACTATTCTCATTAATTTTTTTTAACTTGGTAAACTGACAGAAATATCTGGAGATAAAGTAAACTTCTGTAGTTGAGGAAGAAATGTTAAATTATGAGAAAAGAACGGTCAAGAGAAGTAAAGTTTTGCCTCCTAAGACACCAGAGTAGATGTAGCAAATTTACTAATATAAAAGGAAGTTCTGAAGGGAAGATGTGAGGGCAAGGCTTTGAAGAATAACAGGAACATTACCATTTTCAGATGTTAATATAGAAGACATGAACACTGAAAAATCAAAGATAAGGAAGATGGAACAGAAAAAGCAAAACTGTAAAATAAATATGACAACTTGTTACAATGATCAAACTTATAAGAAAAAAAACAACAATAACCAAAAAGTAAAGTAAGAACTTTTTTCCTGATCTATGCTATGGCTACTATTTCTTTGACTTAGAAGAACAAGTTCACATGTCATTATCAACATGAATACAGTGCTAGAAGTGGAAAGACAGGAGGGAAAGAAGTGACATTTTGTAGTTTGTCAATTTGTGAATTCCAAAAAAGTACCAGAAGTGTGAATGGCAGAGAGAAGATGGTGGAGAGACAGGCCAAAGTCATAAACCCATGACACCATAGATAGACAATAGTTGAGTCAAAAAGATTTGAATACAAAAATCTACCTCTGCCTTTCTATAGCCATCTGATGTTGGACAAATCACTTAACCACTATGTGAAGATATCCTATATCCTAGCTCATAAAGTGAGAGAGAAAGAGGGAGAGAGGGAGAACAGTTATTCCTGTCTTATAGAGTTATTTGTCAGAATTACATGAAAAAAATGACTGTAACACACTAGCATAATTTTGAGCATATGAGCTCAATAAATGGTAGCTAATGTTTCATAATCTTTGATGATAGTTTTGGCAATGAACAGATGAATGTGGTACAGCCCCTTCTTGACTGCTGAGTACAAAGCAGTTGTGAGCAATGGGAGCCAGCTCTTCTTTGTAGGTTTTCATCAAAATAAGCAATGGAATAATGAAAAGATGGAAAACACCTTGAGAATATTTGGAACTAGGAAAGAGTACCATCCACAGGTCAGAAACTTTGAGGAATCTTCAAGAGATATACTTTAGATGGGACCAAATGTTCCTTACTCTCAGCTTAATGCCTGAACACCTCTTCATGAAAAAATGCAGTCACAGGAAAGTAGAAGACTCCTGAAAATGGATAATTAGGAGAGGCCAGAGAGGGTTGGAAGGGAAATATACCACCTGATCTATCTACTCTCTGTATATCAGTATTGTCTAAACCACTCCCTAAAGAGCCCTGAGAGTAAGACCTTAGTTATTTTAAGAAGAAAGTTAGCAAGTAGCCACTTAAAGAGACTATATGCCACTTAAAGAGCTTATTCCTGAATTAGAGACCAGATGAAATACAATGCTGGGAAGTTAACTGTGATCCAATACTTTCAATAAACAAAAAGAAAAAACTAGATGTGGAGAAAGGGGAACCCTCTTACACTGTTTGTGGGAATGTAAATGAGTTCAGCCATTGTGGAAGGCAATATGGAGGTTCCTCAAAAAACTAAAAATAGAAATACCATTTGACCCAGTAATTCCACTCCTAAGAATTTATACAAAGAAAACAAGATCCCAGATGCAAAAAGACATATGTTTATTCAAAAACCCCTGTGTTTATCACAGCACTATTTACAATAGCCAAGAAATGGAAGCAACCTAAGTGTCCATCAGTAGATGAATGGATAAAGAAGATGTGGTACATGTACACAATGGAATATTCAGCCATAAGAAGAAAACATCCTACCATTTGCAACAACATGGATGGAGCTAGAGGGTATTATGCTCAGTGAAATAAGCCAGGCAGAGAAAGACAAGCACCAAATGATTTCACTCATCTGTGGAGTATAACAACGAAGCAAAACTGAAGGAACAAAACAGTAGCAGACTCAGACTCCAAGAAGGGACTAGCAGTTACCAAAGGGGAGGGGCAGGGGAGGGTGGGTGGGGAGGGAGGGAGAAGGGGATTAAGGGGTATTATGATTGACGCACATAATGTGGGGGGCGGGCACGGGGAAGACAGTATAGCACAGAGGTGACAAGTAGTGACTCTATAGCATCTTACTACGCTGATGGACAGTGACTGCAATCAGGTGGTGGTGGGGGGACTTGATAATATGGGTGAATGTAGTAACCACAGTGTTGCTCATGAGAAACCTTCATAAGATTGTGTACCAATGATACCTTAAAAAAAAAAAAGGACTGAAGAAGGGCTGTGGCGCTCCAGACTGAGATAGGGAAGCCTGAAAGAAGAGTTTGGAGAGAGTAGGGGAAAGGGATTAAGAGTTTGATTTGGAACTCAGTAAGTCTGAGATGCTATAAAACATTAAAGCCTAAGTTGTCAAGTAGACTGTTGGAAATACATACATAACTGGATATACATTAAAATCTTACAATACCTCTGGAATTTATAAAATATTTGTTTTCGATCATGATTTTTTATTCAACATGTAGTAATTAAGCAATAAATTTTGTACTAAAAACTAAAATAATTTGGCAGTGGGCTATTGGATTCTTTTCTCTGATTCTTTTCTATTAGCTGTATAATATTCTACCATATGGCTTTACATATGTATTTAATCATTTTCTTTGTTTTTCTAAATTTTCGACATTTCAAATAATGCCTCAATGAATATTATTGTACATAAATCTAAAAAAATATAAAGTATTTATAGGATTAAAAAAAAAGAAAAGAAAAAACTGTGGAAAGAGGGAGTTCACCCATGGGCATTCTCTCGCTCCTTAGGTAACTGAATTACTAAACTATGAATATAAATTCATAGTTCACCAGTTTTGTAGCTTAAGGTTTGAGAGAAGTTTCAGGTGGATAGTGGGAAAGATCAATATATATTCTTTCAGGTTGAGAAAACAGGATAAAATCAATATGAGTGCTATAAAGAGGTTCAGTAACACAAATGTTAAAGAACATACCACTTCAAGTACAGTTGTAGGTCTCACATAAAGCAGGTGGTATTTACAGGTAAATGACACTCCATAAGGGGTAAAAGCAATATTCTCTTGTTTAGAACAATGAGAACGTGAAGGCAGAAAGAACTCACTAACACAAATAACTCTGTGTCATAAAGAACACAAGGAAAAAGCAAGAATTCTTGTCTGAAATAATAGCCTGGGAGCAATCAGCAAATAGCACCAGGTAGAATTCACATAATTTCAAAATGAATGAAAAACAAAAAGGCAAAGTAGTTTTACAAATACTACAAAAAAGATGTGGGGGAGAAACAGAATTCTTCCAGTGAGTAAACAGGGATCACTTACCAACTTATATGAGGATAATATAAACTTGATACTAAGAAACCTGCAAAGGGCTTCACAGGAAGGAAATAAACGCCTAAATAAATATAAGCACATACAATTATCATGAGTTGAATGGCTCAAAATTGTGCCCACTTCTCCCCAAATTAATCTATAGGTTCCACACAATTCTGATGAGAACAACAGCATGTAGTTTCATGGGACAGACAGACTCATCCAAAAATACGTTTGAAAATGCAAAGGAGCAGAAGGAACTAAGATAATCTTTGAGAAGAAAAAAACTGAAGGACTTATACTACCGTATATGAAGACTTCTTGTAAAGCTATAGGAAATTAAAACGTGTGCTCTTGGAGCAAGGAGAGACAATAATGAACAGAAGAGACAATTCAGAAGTTAACCCACGTATGACACGCAGAGTCACCTGGTTGGTGACAAAGGTGCCAGTACAATGCTGCGGGGAAAGAATGGGTGATTGGGTAAGTGGAGCGCAATCCTTCTCGAATTCCCTAGCTGCTTCTCCCTTCACATCTTTGAGCCTTGGATGTTACCATCCCTGAGGAAGCCCACCCATCCCTGTGAATATAGTCCCTTTATGGGTCCTCCTCCGATTATCCTGATTTGAATGTTCCCCCATCTCTTGCTGGGTCTCTGAGAAACATGAGACAAATATTATTCAACAACTACAATCACAGTCATTTCTTCTGCTTTTAGGCAGAAATATCCTTTCACTGGTCCAGCCTAAAGCTTTCCTATCTTCTAATGAGTTTTAAGGAAAAAGGTGCAATGTCTTCCCTCAATAACATCTCCAGCATTATGCCAACTTTTGTTCATAGAAATTTATACTCAGTGAAAATCCACCTCTCTTTGCTTTTCCTGCTTGTTACTGAGACCATAGAATGCCCGTGTTAAGAAGGGATCCGGGACACCACCAAATCCAGAGGTTTCCAAATAGGTGATTCTGTTCATGCTCTGTTCATGTTCTAAAGTTCAAAAAGATAAACTGAAGTTCTTCCTTTGTCTGGATAGGACCACGTGAATTATTCTGTTGTTTGCAGTGTATTTAGTGGACAAAATCTTTCCAAACACATATTCCATATGAAAAGTTTGGGGACTCACCAACCTAGTTAAACCTCCTCCTTGTAGTTCAGAGGGCACATCCAAATGCACCCCATTAGCTTACTGCGTAACTTGGAATACGTCCCTGGTTTCCTTGTTCCTAATCAGTCCCTTTTCCATTACACAATCCTTCTTCTTAGATGAAGACTTCCTACCCCAAAAT
Organism: Smutsia gigantea; assembly: GCA_032199065.1. NCBI lineage: Eukaryota > Metazoa > Chordata > Mammalia > Pholidota > Manidae > Smutsia > Smutsia gigantea. Next base: position 39,120 of record JAVSCE010022353.1, on the reverse strand, counting down.
AGCTTTATTATCCATGTTCCCTTGGGATAAATCTCAGAAAAGCAAACTGCCAGGTAAGTGTAGCCTTGCTACTCAAAGTGTGGTCTGAGGACCAGTGTCACGGTCACCTGATCTCTTGTTAGAACTGCACTCTCTGCCATCACCCCATCCTGCAGCATCTTAACAAGATCCCTGGGGATTCATATACACATGAGAATCTGAGACAGTCTGGCCGGTGGTCTTGCTGATTTCAGATCTAGGAGGACACTGGGGGTGGTCCATCCGCGGCATCCAGATGCACAGGGAAAAGCCTATTTTTCCCTACCTTCATCACCCACAGTGGGGTTGGCTCTAAGAAAGCTCACAAGAAGGAGGAACTCTAAAATCTCTTTCTTCCCAGAAGGTTGATGTTGCATTAATACAAGTCCACCAGCCACCTCAGCTCTTTGTTTCTAGAGTAAAATATTTCCGCCTTGCTCAGTGTTGGATGTCTTTGTGATAGAGCTCCTTGAGAAGCCCTGTTTCTTCCACCTCGTTGCCTGAAGGCTGCTAATGGAAAATAGGAAATGAAAATTGACGGAGACAGGGGTGGGGAGGGGTGAAACCCAGCCGGACAAAGGGAAATCGTTTGGAAATTAAAAACAAAGCAAAATAGGAATCCAGGAGTCTGGGAGTTGAAAAGGGAAGTTTTATGTAATTCTAGCCAGTTGATGTCATTGAAGTCAGTCCTCTGACCACTAGGGAGGCCAAGGGGAGGGGGGAACGTGGAGGTGGGAAGGACCCAGACATTCTCCTGTGGCTCTGAGGCTCAGCTTTGTGCGTGCAGAATGAGGTCAGTGAGAACAAAGGGATGTGTCTCAGCAAGATCCAGGGCCATTTCCCTTCAGCGATGATTCTGTGGTCCGAAAGAGACGCCCACAGTCAGTTTAAAGCTCCTGGGTTTAAAGTTCTGGGCCTCCTCCGCCCTCCGCTGGTCTTTCTATGGCCTCCTGAGCCCATCTGAGGCGAGGTGCCGCCTCCCAGGCTTCTAGCTCATCTGTGTTCAGGAATGGGAGGGTCGGGGCCACTGACACACACCGGTATCCTGCAGCCTATTATTTCCTGCCTGTCCTGGCCGCCCTCCAAGGCCCAGCATGACAGGTGGATGAAGTTCACGAGAAAGCTCAGCAATGGGCCAGTTTTCCAGGAATGCTGCTGCTAACCAGATTCACAAACTAAGGCCCCCCGCACCCCCCAGCCCAGGCTGAATGGAGAGCCAGCTGAATGGGGCAGAGTTTTTTTTTTTTTACTCTGTCTCCAGTCTGGATCCTGTGATTGTTTCAGCTGGTAGAAGCAACTCCCTGCGCAGGCCCCAGGGCGTCAAGGGCTTCCAAAGGCCTGCAAGGAACAAAGGCGCTTAACTCCTGCGCTCCTCAACCGAAGGCCCCCAGCTGAGGACTGCAAGGAAGGACCGGGTTCCTTGGGGAGCCTGGGAGTGGGGGAGCATGAGAGCCTCAGACTGCTCTAGCAGGGAGAGTCTCGGGGTGTTTTAGTAATCTGATTGTGGAAGAAGAACGGGGGAAGCAAAAACAGGTCACAGTTTTTAACAGGTGATCCAGAAAGATTCAGAGGGCCAGATTAAATTCAGAGAGAGAAATTATTCCATTTGAACAGAGTTTAGAGATTGTAAAAGTGTCTGGTCTTCTCATATGCTTATGACTTCTTTTTCCCAAGTAAAACTGACTTAATAAGACTAAAAATCGTGCAAATGATTCTTGTTACTGCTTGAGGCTGAGCAATTTAAAGCAACCCCTAAATTGTCGCATATGGTCCATCAATAGAGCAGCCACTGAGCACCTAACCCTCGCCTCCCACTGTACACTGAGAGAAAGAAGAGGAGGGAAAGCCCGCATACATATAATTCCCGGCCCTCCTGGAGCTCACAGGCAAGCAAGACAGACAGAGAAGCAGGTAGATAAATTGTAATATAGTGTGGCTAGCGCTGAGACGGTGGCATGTGTTGATGCCATGGCAACACAGAGGAAGGAGACAGGAAAGTATACCAGAGCGGGGGTGGGGGGCGGGTGGGGAGGGAGATGTGCATTCTTGCCGATTCTGGGTAAACAGATCCAGAATGGGATGGGCCTGGCCCACTGGATTTTAAAGGCAGAAAACCTGCTAATGGAGCTGGCATTCAGAAAAGGTGACTTTGGGTGAAAGGGCAATGTGTGGGCCAGGGTCAGCATCTGTTTTATCTTGGGTTCTCACTGGATGCTAAATAGTCACTCCTGTTCCTGCTATGAGCCCAGGCACCAAGTGGGGAGGCATTTGCAGAAGTCCTTAGAAAGGTCCCAAGATTCAGCATGGCTGTTGGGGAAGCTAGCTTCAGACCTCACACAGATGTCCTAGAGATCTGGAGGGAAATTATTTAGGAGTAGAAGTATGTATTCCAAGATCCTGGCCAATATGTAAATGAACTACTTCTGTGCCTCCATGGTTAAATACTAAGGCATATCAGTGCAAAGGAATGAACCAGAAGAGCCAACCACTCCCACCCCAAACCACTTCTATCCTGCCTACAGTTGGGGAGGGGGAGATTATATGAATTTAAGGCTAATAAACCCTCTTATTGCCTCGGCACAAGGTTGAGAAGAAGGGTAAACAAAGGCATTGACTCATCTCTGCATATGTAAAATACCTTCCCCTTGATGATAGGGTCTTGGAAGATTATGTTTTATATAGGAAAGTTTATATAGGATAGTTTCCTTTTCTGCATAAGCCTGTAGACTACATTTTTCTAAATATCAGTATTCTTGAGGGCAGAGGAGTATGTGCATGTGTGTGTGCACACATGTGTGTGTGCCTTTGAACCAATATTTATTTGCTTGGAAACCAGTAAGAACATCCGGATATCACTCTGATAAGGCTCTATTAAAAGGCACCACACTGGGAGTCCATCCTACTGGAATACTGAAATTTACCCTCAGACTCTCATGCTGAGGTCCCTATTTCCCTTTTTCTCCCTCCTCCTCCCCTAGATATTATTCCAAAGGGGAATAAAGAGACTTTGGGAAATTGCTGTAAGTTTCTATGCTCTAGCAGTTATGCTATTGGTGCTGGGACAGAGATGGGGATGAATCCCACCTCTCTGAAAAAAAGGTGGGTGATCCTAAGAAGTGAGATCATTTGCAATGCAAAGGTCTAATGCAAAAGCAAAAAACAGTATTCTGTGAGAGAAAGGGCCAATCTTAGGATAGAAGAGTCAGGCTGGTTAGAGGGTAGAGTTATTATGCTCAAGAGGAGCTTCTCCTGGAATGGTTTTAAGTTACCTTGGTCTCTTGCTTTGTTCTATAAAAAGTCATATTTAACCTTAAGTCTGAAGTTGGTTTCTCCTCCTTTGAAATTCCCTTTTTACATACCAACCCTTTGGTAAGTTTTAATTCACCTTTAGAAACATCTGGGAATGGTATTGTAGGAATCAGGGCCTTTCCATTTTCCTCTTTATTGATTGAGATCCTTGTTACAGTCATAGCATTATTTTAAGAACAGTAGTCCTGTGATTCTTGGTGGGAGAAAACCCACCTTTTAAGATCAAAAAGATGCCAGAGGGAGAGCAAGTTGAAAGATATTTAGATATTTGGATACAGGAGGAAATGCAAAGGAAAAAGAAAGAAGATTCTCATCACCCTGCAACCCTCAAGAAGTTTTCATTTACATGAGAAGACAAAGAATGCACGCATGAATCAGTTTTTCCAGCTGCAGTCAGCATTTGCCCACCCTGCCTTGGCCCAACTTGATTTCCCTATTGTGACCCTATGTTTGGGAATGGCACCACCATCCATTCAGTTACCAAACCAGGAACCTGGATGTCTAGTTTGATTCTTTCCTCTTCTTCACCCTCTACAAATAATCGGTCTCAAAACCCTACTGGTTCTATCCTCCCAGATACTTGTGATATTTTCATTCAGTACTGCTTCAGAGAATGACATTGGAGAAGACAGATGGGGAAAACCCCTGGTATGGCCATAGGAAAGCTTTAATGACTTGTGAGGGAACCGTTCCAGCTGCCAGGTTACAAGGGGTTAAGCAAGTGTGGGTCATGAAGAAGAAGTGGCCCTTGTGCCCAATAAGTATTTTGGGCATAATATTCAGCACATGCTCAAATTAAAAAGAAAAAAAATTCAAATTAAATCCTTTAATGATTCAAATGAGTGCTCCCTTTTGTCATTCCACTGTTCCATTTCATATTTTTTTCCTTTTTTAATTAATTCTACCTTCTGGAGAATTGAACATAAAAATCATAGTAGTAGTAGTTTGTGAAAATGTTAGCCTTTCACAGTGTAAGAGCCTGGGCAGCAAAATGCCACCATCTATGCAGAGCTAAAACAAAAGTTTAAGGACCTCCTGGATTCCAAGATGGTAAATATTTTTTTGCTCCAACCCCATGCCTCAGTTTTTTCTGGTGAATAGTAATTTTTTTATAAATTTACAAAGTTATATATTTTTAAATTTCCCAGCTTACTTTCTGTCAACTAAATCAGTCTCCTTACTGTTTATACGGCTTGGCGTTTTTTTTTTTCTTTGCATTTTCATTTTATTTATTCCCATCACTCTATCAGTCTATAATCACAGTCAGCTTCCAGATTCAGCTGAAATATGATTTAAAAATGTATAAAGAATCTCCAGCCTAAGTCTTTAGGTTTGAGTATGGGGTACACCATACGTTTGTTTGGACTTGGAGAAAAACTTAATGTCAGATCCCCAGGTTCCTCAGGTCGACACTAAGGCTAAAATAAGAATAAATACATGACAGTGCCTGCCTCATACAGACATTTAATAAATGCTAGTTTCTTCAGACACCTTCCCTGAAGTCCCCTATTCTTTCTGGAGCTACAGACTTGCACTTCCATTTCCCTGCAGACATCTCTACACAAAAGTCTTTCTAGTACCTCAAATTCAGTGTACCTAGACTAATGGAAGTCACCATTTTCCATCAAATTGTCCTTCACATGTCCCTCTATATTTTTGTTAATGTTACTACCAGTCTATCATTCATCACATTTTCTGCGTAGCCCTTGTTTCACCCTCCAGAGACCATGAGATGCCTTGAAGGTATCTTAGGTAGGAGAAGCACTGGTGTCTAAGTAAGAAATAACATGTGCAGAGAGCACCGAACCCCTCAGTGAAATTCCTTGGAGACTTTCTAAGCCTGGCTGCTCCTCTCCCCTTCATCCTTTCTCTGGTCTGCAATGCTTGCCTCCTTCTCCAGATTTCAAATCTGCTTTTATCTTTGTTATTCAAGGATCAAACTCAACTTTTCTAGATTGCAGGTCATCTCTGGAACCTCAGCTATAACAAATACTCATTAACTGATCTTCCCTTTCTACAGTGTCTTCCTTTCTAATCCAGCTTTGCAAAAGAGATCACCTTAATTATCCAAATAACTCCTTTAATGGTGTTATTCCTCTACAGATAAATCTAAGTGCCCCTCCACCCCCGACCATCTGCAGCATCAATACCAAATTACCTTGCCTGGAAATTATGTAAGAACTCTACAACTTGGTTCCTGCCTATCTTTCTAGACTTCGACTGTTCCCCGAGATGAATTCTTTGCTTTAATGTCAATCACATTACTTACTTTCTTAGGAAAGTGTATATTTTGTTGTTGTGGTTATGCAACAATTCCACCTTACCTCCTTATTTGAAGGGGAATCTTCCCATTACGTTATTCTTGGTGGGAGGTAGGGTCAAATGCACCATCTCTTCCCTCCTTGCTTTCAAGATAGAGCCCTGAGTTAGGCTTAGCTAAGCAGATGCTCCCAGCCAGGATGATGAATGCTGACTGAGTGGAGCAGCTGGCATTCATTTGCAGCGGTGGTGGGTGTTGGCTGTGTCCTCTGACTGTTGTAGCAGCATCCTGGTTAGGTTCTTTTTGCTAAAAGAACATTGTGCTTCCTGCTTCTGGGCGCTGAGGAGTACCCTTGCCACCTGCCTTTTTCTAAGCCTGGTCCTCCAGCTTTCTGGTGATTCTGAAAGCCCTAATATTATTGCAATACATTCCCATTGTCCTTCCAAACAGAGATGATTTCTGTTTCTTTAATCCCCAAGAATCCTCATTTCCATATCCCTTATGTGCCTAGTTTTCACCACTGTCTCTTTGCTATGCTAATTCTGTGTCTAGTCTGCCTTTCTTACTTCTCTCTGCTTTTCCATATTCAGCTCAAAGCCTACTTTTCTCCATCATTTAACATTTTCTGCTTACTTCCTATGAGCCAGATCCTGGACTAGGAATATACGGCAACAAAACAGAGATAAAGACACAGCCCCTCTGCTCATTGGAGAGGCCACATGTAGTGAAAAACAAACATATAAAGAAAAATAACATTTCAAGATGAAGATGTGTGCTAGGTCCTTCTTTAGGGCAGGAAGGGAAAAGTCCTTACTTATGGTAAACTTCATTAAGGAGGGAACCTGGCAGGTATTGCACAGGAAAAAGGGCAGGTGCAGGCACAGAGTGAGAATGAGCAATGGCAGACAGGTGTCAAAGGCAGTCCTGAGCAATGGCTGACATTCAGTGTGACTTCAACATAGGATGTGAGGGGAAGGAGACTGATGGGAAGGAAGGCTGGGGAAGTGGTTCATATCTGTCAAGTTCAATGATGTGGGTTCCATCCTCTCCTAGGCCATAGTCTCCAAACCTTTTTGATCATGTCTTCCATCAAATGTTGAGCTTCCTCCCAAATATATGTGTACTTACTGATAAATCTTATGCAGCATTATGATGGATTCACATATGAAGTACTAATTATATTAATTTCAAATTTAAGAGAAAGAAGTAACAGTAAATTCAATACTAATATTGTCTTCCCACAGCCCAAAGGATTGTCTTGCTTGGACTGAGTCTGATGTTATTAGAAGAGTTTATCAGACGGCAAAGGTATATTTGCCTTTATGTAAGATAATTGTACCAGCAGCATGGAAAAAGGACTAGAGCAAAACCTTGAGCTTTAATGTATGTAAATTTCACCTGCATTGCTTTAAAAGCAAAGACCCAGAGTCCCCAGTGAGTTAGTGGAACTGAGAAATGTTCATCAATAGCTACTAACATTATAAAAAGGCAGCCAGACATTTAGTGCCCCCAGATGGAAGCATCTGATACTTCATACCACCTATGAAGTATTGTCACCAAAAACATCAAAACTGAATCTGATCAAGGCTTTAATAAAGAAAGCATTAGCAATTATTATATAATTATTAGTAAATAATAATATATTATATAAAATACATGAATTGTAAAATTAATTATTATATAGCACTATTACATACATTAAAGGAAATACAGGGGTCAAAGGGCATGTTAAATGATACTGCAAGGATGCAACCAGCAAAATACAGACTGTGGGAAACTACAGGAGAAACAACCCAATTTTTTCAACAATTAAGCAAGGTGGGGAGAAAAAGTGCCAAGTGATAGATCTGTCGATTGCAATGTGGGGAAGTTATTTGATTTTTGACTTTTGATTAAAATTGCGAGACAACATGGGAAATTTTAATACTGATTAGGTGTTTGAAATAAAGGAAATGTCAATTTTTAAAGGTATAATAATTGTGTTTAGATTTTTAAAATGTCTTTATTACTTAGAGATACACACTGGAATATTTACAGATGAAGAGATATGTTATCTGGTATCTGCTTCAGAAGAATCTAGTATAAGGGGTTTTAGTCAAATAAGATTGCTCATCATTAAAGTTGGATAATGAGTACATGATAGCTCATTATATTTTTCTCTCTACTTTTGAATATGCTTGAAATTTTCCTGATAAAAAGTATTGTAAATTCAGATTCCTGGGATTTATTCCCTCCCCCTGAGATTTTGATCCCATAGATCTAAGGTGGTACTCAGAAGTCTAAATTTTTTTAAAGTGCCCCAGAACATTTGCGATCAGATGGCCCCTAGACCATGATTTGAGAAGATTAGACTCAGTACAGTGACTTAAAAGCAGGAAACCAAGTAGAGAAACTGGTAGAGTCTTTAACCGAGTCAGTCCTCAAGATAAGCATCTGACAATTTTATTTGATAACTGTTTACAAATAATTGCCCCCCAATCCTAATACTGTTCGTGTATAACAATCATTCAGGGTGTGACTACTGGCACTATTTCCTGACATGGGCCTTTTTTTCCCATTAGATTTTGTAAGAGTCCCCTAAATGCTTGCCTCATGAACCAAGGCTACTTCCCTGATTAGATAATCATCCTTGTGAATGCTTTCTTCCTAATCACAATGGTAGAAGAGATGTTGCCAGACCTTCCAGGAAGGGAGAGACACCCAGCTGTGACCCATGAAATTGGCATGATCACTCACTCCACCCCTTCCAGGAGGAAAGGCTCTTAGAACCCGGGAAAGGGGAGGGAGTAGAGGGGTGACCGTCCATCCCAGTGCTGTCATGTCACCTCACATCTCACACGCGCCCCACCCCTTTTTCCATTCCACTTTTGAGACTTTTTCAACTCTAGGCCCTAGAGTTGTACAGTGCACTCGGGTGTGCAACAAAGAGGGGGCCAGCTGTGTCATACGGCAAGCTGACTGAAAATGGGGAGGTCCTGCCATAGCTCCTCGGAACATGAGTCCCTCTCCAGCAGTTAACGTGCAGGTTGCCCTCCCGGCAAAGTCCACATAAAATGCCACTGCTGGCTGAGACTGCCTAGGACTGCAACCCTGCTCTCCATCCCGGTAAAGCTCTGCTGGCCCACCAGCAACAGAAAAGCTGTCTTCCAGCAGCATCTCCTTATCTTGAGCAACTCCAGGCAGCACACCAGTCTGGGATCAGCTCACCTCAGGGTAGGTAGATGGAGTAGCTAGTTGCATTTCAGCCCCTCCCCGATACACTACAAAATGTCATTGCCTTGCCTCTCCTGCACAATCTAGGAAAACTTCATTATGCCCCACTGGTAAGGTAATGAAACAACACTAGCCAGAAGTGGGCACACTCTGTACCTGATTTCCTAGACAGAGATATATTCAAGTTTAAGGTCTTGGTAACTTACCCAAGACCCCTAAGCTCATGGTCAGAGCTAGATCAGGTCATCTTGCTTTAGGTTTTATGCATTTAAGTCCCTCAGAAGTTCACTGTTACTTGCCTTGATGCAATCAGCTTGCCTTTAAAATCCTACCCTGTTCCTCCTCCCTGAAGGTAACCCACATTCCCACCAACGTGAACTGTGTGCATTTCCCTGAACATGTCCACTTGTTCTCATATATCACCTTTTCTTCTTCCTGAAATGCTTTCTTTCCCTCAACTCCAATTTCTTGAATGGAAATCCTGCCCCAGCTTCAGACCTTGCAGGATTCATGCCCTCACTCTCACCCATAAGTGACATTTCCCTCCTATGCATCTTCATCCCATTCTGCTGATAACCTTTTTTTTTGTCACTCATTTGTTTTCTTTCTTTGTATTTTTCTTATTGTGGCATTATGGCCATGTGTGTACTGGTTGTAAGAATTCTATTAGGTCACAAACTCCTTGAGCCCGGTAGCAATTTGTTACTCAACTTTTTATTTCCTCCATCATTTACAACAGTGCTTTATATATAGTGGGGGGTTTGGTGGTGCTTAAGAAATCGATTGAATTGAATGTATGAAATCTGAAATGGGTATAACTTAGTTTTCATTTATCAAAATGTAAATGTACTGGGGAGGTTGGATGCTGTAAAGCATTAGTCCTGTAATTAATCCCTACACAGTTAAAAGAAAAACTCCTTCAGCAACATCGTGTTATGTCTTTGCTCTTTCTGTGTTTGCATGTACTAGACACATTGAAAATGAATTGTCACTGTTTTGAATATCTTGCTCCAGCTTCTTCACTTTATACAGAGCAACGGAGCTGCATGGGATGTATGTTGGGATGCTCACCCCCAGCCTTCCTTGCCTTTCTATGATTCCAGATTAGATTGCATCTGTAGGGAGGGAAAGGGCAGCCCTCTGGAGAGATTAATAATAAGGTCTGAAAGATGAAGATCAAAGAGCAGCTTTGGCTGCAGACCATGTAGTAACCATAGTAACTGGCAGAGACTCTCTGATCTCCACGCTCTTGGATACCCCCTGTAATCTCACACTGCATTTTGCTCTTTTCTTGGGGTCAACACCCTTCTCATTTACCCTCCACCCTTGTTTCTCCAAAACTCCACCCTCTGTGAAAAGTAAGGTCTCTTGTTTATCTGCATATAACCTACTGCCTAGCCGTCAGCACCACCACGAAAAGTTTTACAAAACTAATATGAAACCAGTTTTTAGTTGGTACTTAAGTTTGGGGAAGTCTGTTTAAACATTTCTTAAAAAGTCTATCCAAAATGAATTATCCTAATCGGTCTCCTACAGTATTTAACTTCATTAGCTAACCTATAGTCAAGTTACAAACCTTATAAACATTTGCCTTTTAAATCATCTGTTGAATACTAAGATTTACTCCCAAATAATCTGGTGGTAAATGGGAGTTGAGGGGAGATCACACCAAAACAGGCCGGCCATGAGCTAATCATGGTTGAAGCTGGTTGATGGTACCTAGGGGTTCATTTATACAAATCTCTCTTGTTTTAGTATATGTTTGAAATTTTCCTAATGAATTTTTTTCTTTAAATTATCTATTTTGCCTTCTAGTTCTGCCTCCACAGAATTTTAGTGTGGTTAACTTTTCTCTGCTAGAATATAGGAATCACTTAGTGAGGTCAGCTGCTTCCTCTGCCTTTCTTATTATCCCAACTTATGTCATCTTTCCTTGACCTCACTTAGAGTAACAGGGGTCTGTCTACTTGCTGAATTGCAAGAACTATCCACTGAGTGGCCCAAGAATCTTCGGCATTGCCAGTCTGAATGCTCAGACTCCTTTCATAACCATTTAAAAATATGCCATGGTAGCGGCACTTCCAAGCTTGAGGTTTTAATTTTCACTGGGGACTTCAAATACTGCCGCTGGGTTGCAAATAGAAACTAGGATGATGTCTTGTTTGCAAAAGTTTCTGTGTTCTTTTTCTCTTTCTTCATTCCTTCTCTCTCTTTCCTTTTTCCTCTACTGGAGCAACATCTATTGGTGGGCAGTTACCAATCTGAGGATATAAGAACTCCACTGTTAAATATTTCCAGGGAATCAATAAACAAAGCTATTGGGAGTGTTAGAAATGACACAGTAAATTGACATCATGCATCCTTTTTGGAGACTTACACTATTTTGTTGGTCTGGGAAGAAAACAAGCTCAGAAACTAAATGTGAGACTGTATGAAAAGGTGACACTCAAATTGTGCTTCACAGGTGTTTTGGCCCCAACAAGTCAAACAGGGCATTTCTGAAGTCATACGAGCAGATGGACTTGCCATGTGATCCACAGCAGAGCCATCGTGCACAAACCACGTCCAAAAATATTATTCCGCTCCGTGGGCGATTCCCTACAACATCAGTCACTGGCAGGCATCCCTTGAAAGCTGCTCTCCTGTGGTGCTGCCTTTCTCTACAGCTTGTCAGATTCCATGAAGCCGAAGAGACTTCATGAGCAACCAAGAAAAACAAAATTAAAAAAAGAGTAGTCCAACTGGTTGGAACCCTGGGCTGTGGAGGAAGATGGCCAAAGAGGCTGGATTAGCAACTGTCAATCATCCTGCTCATTTTGCACTGGAAAGGCATTTCTTTAATCCACCTGTTCAATTATTTATCATGCTATGTGTTTCCTCTTAATTGTCACTCAGGCAGAGCCTTTATGCTGTAAGATGACACCCTAGTATTTTTTAATGACCTTAGGCAAAGTGATTGACACTAGATCCTGGAGTCAGATGTTCCTAGTGACGCAACTTGTCCTCCCAGTAGCAGAAAAGCTTCCTGCCGTGATTTAGATCTGCGAAAGTGCTAAAATGTGTTGTCAGCCTTCCTCTGATGCAAGCACTTTTATTTTAGAGTCTGGTTGCAGGCGAACGAAGCAACATAAATCTTGCCTCCAAATATCCCGTGTCTCTCTGGACTGGCCATTCTATACAGAAAAGCAACATGTGCTGGACACTTGAAATGCCAATGATCACAGTCCCACCTTCTCCAGGTTGGCATTTTTCTGACTCAACCCCTCCCCTTTTCTATTTCTCTTCTGGGTTTATACAACAATGTGATCACAACTGATTTATGGCTGGCAGGCTGCCAGTCTCTGAACTCTCATTAACTATCCCAGTCAAGCAAAACAAGAAGTGATCCATTCTGTATTTGAACTTGAAATGGAAAATCATCTGTGTTTGCTTTTCTCGATAGGAGGCTGAGATGGAGCAAAAGTGTAACTTTATTTGTTTTGGATGTGGCCTACGCGCTTCCCAGTGAAAATGCTTGAGAACCTGCAAGCATTGGGTGTTGGATCCACTGTGACTCCACGCTGGCTGATCCATTCCATGTTAAAACAACACAAAGGGCTTTCGCAATGCCGCCTCCTTGGGTTTTCTCTGCTACTCTTTAGAGTGCCTAGGCAAAGGGTATTTTTAGGATGTGGCAGCCTTCTGAGTGATTAGTCTCAATTATTACTAATTCATTAATTTACTGATGTACCACAAATAATGCAATGAGACCAAACATATATAAGGTTATGGCCTATGAAAGTTTGTGATTAACTTAGAAAGGAAAGGGAAGCCAATAGAGAATGTGTTGTACTCCCATTACTTTTACACTCAAGACTCTAAGAGGTATTTATTCCGAATTATCATAGGCACCTTGTTCCCACTCTATCTTGATAACAGAGGTATGGGAATCCCAATACATGTGGTGACATATAGATTGGGAAATTGACCCTATAGGTTTTTATTGCTTTTATACAAGGTTTATGCCTAAACTACCTTAGCCAGACATATGTTAATTCAGTAACAAAATCTTTCTTTTTTACTGCTTGGATTTCCAACACCTAGATATATTTAACACATTGTACGTGCTTAGCAAATAATGGGCAAGTGAATGAATGGTGAAGAACCTGGTCTCAGAAGCGAGCTGGCCTCAATCAGCAATTCCGTAACATTGCTGTATGCCAGAATCACTTGCAAGGCTTCATTTTTATTTGTATGTTTCTCCAAGTACCACTTTGTTTTCTCCTCTTATTCTCTATTCTTTTAAAGTTATCTTTTAATTCAAACAATGCAGAGGAATCTAAGCAAAAATTGTCTCCTTTTTCCTGAAGTAACTCCTGCATGGTATGCATGTTCTTAACAATTCACCATGTATTTTTCTATAATTTTTCCTTGTCTAAACAAGCTCAAATACACTTCCAATTTATTTTATAAGAATGGCGTTGTATAATAAGTATTACTTTATCACAGATGGGTATCAGACACCCTTCCATATCGATATTAGTACTTATCAATCTACCTCATTCAGTTTGTTAGCTACATAGTATATGTAATATAGATGCACCATAATTCATTCAAAGGTTGTTTCATGCATGTGTGTGCAAATGCTGGAAATGCAGAAATATATATTCTTATGGTTCTATGACATCTATAAATTCCAGTAAGTTTTTAGATAGAATAAAGAACGTACACATTAAAAAAATTTTTTTTATTAAGGTATTATTGATATACACTCTTATGAAGGTTTCATGTGAAAAAACAATGTGGTTACTACATTCACCCACATTATTAAGCCCCCACCCATACCCCAATGCAGTCACTGTCCATCAGTGTAGTAAGATGCCACAGAGTCACTGTTTGCCTTCTCTGTGCTACACTGTTTTCCCTGTGATCCCCCACACCATGTGTACTAAACATAATACCCCACAATCCCCTTCTCCCACCCTCCCCACCCACTCTCCCACACCCCTCCCTTTTGGTAACCATTAGTTCCTTCTTGGAGTCTCTGAGTCTGCTGCTGTTTTGTTCCTTCACTTTTGCTTTGTTGTTATACTCCACAAATGAGGGAAATCATTTGGCACTTGTCTTTCTCTGCCTGGCTTACTTCACTGAGCATAATATCCTCCAGCTCCATCCATGTTGTTGCAAATGGCAGGATTTGTTTCCTTCTTATGGCTGAATAGTATTCCATTGTGTATATGTACCACCTCTTCTTTATCCATTCATCTACTGATGGACACTTAGGTTGCTTCCATATCTTGGCTATTGTAAAAAGTGCTGCAATAAACTTAGGGGTGCATATGTCTTTTTGAATCTGAGAACTTGTATTCTTTGGGTAAATTCCAAGGAGTGGGATTCCTGGGTCAAATGGTATTTCTATTTTTAGTTTTTTGAGGAACCTCCCTATTGCTTTCCACAATGGTGAACTAGCTTACATTCCCACCAGCAGTGTAGGAGGGTTCCCCTTTCTCCACATCCTTGCCAGCATTTGTTGTTCTTAATCTTTTGGATGGTGGCCATCCTTACTGGTGTGAGGTGATATCTCATTGTGGTTTTAATTTGCATTTCTCTGGTGATTAGTGATGTGGAGCATCTTTTCATGTGTCTGTTGGCCATCTGACTTTCTTCTTTGGAGAACTGTCTCTTCATATTCTCTGCCCATTTTTTAATTGGGTTATTTGCTTTTTGGGTGTTGAGGTGTGTAAGTTCTTTATATATTTTGGATGTTAACCCCTTGTCGGATATGTCATTTACAAATATATTCTCCCATACTGTAGGATGCCTTTTAAAGAACATACACATTTAAATGTTAAAAAATATGGCTGTATTATCCAATATCTTGTCCTTACCAGCACTATATTTATCAATCGTCTACTTGATTTCAGTATATCTACGGAGAAATTAAAAGGTGTCCTATGGTGGTTATTAATTTTCATTTCCTAGGACATTTTGTTTTTTTGTTTGTAAATACAGATCCTGGGTCTAATCTATAGACCTTGTATCTACTGAACTGGAATCTCTGTGTCCAGCACCTATGAATTCTGGTGTTCATAGCGCTGCTAGGTGGGTCTGATGCAGTCAGTGCTTGAACGGGTGTTTGGGACCCACTGATCAAGATGATCTGTTGATTGAAACATAAGCTCCATTGAGACTTAAGCTTCCATTATTTAAAAGCAAAAAAAACCTTCAAAAGCAACAAGGGCTGGTTAGTGAAAAGTGTGCATTATATCATCATGTTATATTTTCTGCATGATTTAAAAGTATATATTTATTTTAGATGTTGATGCAAATCTCAATTCACCACCTTAGCTTTTTTTTAATGTCTATGTCCAATCAGAAAGTACAATAAAGCATCACTGTAGCCATAACCAGTTTCAAGGCTTATTGAAACATCCTTAGCTCTGTGGCCAGGCAGCACAGAGCACCAAGGGACAGCATTCTCGAGGAACACACAATGCCCAGGTTAGTGAGGTGGCAGCAAGATGGACTAAAAAGATAGAAGACCTGGATCTGGGTGGGAGTGTTATTTCTGTTATGCATGAACTATTTGGTCAGAAGCAAACCATTTAATCTGTCTCTCCAAAACTCAGCTTCCTCATCTAAAAATGAGAATAATATTTCATAGAGCTTATGGAAGAGTTAGCAAGGTGATGTAAGAGAAAATGCTATGTCTACATCAAAGCACCATGCAAATGGTAACTGGCCCTCTGTCAGGTAGCTTGATACCATCAGGATTATGTCTGAGATATGTAAATCTGCATATGAATATGCTGAACATAAAGGTCTGATTGAGAAAACAAAACATTGATACATACATGAATTTGGAGGGGGGTGGGGTCCTGCCAGATACGGCCAGATGCAAATTTCTGTGTCAACTCACTTTCAGTGTTTGCAATTCACTCATGAGGTCAACTGCCATTTTCCTACTGATGTCCCATTTAAACTGGTTTTCTTGTAGCTTCTATAGCTTTATATGTCATACAAACACTTAAAGCATATATCAGCTGTCCTTAAAATTAACTTTAAAATAGATAATAGTACCTCCTAATATGTTGAGTACCAGTTATTGACATAAAGCACTTTATATCTATTAACTCAATTTATACTTACTACAATCCAAAAGGTGCACCAGTCTTAGTCCCTCAGTTTGTTGATGACGAAATCGAGGCACAGGGAAGTTGACTTGTACAGAGACCCACAGCTACGAAGAGGTAAAGCTGAATTTCAAGTCCAGGTACTTCGTCTTTAGAGTTCATGCCTTCATGCACAGTGCTATCCTGTCTTCTGGGAAGATAGTTATTCAGATGATGAGAAGGAGGGAGATTTGGTCATGATATCTTTTATTCATGATCTCCATAGCATTCACCAATTAAAATGAAGGTTTCTGCTCAACTAGATGTGAACACGTGATTCTCTAGTTGTAAGTTTGAGCCCCGGATATATCAGACTTATGGACTCTCTTTCCTTGGATCGAATTTTGCAGTTGGTATGTGCTGCTCACAAGTTATTTCATTTTTCCCTCCCAACGACCCAGTGAGGTGGAGCGGCTGAAGGCTAGCTCCCCATGGTGTCTCCCCAGGAGCGTCCCTCATGCTGTTCCCTCTGGGAGCATCCTGGTTGTTCTTCCTGTCTGCCTTTGCCTGGCTCACTGCTCTACCTGCCTGGTCTTATCAAAGCCTTTTGTGATTCCCTCGCAAGTGTGTTAAATTTTCCCACTAGGCCCTTCTGGCACACCCCGCTTCACTTCAGGCTGAGGCTGGCTGATATTCTGAATCTTGAATTTTCCACACAGGAGACTCAAGGAGGCACAGAATGAAAGTATTATCTCTGGTGGCACATGTGGCCAGGAGCCTTTGTCAGTCCCACATTTGCCAGCAGGAGGGTCTTGATATTTGTAAAATGTTGTAGATATATAGAGGTAATTATAAGAAGACCTGGCTTCAGATAGCAAATGATTCAGTAGTCATCTACATTTTAGTCCTGGTTTCTCAAAACTGTTGAATCACTGTTTAGCTTTAGCTTAGGCTCTCGACCCTGTGTTGCTCAGCTTCTGCTGGGTGCATTGGCTCTAGAACCAGGTGTTGAAAGCTTACTGTGCACCAGGGTGTGAAGTGAGGGGGCTCTAGCATTTGAACTCAGACACTGTGTGTGATCTCAATCAGTTGGCTTAATCTGTGAGTCTGTTTCCTCCTCTGTAAAAGGAAGGTAATAATTGTAGCTATTTCACTGGGTTGTTGTGAGCATCCAATGAGATCATCCATGCAAAGTTCAGAGCATTATGTTTGGAGCACAGTGAGTACTTGATAAACTCTGTTGCTAGCATTGTGAGCTGAGCTCCTAGTCTCTGGTCTGCTTTCCTGGTCTCCAGAGTACCACCCTGAGAATTTCTCTCTTGCTGCTTTGCTTCTTAAAAGCCCAAATCTAAATCTTGTTTCTCCACTCTCAGCTCTTCTCCCATCTCTAGCCTGCTCTGCCCTATTATAGCTCATGTCCTGGTGCTGCATCTCTTTCATGAACCTATACTTTAAAAGCAAGTGTTAAACTGACCAGATTGCCTGAATGGAAGAGATGGGAAATACAAACAAAACCAATGATGATGTAATGCCTCCCAAACTCTCTTACAGTGCTGGTAGGAGAATAAATGGATTCAACCATTCTTGAAAACTGTCTAGCAGTGAAGCTGAACACATAGCTATCCTTTAATCTAGGAATTCCACTCTTAGGTCCATACTCAAAAGAAATGGGTACCTCTGTACAGCAAAAACAACATGGAAGAAATTTCACAATAACACAGTATTAGTTATCTTTTGCTGAATAACAAACGGCCCTAAAACTTAGCAACTTAAAACAACAAACATTTAGTATCCCAGTTTCTGTGGGTCAGGAATCCAAAAGCGACTTAGCTGAGTGAAAGGCCATTTTATCCATTAGGCATAGAATGTGCAATGCCCAGTGCCCACAACCCTTGTCAGCACAATTTCCTTCTTGCAATAAATGAGATATATCCTTCTTCCCCCCATTTCTTCCTTCCTCCCTCCCTTCCTTGTCCATGAAGATAAAAGTGGCCAGGCCCACAAAAACCTAATAATGTGGCTCTGGCTTAGTGGTTCTGGCTGAGGGTCTTTCATGAGGTTTTGTTTAAGCTTCCTGCTGGTGACACAGACACTGTAAAATTCCGCCATGTGGGGAATCCACTTTCAAGTTCAGTAAAGTAGTTGCTAGCAGGTCTCAGCTCCTCTCTGGCTGTCAACTGGAGACCTTACCACAATGGGCCTCCTCATGGCTGCCTCGGTGTCCTTCCCCCAGAGCAAGCTGAGAGAGAAGGAGAGGCAGGGATGGAGGGTAGGGGGAGACACAGGAACACCAAGTTGAAAGCCTATGTCTTTAGAACCCAGTCCTGGAAGTGATATACCATCATTTCTGCCATATTTTTTTGGTCACACAAACTGACTCTGAGATGATGTATGAGGGGTGTGAATACCAGGAGACAGGAATCATTGGGGGCCATCTGAGAGGCTGGCTACCAGGAGAACCATTTTTAATAGAAACTAGAAGCTATCCAAAAGCCTATTAACAGTAGAAAGGATAAATAAATGTTGGAGTACTTGAATAGTGTTGTATGCAAGGTGAAGAACTAAAGTTAGAGAGTAGTGTAAAAGTCAAGTATACACAGGTTATCCTTGAAATGTCTTTAGATTAGCCTTAAATTTACAGGATGCCCTTGGAAGCTCAGAAGCCAGGAACCAGGAATTTATGTCTTTTGTTTCACTTTAGATTTCTGCCCTGGTCTTTTTTTCTGTGGGGCAACTTAGGACAAAATAGTCTTGCATGGCAGTGAAGGGAAAAAAAGGATTTTTCACTCTCTTGATCTTTTATGTTGAGGGCACCTAAGTGAATTAAGCCTACCCTTACTATGACTCCAGTGTATGCCAAAGCACTTAAAATTATAACTGTGTTAAGGAAATATAAGTTATGATTCAGCTTTGGAACACGTGCTTTCCTTAGACTATTTTGGGTCTAGAAAGCCTTTGTGAATGATGTCAATGTTAAAGTGACTGATTAAAGCCATTTAACTAAAACAGGGGGCTGCTTGATACTTAATGACATGTTGGGACAATAAGTAGAGAAAGAAGGTGAAGTCAACATTAGATATTTTAAATAGCAATTTTGCAATTACGTAGTCCTTTATAAATCATTTCTTAAAAATTAACCTTATTTAAAGATGAGGTTTAACTTCTCAAGGTCACCTGGGATTCAGAACTAGATCTTCCAAGTTCAAAATCATCATACTTCCCACAAGACCAGGATGTGTGTGTGTGTGTGTGTGTGTGTGTGTGTGTGTCTGTTTGTCTGTCTGTCTGCCTGTCTCTGTCTCTTTCTCTGCCTTTTACGGGGGTGGTGGTGGTACAAAGAGGTAGGTCTGAGGATTTGTGATCTGGCTCTCCTCAGCTTTCCCTCTGGCTTCAGCCACCTGCACTACCCACCTGTCCTTGACTACCTTCTCCAAGCAAGACCCCCTAAATTAGCTGAGGGAGTGAGGGAGGAAGAGCTGGGTGCTCTGGTTCTCGTGTAGGCAGAGACCTTTCAGCTTTGCACGGGTATATACCCTTTAATGTGACTGAAGGCTCCCTAGACGGGGCAGGTCCTTCTTGTCCTTACTAGGAGAACCCAGAAGTAGCCATTGTGAAGTGGCTTAGGGAGAAGGGCTCCATGG
Source organism: Smutsia gigantea (assembly GCA_032199065.1). Taxonomy (NCBI): domain Eukaryota; kingdom Metazoa; phylum Chordata; class Mammalia; order Pholidota; family Manidae; genus Smutsia; species Smutsia gigantea. The sequence continues at coordinate 19,588 of JAVSCE010022353.1, read as the reverse complement.
AGAATCTCCTCTGATTCTTCACATCTGGGACAGAGATTTGCTCTCTCCAGCAAGGATCCCATTGAAGTCATTACAATGAAAGTCATTCCAGGGTTTCTTTCAGAACTCAGGTAGTGGCATGAGGCCCCCTGGTGGCCTCACATAATTCATGAATTCACTTCTCAAGTATTTGAAGCATAGGTGTGGCTGGAAAAGTACAAGGGTAAGAAATACTCTCTTAGATCTGGTGCTTTACAGTAAAGGCAGGGCAGATGACCTATTTGGAGAGTTGGGAACTAAAGTATTTTCTTTTAAGAGGTTGAGAAAAGTGTACTTGTAATTCTGGATAAACTACTCACTTTCTGAGTTTTCATTCTTTAGTTCATTTAACACAAGTACCTATTCTGTGCAAGACAATTTATTAAGCATCACACGGGGTAAGACATTTTTCAGAAGACACATCATGCCTTTCTAAGGAGATTTGCAAGAGGATGAAACACTTATGACACCAACGTGGTAGAAACTGAGAGGTGCCATCAGAGAATAAGTAAGTAAAAAACTGCTCTTGAAGGAGCAGATACTTTGAGATAAAAGGAATGGATTCTGGGAAGAGGCTGCATTTAAGTTGGGGCTTTAATGAGAAGCAGAATTCGGATGTACCAAGGTGGAGAGGGAGAGGATGGCATAATGAAGGAGGAAAAGCAGAAGTTTGAACATACAAGAAGGCAGGAAAACCAAAGCCTGATCCCAGAATGGTGAACAGCCAGGTCTGGCTGACTCATGAGGTCTCAGGTTGGAGTCAGAATGAAAGCTGGACACATCTGTTTGCATCAGACAGTAGAGAACCTTGAACATTTGACTGAGAAATTTCTCCAAGTAACAGGCAGCCTTTGAATATCTTTGAGCAGAAAAGAGTATGTCCGAGTTCAGACCCCCTCCTGTTGAAGTAAACACAATGCCATAACCTTGCATTTGGTCCAGAGGGGTGTTGATCTGCCTGTGGTTACGATAATCGTGGTGTGTTCTGCTGCAGTCAACAACTGCGGACTTGTATCATCTGACCTTCAAAGCCAAGAGAAACCAGGCCATCAAGCTTTTCCCCTTAACAAAACTAGCTGAGCACCGCGAAACACAGCCAGAGGGCTCCTGCCATATTTAATTAAATTTGTTGATAGAATGCCTTTCATGGAAAGTGCTCCCAATGTCTGTTTTGTTCTACTTTGTATTTCCAAGCTTTTAGAAAGGCCTCATGGCTCTCTACCCACTCTAGTTTCATGTGGTTTCACCTACAAGGACCAGGGATATTTCTGGCTAGAGTCACAAGGTAGAGTCCTAGCTGTATGCAGAGTAGTTCAATATCCACAATATTCAAGCATAATCCTGTTTGCATTGTATTAGAACTCAGTTAAGCAGCCTGAGAAGGTACACAACGCCTGGCATATAGTTGATGCTGAAGGACACATGAAGCAAATATTTAACAACTGACTTAGTAAATAGGTAACACACACTAAATAACACATTATAAAGTTCCTGACCATAGGCATTGATTTCCTAACAGGGAATGACAAAGAAATCTTTTAGGATGTAGTAAACATAATTAATATTATTCTTCAAAAGTCATGGAAAAAATGATAAAATAAAAATCTTCTAGTTAAGTTAAGAAGAAGGAACATGTCCATTTGAGAGAAATGTAATCAAGACATTGCCCATGAGGCAGGAAAAGATGGGCAGTTCAGAACTGCAAAAAAACACAAAACTAACAGACACATCCCTTTAAGAAGTTTCAGCAGCAATGCATATTTATTATTTTGAATAAAATGTACATTAAATTTTTATATAAAAATCATCAAAAGTGCTATATTGGATTATTTTAATATTAATTTAACCCCCCATGTCAACTAGTAGCTACACCTTTTCCCTTTTTTTTTCCTTTTTACACATCATTACAGTCATCTAAAACTGTCTAATGTTAAAACATAAAAAATATTAGTTTATTCTTCAAGAGGAAGTACCACCGGTGACGAGTTACTGAAAGTGGAAAAACAGATGCCAAAGAATTGACTTACTGAAAAAAATTTGTCACAGAATTTCATAGAAATATGCAAAATCCAAGGCAATTTAGACTCTCAGCAGGACGTTTTTATAATACAACTTCTTAAAAGTGAGTTATTTCGAGGCAGTTTGCTCATATGTTAGAACTGTCTATTTTCTCATTTTTTCTTGGCTACTTTCCAAAGTGAACCAAACGTTGTCCGGTGCTGTGCAGCTCCCATGACCCCTTTTAATGTAGAGAAAAAAAGCTGATTTTTCAGTCTTAGAAATAGCCCTTAGAGTTAAGTTTGTCATTAAAGAAGACCCAAGTGGTTCCTGAAAAGGAGAACTCCCTTCATCCTTCCACGCCTAACCCATGCCTGCTCCTCTAATCTGCTCCAAGGCCAAGTCCATTCCCTCCCGCGCTAGTTCTGGGTGAGCTGGTTGGCACGGTGAAGTTTTTCAGGCCACTTCTCCCATGTGGTCTCATTCTGTCCTAAGCAAACAAGCTTCTCTGATTTGCCACAAGAGCTGTCTGACTCTCCCGCCTCTTGACTTTCTTGCTTCTCTGTCTCACCTTCCAGCACAAGGCACTGGAGGCTAACAAAAAGAGTCCCAGTGACAGAACAACCAGGCCAAAGATGGAGATGATGGAGCCATGGGAATTGAAGCTGTAAGCCACGGCAGTGACCACTGTCCCAGCGATGAAGACCACCACTGCGAAGGGGATGATGCAGCGGTAACAGGAGAGCTCAGCGCCCCCTGTAGCGGCCGTCAGCTGAATCTCACTGACCAGGGGGACCGTGGTGACCATGACTTCACTGTTGGGGCTCTTCTCCATTGTCACTGGCTTTGGAGGCTTTGGGGTTCCCAGGATCTCCTTTATGGGCTCTTCAGTCATTTTTCCTAGTGGCGTTTCCTAGCTGAGTTCACAGACTAGACCTGGGGAGCCTTACCCAGGTGGAAGCTGTGGAGGAGAAGACAGGGGGTGTCAGGTAAACACATGAGAGTGAGCCCTGCAAGGAGAAGTCAAGAGCTGGGGAAACAACATGGTGCTCTCTTCTAGGAGGCACGAGTGCATGTAAATATCAGCTTTAATATTTTTTTCTAATTGTTTGTATTCTCTTTGCATTGGGCAAAAAGCAAGATAGAGCAGATAGCCATAAAGAAAGGGAAGGTATAAAAAGCCGGAAGCACTTTACAGTGTTTAGTACACCCTGGAGGTCTACAAATGTTTTACAAGCCTTTCCACTTTGTCTATTACTTCTCTTTCCTCTAAGTACACAGAAAAGCCTCAATCTTAACCCAAAGACAGCCTCATTGAAAAGGAAAATATGTGATAAACAATATTTTGCACAGTTCGTTCCACAACTCACAGCAGCTTAGACTCTGCCAGTGTTTCCAGGCATAACATACATTCTTTCCAAACTATCACCCATTCACTGCCCACCAAGTCAGGGACAAGGCCAGCAGCCAGTGTACAAATGATGTTCCTCTACATCAACTGACAGTTAACAAGTCTGTATCGTAGCTACTAAACACAGCACATGTGTCCCCAGACCGTAGTGGGGGCACAGTTCAGCAAAGATTCAGTGACAGTGTTAGGATTTGTGATCTGAAATGTGGCAATATCCTCCAGTCCATTTGAAAAAGGAAAAATTAGAAAGAGTATCAACAGTTCTGTAGAATATAATTTTGTACTTTCTTACATGGAAGATCAACTGTTAGAGTAATTAGCCGTCAATTCACAAATTTGCCATTAAGCTCAACAAAGAATTTTGATATTATGTGCACTATGACCTATTAAAAAAATATATGCATGCTAGATTTTCAGTAAAGTTTTCTAAGTTTTTTTCCCCCCTATGCCCTATGTACAAAACTTGCTGTGATGCATCTTTCTAAATATTTTGAACCTGAACATTTCAGGACCAAATCTGAGACTCCTGGTCAGAAGCATCTGGTTGAAATGCTCTCTATGAGAAACCAGCGAATACTCTTGTGCGCTGCTCAGACATGTTAAATCATTCTCCTTTGTCCTCAAGAAGCAACTTAGCGGCTCAAGAACTGAGCAGTTGCAGTTACAAAAGGAGCTTAAAAGGAAAACACCTGAAATTATTTCAATGAGACTGATACTTTGAATTTATTAAGCATCCACTGAAAACAAATGCAAGCCCCAATCCAATCTCACAGGCTCTTCCCTGCCTTGGGAGGTCAAAATATCACTCCCTGCGCAATGAAGCTAACTACTAGAGCTGCTATTTGCATGTAACTTTTAGTCACCAAATTAAAATCACTGCTGCCCAATGATACCCTAAATATTAGCTAGTGCAGTCAAAGGATATTTGAGATTATGTCTGAAAGAAAATAATGTTCACCCCAAAGCTGACATAAAAGCTAACCTGAAAAGGGAGCTCTGTCCCCAAATTACTTACACATACCTCGGAGAGAAGCACTCCATTACCAGGGAAACCACTGGACTTGGGAGGGAAGAAACAGCAGTCAGAAGTTGAGCTTCTCCGGTCAACTTCTGGGGAAGGAGCCTGTAACAGCCCGTCTGTCAATAAAGTGTCAGGATAGGGATCTCCTCTGGGGAAGAGAAAAGATATAAAAATACTGTACTCTATGGTGTTAAGTCCTGGAGTTCCTTCTTTCCCTCTACCTCTGTTCCTGAATGACGCTTGTCTTTCCCTCTCTCTCTTTTATTTCCTCCCCCTCTCGATTGCCCCTCCCTGTCATTTTTTTTTTCTTCGTTCTTTTCCTTGCCAACGCATTCCGAGCTTTGGCTTCCCCTCACACTGCTCAGTGACATGGTAAGTCAGAATCATTCTAGAGTCCCCAGAGATAGGAGCCAGCTTTTACTTTTATTTCTCATGCAGCATTTACTAAACAGTCTGCTTTGCATTACTCATTTTTTCCCCAGTCAACCTCCAGATCTTCCTCCCGCCCATCAGGCATTTTCATAAGAAAATCCCCTAGTCAGCGTTGCAGACCCAGCTGAGGGGACAGAGCAGAAGGGACAGATACTTCAGGGCTGCAGGAACAGCTGTGAAGTCACCAGGCAGCTGAATTCAGCCTTTAAGCCAGCAAAAATCCATGTTCCTAGGTTTCCCCTGTATTCTTTATATATGTATCCTGGCCATGTGAGGCTTAAAACCCCTCATGTTTGATGTTAATTCATTTAGGAACAAAGAGGGTGGGAGATATTAATGGATAAGGGGGGAAAACAGTCATCATGATTTAAACACGATTACTTATACTTATGCCAGGAGGTCAGTAACTTTGGCAATGCTGAAATCATCATCATTGCCATTTATGCTCGTCTACTATGGCCACCTAGTATGCCCATGTAATGCACACACATTAACATTAATTTTCACTAGTTTACACATGAGTTTATAATTGAGTTTATAGCTTATGAGGATCAGAGATGTCAAGTAATTGGACAAAGGTCACACAGAAAGAGAGAAATCCTTGGTTTGAACCCCAGTCTTTCATGGGCATATGAATTATGTGGGCACATTAAATATAGAATCTGATTTAATAGGTGTACAACAAGCTCCTGACTGACACCAATCCGTTGCTCCTTGGCCAGTTTTAAGGAGCAAGGTATCTTCACCATTCAAACATATATAGTTTCACATGTCACACTTCCAGTAAAGTTAAAGGTCTAAGTTCCACCTTCTCCCCCTAAATGGCCTTATAGGTTTATACTTTTTTACAGGTAAGCTATTTGAAATTTTAAAGCCCCAGATGATCTTTTTGAAGGAAAAAATGAAGTAATACTGGAAGATTATTATAAGCTCATCCCTGTACCTCTGTAGCTAAAAGTTATCCATCCTCTATTTTTTAATCTATACAACTTTTAATTGATACAGTCAATCTATAAATGTAAATTAAATTTCAGAAGAGATTTGCTTTCCTTCTTTCTCTTGAGTTGTTAGATTTGTTTAGCTGCTGCAGAGGGCCTAGATCTTCTCAGGCTACCCTTAGACAGCCCACAACTAGAAGCAATACCTTAACAATACCTGTCATAAGGGGAGAGGGACCAGAAGTCTTTTTTTTTTTTCTAAAATGGAAGCTATAGAGTGGGGTTCTTCATTTAATAAAATTAAATTGAAAAGTCCCTGAGACTTTACTTGAGTCTGGGAAACCCAGCCTACAGAGGACAGTGAGTACCTGGAGGCCCCCCTCTGTCACTGGCCTCCCACTTTTTAAATGTGGGGTTTAAAAAGATAGAGCCATCATCTAGGAGAAATGCCGTCACTTCGTGTTCAAGATGAGGACACTTAGAACCAGGGCATTTCAGCACTTGCCAGCATTGCCCTGGGAAGAGGGTGATGTTAAGGGCCACGGACACACAAATTGGAGGTTCACGAGAAGCTCTTTATAGGAGCAGCAGTCCTCCTCCCTGCAAACTGTGGGCGTTGGAATGACTCTTTCCACTCTGCAGCACGGGCCACTTCCCCCCAGGCATCCAGTAATCCCAGTGAAGCTCTAAATATCACCTTATCCTGTTGCAGAGCACGTTTCCCCATCACCAAGGTCGAGATACAGGAATCGAACTTATTCAGAGAGAAGCCAGGGGCACCTCTTTTCAGTGGTGAGCCCGTGGCCCAATCCAGCCTAAGAGACAGTGAGGTGTCTGTGCCCTAGGAGCGTGGGCGGGGCTGCCATTACTTCTTGTACCAGCGCTTTCTTCAGGCTTTTCAGGCTTCAGGTGTCACAGTCACCCTAATTCTTCTTCACAGAGAGTGCCTAGATACACAGATGTGTATTTCTAGACTGTAAGTAGGCAATTGATAAGTTGTATCGATAAATACAAAGAAGTAGAGAGCTTCGGGATACAGCAGAAAATTGTATCTGAAGAATAGGTACCTATCATTGCACCCACAGGCACAGGCAGTTTTAATGGACTTTTTTGCCTCTTCAAATTGAAATTCAAAGAGAGTTCCTCATGATCAATGCCTGGTGTCTCTGAATGTTTTTCTCTTCTTCCACTCTGTGCCTGTAAGATATTAAACACTCCCGGGAATTTCTTAAGAGACACCTGCCCGCAAATGCAAAATCTCACCCACAGTGCAACCAGCTTTCTCTCTACAAGCCTTTAATAGGAGAGGAACTCTTTCTGGTTCTTTTTAAAACACATGGCTGCAGGAGATTCCCTTAAGATTGGATAGCTTTTCAGAAAGTGTCCAATGCACAAATTAAATCTATGCCCCCCTCCGCAGGCATTCAACATTTCTCTCCCAAATAGTTCCAAAAGCAAGGCAAAGATTCTTTCTTACCTTTCCCAGCCAGAATCCTACTGAGACAGCTGCCAGCTCCGGCCAACTCCAGCCCAGAGAGGGGGATGCAAATCACCGCGCTAGGGACCGTAAACAAAGTACTCAACAAAGCTTAAACACATTTAAGGGACCGGAGAAAAAATGGTGAGAGGAAATCCCTGAAATGCTGTTGTATTTTGCTGTTTTCCTCAATGAGAATGTAGTTTACGTTGTATAAGAGGGAACCAAATTTGAAAAGAATGTCCTCTTTTGTCTCTCTTTTATCCTCATTCAGGCTTTCATTTTCAAGGATTTCCCTCTTCACAACCCCCATCCTGACACTATCTCTCTATGACACTGTGAACCTGCAGAAAAGAATTTGTAATCGTTGTTCTATACTTCTAGGCCGGTGTGGGGTTTGGGATGGGGAGTGGAATGGTGCACATATCTCTTTTGACCGTGACTTGCAAGAAAAAGGGCGAGTAAAGGAGGAGAAGGTTTAACGGGTGAGAAAGGCATCTGGCGCCTGGTGTGGACGCTCTCCCTGAAGCTGGAGAAGCAGCCTCTTCAGCATTCTTCATCAGAGGATGGCAAGACTCCGTGGGAGTGACCGGGCCCTGGAGAGCCACATCTCCGAGCAACTGGGACAGCTGTCCACCACGGGATCATCGACAGCAGAGCTAGGGACGCTTGCTTGCTGTCCCGGAGAGAAATCTCCCAACTTGAAAACTCTCATTTGACTTAAAAATAAGATCAGAAACAAAGGTATGCCAGTGCAGGGGATATAGAAGTGGAGGAGAGCAGGGAAGATGGTTAATACCATTACGAAAAGGAGAGTTTTCCCTTTAGTAGAAGCCAAGGTGCCGTCTCACGCTTGGCAAGGGGGACATTTTGATTTTGCCATTGAGTATATGCCGTTGAAGACCTGAAAATCTCCTTCGGGAACACAGAAACTTTGCATTTTGTGAAGAGCACTTCACGTGTATTTGATGACTCGCCCGTATTTACTTTCAGTTTGCTTTTGCTTGGTGTGGTTGGGTTGGCTAGTTTCCAGCAGCCTTGAAGGTGCCAGTTCCTTCCAGCTCTCTGTCCAGTCACCGCCTACATCTCGGTCATCACTCAGTCCAGTTGGATTCAGTGAAATTTGGGAGACTGGCCAGGTTTTCTCCTTTCCGATGCTTCTTTTAAGGGCGTGTCTGCATTTGTGTTCTGGAGTCATGGACATTTTGGAAAGTGATCTGTGCTTGTGTGTTCGTTTGGGTTAACTGCTCATGTCATTATTGCTTCTCCCCCCCCCCTCCCCCAGGCACATTTCTTTGATGTCTGGGACATTAAATACAGAGACCTGATAGTGCCAAGAGGAACAATGGGTATGCCTTAGATATAAATATACATTTTACTCATTGATGGTCAATTTCTAGCTACCAGAAACTCATCAAATTCAGTGGATATAGAAAAGCAAATATACATATTTTAGATGTACATCCTCGTCACCATTCTCTTACCCATTTTGCTCTGAGTAACTGTGAAAGAGCACATAAACAAAAAAAAAGAGTCGCTGAAATCAAATGACAAAGTGGGATCTTAGGGAAGACTGAGAAAATTGTCTTTTGCTTCAACAAAAACTAATTGTCACTCCAGCCTTAGACGAGATAAATTAATTTTCTTGTTTTAAAATCTGAATATATGTGGACACTGCTATGACCCTGATACATCCCCATGTATCTTGAATAACCCTTTATATTTATGTACACTATTCTTCAGAGGCCTGTGATGGAGAAGTGCAAAGGTAAAGAGTTGTAGCAAATTAGGCTGCCATTTTTCCAAAGCGAGTACATACCACTCAGGTAGGCCTTCCCTAGCAGGCTGTGGATCATGTATTCAGGGGCTTGTAGAAAGCCCACCATACTTGTCATTTTTTCAGGGAAATAAGGGAAGGAAAAACAGTGCCCACAACCCTTTTCCATTCTTGCTTAATACCTGACAATCCAGGGCCCTACTCTGCTTTTTTACAGAAGCAATCTCCCCCTAGCCTCTGGTGACAAGTGTCATGTGTCCTGTCCATAAAATGGTGTGCACATTGTACGACCCCAATCTACTCCTAATCGGCATATCATTTCTAGGCTTCAACACTGATCTGGGGCTGGGAATTCGAAACCACCCTGCAACATGCAAAATTTTCTAAAAACTAACAATCTATGACACCCTGTAAGGGTCAACTGGCTTTTCTCTGTTCCTTTTTCACGCAGCAGAATATACTTTCTGACCTGGTGAGCTATCTCCTGGGTGTGTAGCCCCGGACTGGAAATGCCTCACACAGGATGGGCGCATCAATGCTCACCCTCTCTCGAATAATGAAAAATACAATTGACCATAGATTTTAAGCTCTGTGCTTGGGTAAGAGGAATGGTGAATATATTTTCATGAGTCATTTTTGTTATCTCCATTTTTTTGAAGAAAGAAATGGAGGGACAGGAAATCAGCATTCCCAGGTTTGACTCCAGAGCATGGGCTCCTTCATTCTGAGTTGACCCACAAGACATGCTCAGTTTGAAGAGGAGAGGAGCACATTAACGCTTACCAAGTGTCTAATATGAATATGTGCTATCTGTTTACAGACCCTACCTCAGGTATTGGTATTTTATTTTACTGATGAAGAAAATAAACTCAGCATGACTCAATTCTTGCCCAGGATCTACTACTAGGGAGAAGGCAAGGCCAGGATTCAGGTCCAGGCATCTCTTCTGTGTCATGCTATGAGGACTCTGTTGCTAATTATTATTTATTAGATCATGTGTATAATTCTAAGTCCCACTTTCAGGATGACATCTACTCAGTAGGTTTAGTTTTGTAAAAGTGCTCTGTAAAGGGGTAACTGTTGTGGATGTGTCCCATGTGTGCTGCTTCGTATACGCCTAGGTATTGACATTGAGCCATGCTACTGAGCAGGTTGGAGTAGGTTTGAGACACGGGCCTGGTAGCAGTGGACTCCGTCAGATACCAGGGCAGTAGGGGCATTTTAGAAGTCACCCATGCCATTCCTTTGCTTTCAGGAACATTTAATTTCTGCTGATATTTGCTGTACTCCTTCTGGGTGCAGGAACTTGTTCAATGCTCCAGCTAAACGGATACAGACCAGTAAATAAAGCTTGGTCTCTACTCTCAGGGAGCTTAGAGTCCAGGACAGGACGGCCACAGGGCAACCAATGTGGGCAAGCTTTTTACTAGAGGGAGGCCCAGGGAAGATTAAATCAGCTGGGTCGAGGTGGGAGGGAAATCTTCATGGCACACAGGACTTGGACAGCATAAGTAGAGGAGGAGACGAGGCAATTCCAGGTGGAAGAAACAGCTTATATAGAAATGTAGCTCTGAAAAGCATGAGTCTTCTGCAGAGAACTTTGAGTAGCCTCTGCGGCTGAGTTTCAGAGAGCATGGGGCAGGCAGAGAGAGGCCAAATAAGAATGCAAGTAGTTTATGGTGAAATTACTGTCTCCATGTCGAGTATGGGCTGTATTTTGAGACCAATGTGGTTTTAAGCAGGGCAGCATAGTCAGCTCTGGGCATGACCTAAAGTAGCCTCGCATTAGAGTGTTGGATGTACTGCAGAAAGTCAACACAGGGAAGGAGGAAAGTATGATTGGGACACCCAGTTAGGAAACCTCTGTGATTGTCCAGGTAAGCCATGCTGGGGGCCTGTTACTGGGAAATGCTTGCATCTAGGAAGTCACTACAATGGGCAGAATCAGCCACACTTGGCAGTGAATTTCAGGTGAGAGGTGATCACTGGAGAGGGGCTTGCAAGGACTTAAAGCCTAAGTAATTAATAGCTTCGTGATACTGTCAGCAGGAATCTAAGGCGAGGGCAAGGAGCAGGTATGCAGTGGAGGATATACACTTAATTTTGTTAATACAGCTTAACTACTTCTCCATTGGAGAGGCAAATGCTAGAGAAAGTAGAATTACTGCCTACCTGCTAATTTGTGAAGCATTGTGTGAGTTTCCAAATAATGCTGTCATGGGCTCACAGATGAATTTTCCACTAAAATTATGAATGAATTTGTGATTCACTGTAGTCCACACATCTACACACATTTGCTGACACATATACCATAAACACATATGATTTGAGATGGCTAACTTTTTGCCTCGAACAATAAAATCAGTATTTTAAGAATTCCAATTTGAGCGTTTAATTGTACTGACTTCATACAAAGAATGTATTGATTCAACTTTGAGGTTCAACTTGAAACTCCTTGCAAACAAGAATGTAACTATGCAATTCTTTTTGCATAGTGGCTACCATTTTAAAAAGTGCCCCATACATATTTTCTGGAAATGGAAATATTTTCTTCTTCACTGATCACTACTGCAAGGTACTGCTCATATAGAAGGATACATATAGAAAGTTTCAATCTTCCCACATCACATGTGGAGAGCAGCCTTTGTCTTACCAAGACCTAATTTTATGTTGCTCCATGAGTTAGTGCTTTTAAAAAGACAGTCCAAGTCCACTATGGATTTCTTTAGAAAGGTCATATTTTGGGCTTCATGCAATGTCAACAAGCCTTCATATTGGAGTTTACCAAGATGACATTGACTGGAAAGTCACCCACATCCTGAAACATAGTTATCAGCAATTGAGAGTGCTCAGAAAGTCTTTGCCAAAAGCTGAACAAATAAATAAAAAAGACCCTACATTGAAATCACATATAAACTTTAAAACGCAGATCATTATTCAATTGGATGATTTCAAAGTGTCCAGTTATTTAGTGCTAAGTACATTAATTATTTAACTATTATTGGCATTCTTTTCAGTATTCTTTGGATGGTAGACACCATTTAGATCCAGCCAAAGACTCCAGCAATATTACTACCAACATTGCCAACATTAAGGATAATAATGCCTGTTTCTTGTATAATGTATTTAAGTAAACAAGAAGAAGACAGCTTGGTACCATCTCCTTTGTGAGGCAAGACTTTAAAAATGTTATCTAAAGAAAGAAAGCAAGAGGTCTGTTCTCTGTACACCTTTTACAGATTTATTATTTCACTTAATACCCACAAATAATCCAACAGGTAGGTACCAGTAATAGTCCCATTATACAGATGAAGAGGTTAAAGGACTTGCTTCGGAAGGTCACTATTTGGAAAATGGTGAAGCCCATGACTAGAACCAAAGCCTGCTTGACTCCAGAGGTTACCTCCTAACCCCTTTGCAGTAGTCAGTGTTCTGATGATGTGCGCACTTTGTGTTGCTCATAAGGAGTTTATACTTACCCCAAAATAAACTCTTGAGTTTACAAATGATTGTTTTGCCAGAAAAAAAAATGCAATGACCTTCCCACAGAACCTCTGTAGCACCCCACTGATGGAGAATAGAATCTTCTCAAAGAACTGGAAATATTTTTCCCCACTTAAAATTCTGATGTATGTGGCATGGGTGGGTAGTGGGAAACTGAACCATTTGCCCAGCTGAACTGAGTTCAAAATAGAACCATTTATCTTATGAACTTCTCTTATGGAACAATGCAGAGAACAGATCTCTTGCTTTCTCTCTTTAGATAAAAATTTTAGTCTTGTTTCACAAAGGAGATGGTAGCTTGCTGTCTCCTTTTTGTTTACTTAAATAAACTAGACAGGAAACAGGCATTATTGTCCTTGTAAAAGCAACTGTAAAACGTGTAAAACTAGTGATTCCAAGACAGTGCATGGCCACTGAATGAGAACACAGTGTTTCTTCCATTGGGCACACAGCGGGGCATTAAGCCCACCCTGACCTCCAACTGGCCACATTCGCCAGGTCAGTAAATGTACCATGGACAACTTTGGATGGCTTCCAGTTTGATGGACTTAATACTCTCAGAAGAACCTCTCTTCCCTGACTTATTTCTTGCTATTTATTTTCTAAGTTGAACTTAGTTTCGAAAACTTTCTTACAGTGCAGCTCTGACTTGATCTTTTTTTTCTGGGGTCACAGGGTAAGGTTTTGGTTCACTTCCACAACAAAAGTAACATTTCTAACTCTCCACTCTTGTTGTGCAATGAAAACAGCCATGAACTGAAAGTCAGGAAACTTGGGTTTGAATCTTCTTTCCTCTCTGGCCTGGGGCAAGTCACTGAACCTTTCAGAATCCCATCTGTCATATCTCAGGGTCCTATCTGAGAATCCTCTACTATTCTTTCCTTTTATTAAAAAAAAAATCCTATTGGACTCACAATATCAGAGAACTGAGACAAGACAGCTTGGGGAAACAGCTAACACTACTACCCAAGCTACCAGGACAACTGGAGGAAGCCTCTTTTAAAACAATATATTCCCTGGTGCATCATCTGTCAGCAAAGCCCCTGACCCCTTTCTATGGCCCTTCATCTACTTCTCTGTGAAGAAAGCTGCAGGCATCTGGCTCAGAGATGGACAGCAGCGCGCAGGTTTTCTTCAGCCCCAATCAGAAAATCTAGGTTTGCAGTGTTTGAACACGGATCTCCACAGATGCTGATCTAAAGCCAATGCCGTAGAGAGTGTGGGGTGTCCAGGGGGATCAATAGCACAATAAGCAGTCAATGGAATTTGTGAGTCAAGCAGCAAGGGCCAGAATTCCCACCTGTGGAACCTTAGTCTGCTGAAACTGACATGACATGATGCAGGTCAGAGACCTTAGTTCACAGTTTTATGTGACAGGAGCTGTCAGCGTTAGGGAGGATGGGTAGGAAAGCCCAAGGGTGAGTCTCTCTGGGAACAGGAAACAAGTGCCACTGTACCAGCAAGGCTTTAGGACAGAGAATTTTGACAGGTTTTGTAGAAGCCATTGGGTTCTCCAGAGGCTGCCAAGAGGCTGTACTGCTGTCACCTGGAGAGGGCATTTCTTCAGTGTGTCTCCCTCCCAGGGCACAGAATCCAAGGAGCAGCTGTGCTGCTGGGCAACCTGCAATAATGCCATGGATTCCGTCACATACACCCAGTTCAGAACCTCATATCCTGGACTAGAACAGAGAAGGGAGAAGTCTATGTATTCCTCTCTTTCTAAAGTTCCTTTTTATTTTCTTTGTGGTGGGATCACAGTCTTACCACTGTCAAATATATTCCGCACATCAGTGAGGACTTGGACTGCCTGAATGGAAAAAGCACAAGATGACTTGTAAAAAAAAATACGGCTTTCTGGGCTCCATTCCAGACCTACTGCATAGAGTATCAGGATATTGAAGGGGGTGGGGGTGGGGGTTCTAGAAGGTCAGGAATCTGCATTTTTATACACATCCCAAATGAAATGTGAGATCCTCTATTTGACACGAATACAGCAAGCGACTGAGTATGTGAGCCTAAACATTCCACTCCTCCAGTTAAAACCCATCCATGATTTTCCTTTATCAAAGGTCAGGAACCTCAGCATGACACACAAGACCCCCCATGAGCTGGCTCTCTGTCCAGTCTCACCTCCTGCTTGGATCAAATTACAAATTAGAAATACAACGAACCTAATTCATGTTCCTCAGGCCTTACTGGTTCCTACTCTTGGAGGCTCAGGATGTTGTCCACTCATCTTTCCTGACTACCCCAAGCATTGCCTGCTTCCCTGTTAAGTTTCCTCATCTCCAGACCCCACAGGCTTGAGTTCCCTTCTGCTGTGTCCCTGTGCCTCTCTACATCATGGTTACTCAACCTAGGCACATTTGACATTTTGGGCCAGAGGATTCTTTGATGTGAGGGCTGTCCTGTGTCCTGCAGGGGGTTCAGCAGCATCCCTGCCCTCTACCCACTGGAACCAGGGGCATCGCCCAAGTTGTGAGAAGCAAAAATGTCTCCAGACATTGCCAAATGTGCCCCAGGGGGTGGGACAAAATTGTACCTGGTTGAGAACACCACTCTATGCTTACATATGTCATAGTCCTCACCAAATCATGTGGAAAGTAGCTGTTTGCTTATTTCTTCTAGGAGTCTGAGAGTTCAAGAGTAGGAGCTATCTAAAATTTGTCCTTGTATCCCCTGTGCTGAAGCATAGTGCTTGATGCATAGCAGACATAAAATGTACATTTCCTTAGCAAAACCTTACTGAGGAACTAGGTTTCGGGAGACGTAGATTTTAGCTTATCTTGGCTGGCTCTACTGCTTAAAGGGTTGGGACTGTGGACAAATCAGGTAGCGTCTCTGTGCCTCAGTTTCTCTCATGTGGCAAATGGGTATGATAACACTGGCCTTGCCCCTTTGGGTTGTTATGTGGGTGGAACGAGAGTGGGTATGTGAAAACATAAAGGGCAGAAGAAGCCCGGTGAAGGCAACATGTCCTAAGAAAGGCTGCTGGCATGTTTGCATTCTCTGGGCACCACATTTGGATAGCATGGCAATCCAGGTCTACTCAAACAATATTATCCTATCACAATATCTGGAGGATTTCTTTATCTTAGGACATTATACATACAAGAAACCTTGCTGAAAATGGTTGAACCACCAACATGGAATGAGACTGGCATAATTACTAAACTGTTATCTTAAGCACAATGCAGTACAGCACCCGTGGGTGTCCTGAAGGACAGACACCCAACTCCCTGCCCGGAGTGCCTCCATGGGCCAGAGAAGACTCAGCCAGGCCTAAGAGAGCCTTCTGTGCTCTAGGTCCTCAAGATGCTGCCCATTCCTTTTTTTGTACCCTATTCTGTTGTGGTTCTTTTCTGCTCTGTGCTCGGATGGCTGCTTCCTTGTTTCCTGACCTTCAATATCAGTCATAGGAAATCAAGCAGGTTTTGAATCTGCAATTGCTCAGAATTCACTGTTGGTGTCATCCACTCTACAGGATGATTTTTTTTCCATACTACACACTGTGAAATGCCTCTTTGGTTATTTATTATCTTCCAGAAGGGCTTCTCTCTCTCTCTCTCTCTCTCTGCTTACTTACATTATGACTTCCTTGTGCACTCTGGACATTCCTGTAACACCTCATACATCACTGTTGCCTTTGAGTTTTCCCAGCACTAGGGTGGGCTGGTTTTTATATCTCCCTCCCTCCTTTGAGCAAAAAGAATTAGTTTCCAGACTGAATTCAGCTGAGAAGAACCCTGGTGCATGGAAATGTGGGCTGTGATACTCCTTGTGTGTCTCTACCAACTCCCCTCCATCTGCTGCTGGCCAGGGCTTCCCCATTAACCATTTCACACCCTCAACATTGGAGGAAGTGAAAACACCTACACATTTTAAAGTGCTATACACAGGAGTCAAGAAGTCCCAGACTCACATCTTTTAGGACTGCAGGAAGGGTTGAAAATTATCTAGTTTAGCTGTTTCATTTTAAACTTGAGAACAATGAGGCCTGGACAGGTTAAGAGACACATTCATTACTATTTGCAGTTTGTATTTCAAAAGTCAATCTGAATCATTTGGTTACTTTCTTAGCGCACCACAGCTCATCTTTACTTCCTAACTTTTCCTGTACTTCAGGATCCCATCTTTAAGCTTAAAATAACAATTTCTATTCACTACAGTGCCTGGGGACTCCTCACCTGAAAAAGGTGATAGTTGTTTTTAACATAGTGGGTTCTGTGCATCTATTTCTATAGTAGTAGCACATGGTTTACAGCAGGATTTTTGTTTTTGCTGTTTTCCTCCAAGAGACAATTATTTTCCTGCAAACTGAAAATAGCTCTATTCTATGCCCCAGTTTTTTTCTTCTTATAATTTCTTTTAAAAAGTTTTTAGGCAGATTACCAGGATTTGTTTGAAAAAGACTGCAGTTGAGAAAATTTGCCACTAAAATTTTCTTTTGGAGAATTTTGGAGAACTGGCAATATGGATGCACCCACCTGTCAGTTTACCTGAATAGTTCATGGACGGCTTTATAGAGAAGTTTGGCAGCCTGCTGTAGCCTGAGAGTCCAGGATTGCTCATAGCTGGTCAAATGTGCTACCTTGGTAATTCAATGAGTAAAAAAGTAAAATGCTTGGGAGAGATTGACTAGGATCTCAGATTTGTACTGTTAAACAAGTACTTTGAAAAGGAGGCCCCCATTATCTCTAGCTGTGATTGTTTCTTAAAAGAAAGACTACTTGTACTTCAGAATGAAAAACGAAAAACAAAACATAATCCAATCTCCTACACTGGTTAATGTTTCACATTTTGAGTGCATGTCTCCAAACCGACATTTGGAAACCACAAAATCTAGATTAATTAATCCTAGAACCAGAGATGTGAATTACAATGTTAAATCCTATAAAAAAAAAAGGAGAACCACAATTCTTTGATTTGTATTGGTATAACTATTGCTCATATCATGTGGTTCTCTAGTGGGGCCAAGGTGTTATTTTTGTTTGAAGATTTCTACGTTATTAGAGAAATGACATCATGAAATTAGTATGTCCAGACACACACGTCTGGCTGAATTTCTAAGTGTGCCACATTCCCTAAACCACTTAGTCTGTTTATTTCTTCATCTTTAAAAGAAAGATCTATTTCACAGGAAGTTGTAGGAGATGAAATAATGAAAGCATTTAGTAAACTATAAAGTGGTCTGTGACTGTGAGAATTTGTTATATCTCTAAACTTTGTGGACTTTTACTTTAATTAAAGTCTTATCAAGGCTGTGTTAATTTGTCTACAGTGTCTAATGAAATTTATCAAAATACATTTTACATAAAAGACTACAGTTATATAAAGTCTCTGTCAGTGCCTGGCATAAAATAGGCACTTAATTATTTTTAATTCTTTTTACCCACTAAAAGTACCTGTTTTGACCCTCCAGATAACAATGCCAAACATTTTTTGAAATGTAAGTGATAGGCAAACTGCAGTTATGCATCTATAATCTTTTTGAAATTTTCTTGGATAAATGAGCAAAATGGAAAAGAAAATAACCTTTATGTTACAAAACCTTTCAACCCATCTACACACCAGTTTTTCACCTCACTTCCTTCTTTTGCTCCTCTGCGCCCTCTACCGACCGCAAATCTGTATTGAATTAGGAAATTTAATTTGAACAAAATGATCACAATCTTCCCCAGCCTGTGACTGAACGTCTAACATACAAATTATCACTTTATGGTGTCTTCTTTTTTCCTTTTTAATAACACCAGGAAAACCTAATCATAATGTAAAAATTAAATCTGGATAGATTTAAAGTAGATGTAGAAATCAAATGTTAACTTCACCTTCAAAAGATCTATCAACATTTTACCATATCTTCACTACATGTACTTTCTCTACATAAAGTGTGCTTCTTTTGTGACAAAAATAGGATCATGGTGTGTAAAATTTTTTTTAATATAATTTATTTTATTATCATTAATTTACAATTACATGTGCAATATTACAATTATTAAACTACCCCTTCATCAGGTCCCCCCCACCAAACCCATTACAGTCACTGTCCATCAGCGTAGTGAGATGCTATAGAATCACTACTTGTCTTCTCTGAGTTGTACTGCCCTCCCCGTGCCCCCCCAACATTACATCTGCTAATCGTAATGCCCCTTTTTCCCTCCCATCCCTCCCTTCCCGCCCATTTTCCCCAGTCCCTTTCCCTTTGGTAACTATTAGTCCGTTCTTGGGTTCTGTGAGTCTGCTGCTGTTTTGTTCCTTCAGTATTTTTCTTTGTTCTTATACTCCACATATGAGTGAAATCATTTGATACTTGTCTTTTTCGGCTTGGCTTATTTCACTGAGCATAATACCCTCTAGCTCCATCCATGTTGTTGCAAATGGTAGGATTTGTTTTCTTCTTATGGCTGAACAATATTCCATTGTGTATATGTACCACATCTTCTTTATCCATTCATCTACTGATGGACACTTAGGTTACTTCCATTTCTTGGCTATTGTAAATAGTGCTGCAATAAACATAGGGGTGCATCTGTCCTTTTCAAATTGGGCTGCTGCATTCTTAGGGTAAATTCCTAGGAGTGGAATTCCTGGGTCAAATGGTATTTCTATTTTGAGTTTTTTGAGGAACCTTCATACTACTTTCCACAATGGTTGAACTAATTTGCATTCCCAGCAGTGTAGGAGGGTTCCCTTTTCTCCACATCCTCGCCAACATTTGTTGTTGTTTGTGTTTTGGATGTTGGCCATCCTCACTGCTGTGAGGTGACATCTCATTGTGGTTTTAATCTACATTTCTCTGATGATTAGCGATGTGGAGCATCTTTCATGTGCCTGTTGGCCATCTGAATTTCTTCTTTAGAGAAGTGTCTATTCATGTCCTCTGCCCATTTCTTAATTGGATTATTTGCTTTCTGTTTGTTAAGGTGTATGAGTTCTTTATATATTTTGGATGTCAACCCTTTATCAGATACGTTTTTTATGAATATATTCTCCATACTGTAGGATGTCTTTT
>JAVSCE010022352.1:0-27211 GCA_032199065.1 Smutsia gigantea | reverse complement strand
TACAGTCACTTGTGCCTTTCCCTCCACATGGAGCCAGCAGATTTAGGCACAGGAGGGGAGAAAAAATGAATCATAGGCTATTTTAGAAATTGCTTCGATTCCATTTGAGATTGCAGTAGTCCTTTGCAAGCTAAGACCAGAGCACCCTAAACACCAGGGTGATATCCTTTAAGTGCTGATATCCTGTAAATGCCAGAAACTTGGTGGGATTAATCCACAGCCTCATGTTCTAATTCAGGTCAGAGGCAGACAGGTGGTGATTGGTGGTTATACTTAATTGTCATTGAGAGGCTTTCTGATGACAGGAGGGATCTACATTCCAAGGCAAGCAAAACAGTTCACAGTTAAGAGCTAAAAATTAAATCAGCCATCCATATCAGCTCATGCCCAATGCTTCATAGAAATCCCTTGTTCTGCCATTGTTCTAGGTAGAATGAGACCCTCAAGCAGCTGGGAAACTTCCTTTAGCCCTAGATCATGCTAGAAGGGCTTCATCCACTTCTTAAAATCATTCAGAGGCTTCCTATGGCTTCTAGGATAAGGTTATGGCCCTCCAGGCCCTTGATGATCTGGCCTCTGGCCACCTCTCCAGCTTTATGGCCAACCCTCCCCACTGTCCCCCCCGCAACCCCCGCCAACCCTCATCCTGTGTACTGGTTACAGAAGCTTACCATTGCCTTTACGCATCCTTCTGTATTCCTCCTGCCTCAAACATTCTCTCCCCTTTGCCCTATAAGATGCCACCTCTGTAAAGCCTGCCACACCCTCTCTTTGTATGCTGTCAGATCTCTGTACAGACTGGTATTTTATTGGCTTGTTGCTATGGACAATGATGTGTTTGTCTCCATATATGGCTTCCTCACTAGACTAAGAACTCCTTGAGGGCAAGAACTGTGTTTTGTCCTCTGTGACCCCAGCACCCAGCACAGGGCCTACTCCACTGTTGACATCAGTAAAGGCTTGTGAAGTAAATGGACAGAGACAGGACTCAGGTCGGGCGGAGGGAGCTGGATGGTGGGGGCTACGGCACCGAGGTTCTCGTATGCTAGAGGCTGATGGCAGCAGAGCAGCCCGGGCACCGGCAGCCCAAGGGCAAGCCCTACAGTGACTTTTACCCAAATGTGCCTCATGTACCTCTGAGTGAGAGCCAATTTGAGGTGACACAAAAACATATTTCATTTTAATGATATTTGTTTTAATGGATGCTTAACATGTACTAAGCACATCAAGTGTGGTGATGATGATGATGATAATGATGATTGCTTAGGATAGATAAGGCCAAAATAGGTATTAAATTTTTTAAAGGGAGTAGATATAAAGAAAATAGTGTTACTTCCGTAGTAAGTAGATATGATGACATTTTCTGAAAGGAGCACTCATATAATGGAAGTTTTGGAAACACTTGTAACCGTCCGAAATTCCCTTCTCTGTTCCTCTCTGGTTCCACTCAGCCTCCAAGGGTTGTGGAGTCACTCCCAGCATTCCACCAAACTGCTATGACGCTGACTGTCTTCAGACCTCACTTGCCACTCGGCCTGGTGGCTTGAGTGAACATGTTGACTCGCTTCAACCACATTTATAAGAGCGATGACCGAGTTTAAGCCTCTGAACAGGAAAGTGCTCTCTCAGCTTCCCTGTAGCTCTACGGATGTTCATTCCTTCAGTCAATATTTATAGAGCAGCTATTATGTACCAGGCACTGCTGAGTACTAACAGTAGAGTGAAGAGCAGGACAGACAAGGTCCCTGCCCACATAGAGCTTACAAGGGGAGACAGACAAGAAGCAAATAAATATACAAGATGTTTTCAGTGTGCTAAGTGCATTAAAAAATTAAACAAGGTGATGTGGCTCAAATGAGTGACAGGGGTGGCTACTTAGATTGCACGATCATAAAGCCTCTCAGAGGTGACTTTTAAATTGAGACCTGAGCAATGAGAAGAGTCAGAAATGGAAATATCTAGGCACAGAGCATTCCAAGCAACAGGAATAGCAAGTACAAAGAAGGGGGAAGCCCTAAGAGGGAAAAATTACTCATGTGTTCCCACAGCACAAAGAAACCTCATGTAGCTAGAACAGAGTGAGCAAGGAGGGCAGTCATAGGAGACAGAGGACAGGGCCCCAACCCTGCAGGGCTTGGTAGCTAAATAGTTTGGATTGTATTCTACGTGTAATTAGAAGCCATACCATATCTTAAGTATGGGAGTAATGTGGTCTGACCTAAGTTTTGACAGAATACTCTGGCTCTATATAGAGTATAAGTTGTAGGGGACAAGGATGGAAGCAGGGAGACCAGTTTTGAGGCTATTAGAGTCATCCATGCAAGGAGTGACAATGGTTTGGAGAAAAGTTATAGCAGTGAAGAATGGAAGGAAGTGGGTGAATTTGAAATATATTATGCAGGTAGAATTGATAGGATTTGTTAATGGATTGAAAGGGAGATTGTAAATGAAGGAAGAAATAAGGATGACCCCTAGTCAATGTCATGAAAGAAAAAAAGCACAAGGGAATTATCCTGTATCTATGCTGTCCAATACAGGCACCACTAGCCACATGTGGCCATTTAAATAAGTTAATTTAAATTAAATAGAATTTAAAATTCTCTTGTTCACTTGCACTAGCCACATTTCAAGTACTCAATAGCCACATGTCACTAGCAGCTACCACAATGGGCAGCATAGATATAGAACATTTCCATCATCCCAGAAAGTTCTATCAGACAAAACTGCTCTACATTAAAAGACTGAAGATATGAGAATAAAAAGACAAGCCACACAGACTGGGAGAAATTATTTGCAAAACATATATCCAATAAAGGACTGACATCCAAAATATACAAAGAACTCTCAAAACTCAATAATAAGAAAGCAAACAATGGACAAAAGACCTTACCAGACACCTCACCAAAGAAGATATACAGATGATAAGGAAGTATATGAAAATATGCTCACTATCATGTTACTAAGAACTGCAAATTAAAACAGTGAGATGCTACTACATACCTATTAGAATAGCAAAAAACAAATTACTGACAACACCAAATGCTGGCAAGGATGTGGAGCAACAGGAACTCTCATGCATTGCTGGTGGGAATGCAAAATGGTACAGCCAGTT
Source organism: Smutsia gigantea (assembly GCA_032199065.1). Lineage (NCBI taxonomy): Eukaryota > Metazoa > Chordata > Mammalia > Pholidota > Manidae > Smutsia > Smutsia gigantea. The sequence goes on along the minus strand of JAVSCE010022352.1, from coordinate 24,099 downwards.
TGGAAAACAGTTTGGTGGTTTCCTCCAAAGCTAAACATAGTTTTAACATACGATCCTACAATTGTGCCCCTTGCTGTTTACTCAAATAAGTTGAAAACTCTCTGTCCACACAGAGATGTGCACATGAATGTTTATAGCAGCTTTATTCATAATTGCCAAAACTTGGAAGCAACCAAGATGTCCTTCAGGAGGTGAATGGAGAAATAAACTATGGTACATCCAGACAGTGGAATATTTTCCAGTGCTAAAAAGAAATGAGCTGTCAAGCTACGAAAAGACATGGAGGAAACTTAAATGCTAAGTGAAGGAAGCAAGTTACATGTTGCTGAGTGAGGGAAGCCAGTCTGAAAAGTATTCCAACCATATTACATTCCGGAAAAGGCAAAACTATAAAGACAGCAAAAGGTCAATGGTTTCCAAAGCTTTAGGGGAAGGAAGGGATGGATGAATAGGTGAAGCACAGGATTTTTAGGGCAGTGAAACTATTCTGTGTGCCACTGTAATGGTGGGAGCATACATTATACATTTGTCAAAACTCAGAATTGTACAACACCAAGAGTGAACCCTAATATAAATGACGAACTTTACTTAGTAATGATGCGCCAATATTCATTCATCAGCTATTACAAAGGCACCATACTGATGCAAAATGTTAATGCTAGGGGAGCTGCCTGCCTGAGGAGAGGGCAGGAGGACTGCAAGAGCTCTCCGCATTTTCTGATCAGTTTTTCTGTAAACCTAAAACTTTAAAAATAAAGTCTATTAATTTTAAAAAGAAAGACTAAAGAGGGTGCTTACCAGCACCCACTACCTGGTAAGGAATAGACACTCTGTAAATGTTTATCAAATAAACGGATGAACAAATGAGTCCATCAGTTGATGAATCAATAGAACCCAGGCCTCCTTGGTCCCAATTCATATTCCTTGTACATCAGAGGTAGGAGGATGACATAATTTATTGTCCAAACCAGGGTATGTGAGAGTGAAATAGGGTGCCACAGGCGTAAGTCAAAACTGTCCCAGAGATAACCCAGAGATCACAGACTGGGAGCCCATGAGCCACATCTTGCTTCCAAGCTTTTAAATTAGCTATTCACATTTAACACAGTGGAAATTTGCATAAAGGTGTGACTGTCTGACTTCTGTTGGAAAATGGAAAGGCCTGGTCACACTAGGCCCACAGTCCTGCTCAGTCGTGAATGGCTGGGGCTGAGTAGCAGCTGCCCCTTTTGTGAACATGTGCCTTCCTGTTTGCCACAGTCCCTACCATTCCCTGTTGGTCTCCTACTCTAGGCCAAAGGTGAGTTTACATTTATTATCTCACAGTGTTTGGCTTTTTCTTTTGTAATAGAGTTAAGAAAAAAGAAAACTACTTTTTCTGTACTCATGTCATGATTCAAAGTAGGAAAAAGACAAAAGGATCAAGCAGGCTCCATATGCCTTGCCCCCAGTCTGCTTTCCTCACATACAGTACATTCTCGGCCTCTATAGGCATTTGAGTTTGCCCCCTCTAGTCTGTACTTCATGTTTCCCCAATCCCCAGACCAAGCTGGAGAAGCTAGATGTAAGGGGAAAACATGGGCATTATTTAAGCTTACATTTTTATTGTTATTCAAATTCAGTATTGCTCATCATCAACTTTTGGTGGAACTTATTTCTGTTGTTTTTCTTAATTGCCTCCAAATGTAACTGGAGAGTAAGACAGAGCAGCAGAGAATCCAGTGCACACATCTTTCCTTTCTGTGAACACATGTTGCTGGAACACTTGGACATGGAAGTTTGTTTATCCATGCATTCACTCATTCGTCAAGCTCTACTGTACTGACAGATGGGAGGACCCTAACTTCAGCACCAGGAGCCCCTGTAGGTTTTCTCCAGCAGAGGCAACAACACAAGCAAAGGCCCACGTGGTGATAGGAAACTATGGATGGGGCACATTTAAGCCAAGGTGTTGGACTTCATTCATAGGTAGTCAGGAGCTGCTCAGGTTTCTTTGGAGAAGGGGCAGCATATGATCACAGCCAGCAATTATGTGGGGACAGCTCCAGAGGCAGGAGCAGCAGGTAAGAGGCTGTTGCAGTGATCCGAGTGATGAGAGATGCAACTAAGGTGGAGACAGTAGAACAGAAAGGAGAGGACAGATTTGAGAGGCATCTTGCAGTTGAGCTTGGAGACTCATACAATGTGGAGGGGGCTTGAACTAAGAGGTGAAGAATAAAAAATTATCCAGAGACTGTAAGCTTAGGGGTTTAAAATACCAAAAGCAAGGTCCAAACAATGAAATTTTGCTTTACAAGAGTTAAGAGAATGAAAAGACAAGTTACATACTGAGATAAAACATCTGCAAATCACAAATAAAATATCCAACAACAGATTTGTATCTAGAACATATATAAAGAACTCTCCAAATTCAACAGTAAAAAAAAAAACAATTAGCACAAGACATGAAAAGGATATACAGACAGCAAATAAGCACATGAAAGGATATTCAACATTATTAGCCATTAGGAAAATGCAAATCGGACCACAGTGAGAGATCCCTACACACCTACAGGAATGGCCAAAACGAAAATCAGTGATACCACCAAATGCTGACAAGAATGCTGAGAAACTAGATCTCTCATACTTTGCTGATGGGAATGCAAATGGTATGGCCACTCTGGAAAAGTTTGACAGTTTCTTATCAAACTGAACACGCACCTACCATATGACCCCGCAATTGCACTCTTGGGCACTTATCCCAGAGAAGTGAAAACTATGTTCACACAAAAACTTTTATGTGAATGTTTGTAGCAGCTTTATGTATAATAGCCCAAACTGGAACCCACTCAGATGTCCTTCAGTGGGTGGAATGGTTGAACAAACTGCGCTACATCCATACCGTGGAATGCTGCTCTGCAATAAAAAGGAACAAACTTAACGGGCAACAGCTCACATGGATCTTAAGGGCAGTATGCTGAGTAAAAAAAGCCAATCTCAAAAACTTATATACTGTAAGGTTCCATTTCTGTAACACTCTCAAAATGACAGAGTTGTAGAGCTGCTGACCAGATTAATGGTTGTCAGGGTGTAGGAATTGCGGGGCGGGGGTGGGTCAGTGACAAGGTAGCATGAGGAAGATCTTTGTGGTGATGGGATAGTTCTATATCTTCTTATGGTGGGAGTTACACAAATCTGAACATGTGATAAAATTGCACAGAACTACACACTTACACACATACACAAATCAGCGTATGTAAAACTGGTGAAATCTGAATATGGTCTGTGAAGTTTACGAATGTCAATTTCCTGGTTTTGATATGAAATGATGATTATGTAAGATGCTGCCACTTGGGGAAACTTGGTGAAGAGTACCTCTTGGTACATTTTTTTTGCAACTTCCTATAAATCTATATTAATTTAAAAATTAAAAAGTTAAATACCCAAGAAAAATAAATGAAGTATTGATACATCTATTTGCATTAAACTCGAAGGTGTTATGCTGCATGCAAGAAGCCAGTCTTAAAATGTTACATACTGCTTGATTCCATTTATGTGACATTCTTGAAAAGACAACACGTACAGTGATGGTGAACAACTCAGTGGCTGCCAGGTAGTAAGGGGGAGGGAGGGATGTGACTGCAGAGGGATAGCACATGGGCTTTTGGAGGCAAATAGGACTGTTCTGTGTCATGAATCTGGACATATGTTAAAAGTCATAGAATTGCACATACAAAAAAGTCAATTTTACTGTATGTTAATTTAAAAATCAAAAATAAAACTGGATGGGCAAGTGGATGCTGATTGGCTTTTTCCTTCCTTCCTATCTTCCATTCATCCATTCATTCAGCCCTTTATTCGGCACCTACTGTGTATGAGGCACTGTGCTAGATCATCCAAAAGTAAGGCAGCCCAGGTCCCTGTGCTCACGGAGCCTTCTTCCTGTTTCAGAGGAGAAGTGGTCAGTAAGGTTGGGAGCCCAGTGTTTCTGCTTGGGGAAGTGGGGCAAGGAGAAGCCTGCGGAGGGACCAAGTAAGCAAACTTTTCATTCCTAGAGCCTCATCCTATAGGATTTCCAATGATCGCTTTTTCCTAAAAGACTCTTAGGCCTGAGGGTAGGGGAAAATCCCCAATTTGTTTTTCACAAGTACTCAGGAGAGAAAATGCTAGGAGAGTTGTACCCTGCTAAGGGGGCAAGAAAGGTTGGGGTGGCGGAAGATTTGGTGCAGTTAGTAAAGTGCAAGTTCTGAAAAGTTGCCTGAATTTGCGTGTATATGTGGCTTAAAATAATCATTTGTTTAGCTCCTGACTCCTGGATTGGCAGTTGGGCTGGGCTCAGCTGTGCAGTTCTTCTGCTGGTTTGGGCTGGGTTCATCCAGCACTGCAGTCTGCTGGCTGTCAAAGGATGGGCTCACATGTCTGGCAGGCGGCTGCTGGTTGCTGGGGTAACTGGGCCATATGTCTCTCACCATCCATCCAGCAGGCTAGCCTGGGCTTGTTCATATGTTGGGGTCTCAGGGTTTCCAACAACAACAAGAGAACAAGGCCCAAAATGCAAGTGCTTTTTTTTAGCAGCTTGATTTGAGGTATAATTCACATATGTTACCTGAATTTGAATTTTGTTTTCTCTCCTGTTTGCAGGGAATCTGAAGCATGTGGTCTAGTTGACAAAAAGAGATCAGGTTTCCAGAGCCGAGGAGCAGTGCCTGTAATGAAGACAGCGTGTTTATGCTAGCAGCGTGTGGAATTTGTGACTGCAGGGGAAATTTGGAAGAAATTACTTCCTGAAAATTTCCAAGGGGCACCAAGTGGCAGCTGGCCTCCTGGGGTGAAGCAGGAAGGCACCCCAGAGGCCTCAACTAAGCCTCGGGGAAGAGGGAGATTTCCAACATTTAAAGTGTTTATTTTTAAAAAATACACAAACGCCATTTCTAATCTTTGAAAATTATTTTTAAGTAAGTTGGGGATGGGGTATTTTTATTTTCTTAAAGGAGAAGCAGGAGGGAACTGTGGAGCTTTGGCCAACAGTTGGTGGGGCAGTGGGGAACTGAGAGGCTGGGTCTGGACCTCAGGACCATCTGGGTAGAGCCCTGGGAGAGGCGGACTGGTCAGCAGACTGGGAGGAAGGGAGAAGTGCACCTGTGTTGTTTTTATGCTTATGGATCTATTTTGTTTTTAATAAAATCTCTGAAAACCTGCCTCTTTGTCCCATGTCCTCACTGTGAAGTGCCACTGACGGCACACACATTTCTGAACGTTTATTCTCATTGAAATATCAAGAATCACTCGGCTGCTTCTGCGTTCTGCCCTGGCCCCACCTGGGGGGCTGACTCTGGGTGCCGGCCCCGCTGAGAAACTAGTGTGCCCACACTAAGTCCTGAGCACAGAAGGGCAAGCTCTGTCTTGTGCTAGGGTCTGTGCAGGCTTCACGGGAATACAAGCACTGTGACCTTGGAGAGAGTCTTGTTGGCGCCCCGGGGGGGCACCTGTCCCTGCCTGTGGAGACACTCAGGGATGGGAAGGGCAGGCAGCATGTCAGATCTAAAGGGGCATTTTGATGAACAGAGAGTATACTTCCCAGTCAAATACAGACAGCACACCTGATGAAAATGGGATACAGCTGTGATCCGTTGGCCGTCCTGTAACCTTGTGGGGTGGGACAAGATGGCAAGATAGGGACGGGGGGTGGTTAAGCAGAGAGATGAAGAGCAGAAGGAGAGAAGATGAGCCAAACACCATCGTTTCGTAACTTTCACCCGTTACTGGGGCTAGGATGGGAGACATCCCCATCCTGGCAGTCAAGGAACTCCCAGACAAGGCAAAGGAGGGAGGAAAGATCCCACCGTGTCTCACACTGGTACCAAAAGGAACCCAGAGCGGTGGGAGCACTGAGGAGAGAGCAACTCCCCCTGCCAGGCCAGCATCCCGGGGCGTTTCAAGGGGGATGATATTTGAGCCAGGCCTTGTAGGGTGAGTTGTATTTCTCCAAGCCTCTGAAGGGCGAAAGAGCATTCTGCAGAAGGGAGTGAAGAAAGCCTTGACCTTATCCTGGGATGGGAATAGCCATCCTTTTATTGAACAGCGTCGGGTCGCCTAGTTGGCTAGGAATACCAGTCCCTTCAAATGCCCACTATTCTAATTATGCACTCTTGGCTTAAGGGCTGTTTTACTTATACCAAAAAGAAGGGGCATTTTTAAAAAATGGAAGAGGGGGAGGCGCTAAATGGGGCAGTTGGGGGTTGGGAGGGGCCAAGGAAGGCAAATGGAAACTGAATTCCCATCCTGCAAAAGACCACCCGCCAAGGTTTGTCTTCTCAAACGCTTGTATGGTCCATTTTGTGCTCCCCATCCCAACTGTTTCTAGGGAAAGCACCCCCAAAGTCATTACCCAAATTCCTGTGAAGGCGTCAATCCCCTGAGAAGCAGTGCCTGGTCAAGTGGTGAGAACTAAAGGGCAATGGCCTGAGAAACCGGGAGCCCTTTCCCACTAGGCAGCCAGCGCCAGCCTCTCCTGCCCTGTGGCTGACACTGCCCGAGCCCCAGCGCTGGCCCGAGAGTAGCAGGGTAAAAAGCTGCTGAACTGACCTACTGCTGGGCCTCCCAGCATCCAGGCCTGTTCCTGAGAGAGGGCACTTCAGTGACCTTCAGGATTGCTTTTCCTTTGATTCTTGTTGAAACCATTAGGCGAAAACCAAAATCCCATAGGTGGAACTAGGAATAACTTTAAATTTTTAAAAATTAAAATCCAAAAATCTAAAAGTGGGCATGGCATTCACAAAACAAGCAAGACAGATGAAGAGTTACTCTGCTTAGTCTAAACTCATCAAATCGTACACACTGAATGTGTGCAGCTCTTAGTATATCAATCATATACCTCAATAAAGCTGTAAAAAAAATTGCTAATAATCACAAGTGACTGGCGGGGGCAGGGTGGGAGGGGGGTGAACTGAAAGGAAATACACCAAAATATTAACTGAGCTGGGCGTCTGTGGAGGAAGAAAGAGATAAGGATGGTTTAAGTTTTGCTCTTTGTATTTTCTGGATTTTCTCTAGTGAGCACGTTCTAGTTTTATTAATAGGAAAAACAAACTTTTCTTTAAAAAAAACAGAATTGATTTTCAGGGAAAGTTACAGATCAAAGTAAATTCAAAACACCCACAGAGGAAGAGTTTGTGCTCAAGCCCTGCGGCTGTTCTAACCGCCCAGGGGGTTCTGAGCTGGCTAGGAAGAGAGGTCAAACAGGAGGGCTCCTGATTTACAATTCACGAGGCCAAGAGGGTCCTTTTACTGAAGGTGGATTGAAGGCCGGGCAACTTTGTACCCTGCCTTCCCTTCAGGAAACAGCTGCTTTGGTGCCCAGGAAGACCAGCCGCAATAACCATAATAACAATGCAAAGCAAGCATTGGAATAAGCCCCATTTCACAAATCGCTTTCACTTGCAGTAAGTCGAGATCCACCCTACTGGGTGGTTATTATCATCCCCACTTAATAGATTAGCAAACTGAGGTTACAAACTGGGGAGTAAGTTGCCCAGTTGTAAGCGGCAGAGCCAGGAAGCAAGCCCAGGCGGCTGCAAGTTCCCCATGCTTTGTCCACAGGCCCACACCTACTGCCACTAAAATATTTTTAAACTGTGACTTTGAGGTAAACAACTTTCGACTTGCTTCCAAAGTCCAAGCTGGACCAAGCCACACGCTGCTCCCAGGCCCTCACCACACAATGACATCATTAATTAGCTGGGTGCTTTTCAGCAAGTTACTCGACCTTTCAGGGTCTGTTTCCTTAGCCATAAAGTGGGGTGAATAATTCTTACACTTCATGGGCTATTGTGAGTGCTTGATGAATTATCACAGATGGAAGGACTCTGAAAAGAGTCTAAAGCGTTGTGTGCAGGAGGGCTGCCATGAAAACTGGCCTGGAAAGGCGAGCCTCTGAGGAAACTGCAGGACTCCCAGGAGCCCCACAGGCCTCCACTATCTCTGAGGCATGCACAGGGGCCAAAGAGCCCGAAAGAGAGGTTGCGGCTGTGTCTGCAACTCAAGAGTTAACAAAATAACCATTTAAAAGAGGATATATATATATATTGGAGATGTCTATATTTGCATAAAACATCTTCAGAAAGATACACAAGAAACTAGGGAACCTCAGTTGCCTCCAGGCAGGGGAACCAGGTGACAGGTGGCAGGGGAGTGAGGGAGACTTGCACTGTGCTCCTTTTTGTACCTTTTGATTTTTGAGCCATGTGAATGTGTTACCTGGCCCCAAAAAAGTAAATAATTTTTTTAAGACAATGGAAAAATCCCAAGCCAGTTTTTCCCTAAGGGGAGATGGATTTGCCTCTGTTATGTTCATTGTGAGCTATCACAGAGAGCACAGTATATTTCCAATTCTGTATTTAAAAGACTCTTTCTAAGGCAGAAAGACTTCTTTATAAGAAAATCAAATATTGTCATTCAACAAAGTTAGAAGGAGGAAGAAGAGGAAGACAAGGAGAAAGAGAAAGAAGGGAAGCCAAGAGCCCTGCAGCCCTAGCAGGTCTTGACATCTCTAAGCCCCTCCACAGAAAGTGCCAGCAGCTGCTCCTCCCCTGCCTTTGCTCAGGACAGAACCCAAAACCTCGGTGCTTGGTGCCCGTCCCAAGCTGACCAGCAGTGCTTTGGCGCGCAGGCAACATGGGTACTTCAGCCCCAAATTGCCTGGGTTTAAGTCCCTTCCCTGTCACTCCCTAGCTATGTGATGTTGGCCAGGTAAGTCACTCTTTCTGCACCTTAGTCTCTTCGTCTATCAAAAGGGGATAATACTGGTATGTATTTCTTGTGAGGGGAGAGGTATCAAGGGATCAAAGAAATAATGAAGGAAAGCTCATAGAGTACATATTAGACCCAGTGTTAGACACTGCTCCTGCCCTAAATGTGAACCCAGTCTGGGCAGGGAATCTTCCTGAGGCTCCCTGGCTGTTGGAATCAGGGAAACAGTAGGCAAATTCACATGGCTGTGCATTTGTACATTCTTCTGAGGCAAGGAGAAATAGCTCTTATCAAATTCTCAACGCTCAAAAGGGTTTTCATGATCCCCAAAAGAATGTGATCTACAGATGCAGAGGTAAAGACAGCCATAAATAGAGCCGCCGAAGGCAGAGGCCCCCTCACCTCAGGGTCTCTGCACATGCTAGTCCTTCTGCCAGGAATGCCCAGATTTTTCCCAGACTGGCTCCTGCTCATTCAGTTGTCAGTCACGATGTCACTACCTCAGTAAAACGCCCTTGCCACCCCATGTAAAGTAGCCCTCTTTGTTCCAAAATGCCCTGTATTTTTATACCATTTATCATTATCTTATTTATTTATTTATTTATTCACACACACACCCCACACGCTCACTTTAGGAGCCTGGGAACTTTGGCAGTTTCATCACTGTATCCCCAGTGACTGGCATGGTACCTGTAATTCTCAATACACACCTATGAAATAGTGGAACTGTGTACTAAGACAAAGCAATGCCTTACCTTCTGGGTATTATGGGACACAGAGGAGAGACAGGCAATCTACAGTGGGGTAACCATGAAGGCTACAAGCCAGCAATGACACTCAAGCTGATCTTGGGCCAAGCGTCCAGAGGGCGGGCGTTCTAGGCAAAGGCACATGAGATTTAGGGAAACGACAAGCTGGAACACATAATATGAGACAGTATTCAAACAAACCAACTATAAAAAGATATTTTTGAGACAATAGGGGAAATTTGGACATGGACTAGGTGATGTTAAGAAATTACTGGTAATTTATTTAACTACGATAACAGCATGGTAGTTATATATTCATTTAAGTCTTTATCTGTTAGAGATACAAAATGAAGTATTTACAGGTGACACAATATATTTGGGGTTTATTTTAAAATATTCTAAAAAGGGAGAAGTGTATGTGTGTGTGGCAACGGGGTGGTGGGTGGAGATAAAGGAAACAAAATTTGAAAAATGTTAATCATTGTTGAAGTTGGTTTGATGGACACATGGAGGTTGACTATACTATTCCCTCTGTTTTTGTGTGCTTTTAAATTTCCATAATAAAAAGTTGAGAGATATATTAGTGAGTGACAGGAAGTAAAATAGCAGGAGCCAGATCACAAAGGGCCTCCTGCGCCAGGTGGAGGAGGCTGGACTTGATCCTGCAGGTAAGGGAGTCATCAAAGAGTTTTAAGCTAAAGAGTGGCCTGATCAGATTTACATTTTAAAAAGATTACTCTAGCTGCTGGGATGAGAGAAATGAGCCGGCTGAGGCCCGGCTCCAAAGTGGCTGTCTATGAGACGCCTCTGTTTACTTCAGATGAAATCCTAGCGCCTGTCTCTCTCAGCCCACAGTGCCTTTCTTCTCACCATTTACTTGGCAAGAGAGAGAGTTTGTGTGTGTGTGTGTGTGTGTGTGTGTGTGTGTGTGTTTGTGTTCAATGGAAATACTCTATTTTTTGCAATATATGCTTGAGGTAAAAACATTCAAACAATACAGATAATGGTTCCCTCATAACCCTACACCTTAGCAATAACCATTACTAGCAGTTTGCATTTATCTTTCAAGACTTTTTCCATTTATTCCATAAATACTTATTGAGCACTTATTAAGGACCATGCAGTGTGCCAGGCACTGGGATTGCATCTGTGACCAAAAGAGACAACAGTTCTTGCCCCCACAGAGTTGGCATTTCATTTGACTTTTACATGAATGAAACCATATTGTTTCATTACCTGATACTCTGACTTTATTGTATACCATGGACAGATTTCCATATCAATCCACAAAGAATTACCTTATTCATCTCTTATTATGACATCATTCAGACATGCCAAAAAGTACGGCACAACTGATATCTTAAAATGGTGACATTCCATGGATGCTCCAAAATTTGTTTAACCTTACCCCTAATGCTGAACATTCAGAATTCTCTCATTTTTCCTTTCAAACAAAAACATTACACAATAACAACAGCAACAAAACTGCTAGGGCTAATAAACAAAGTCAGCAAAGTTGCAGCTACAAGGTTAACAATCAAAAATCAGTTGTGTTTCTATATCAATGAACAACTTGAAAAGGAAATTAAGAAAAGTGTTATTTACAATAGGATCTAAAAGAGAAAAATACTTAAAAATCAACCAAGGAAATTAAACTCTTATATGCTGAAAAGTACAGAATGTGGCTGAGCGAAATTAAAAAAGACACAAGTAAATAGAGAGACATTTGTGTTCGTGGATTGGAAGACTTAACTTTCCCGTGGTGTTGGTACTGCCCATAGTGATCCATAGATTCAATGCAGTCCCAATGACTTCTTTGCACAAGTAGAAAAATCCATCCAGAAATTCATATGGAATCTCAAGTCAGGCTGACTAGCCAAAACAATCTTGAAAAAGAATGAGTTGGAGATATCACACTTCCTGATTTCAAAACTTTATACACAGCTATGGTAATCAAAATAGTGTGCTACTGGCATGAATATAAACATATAAATCACTGGAACAGATTTGAAAGTACAGAAGTAAATCCATACATCTATGGCCATTTGATTTTGGACAAAGGTATCAAGTCCATTCAATAGTGAAGAACAGTCTCTTCAACCAACAGTAGTGGGACAACTGTATTTCCTCATGCAGAAGAATAAAGTTGGACCCCTACCTCACACCATATGCAAAAATCAACTCAAAATGGATCATAGACCTAAATGTAAGAGTAAAAACCATAAAACTCTCGGAAACATATGGGTTAATCTTCTGACCTTGGGTTTGGCATTCTTAGATACGACACCAAATTGCAGAAGCAATAAAAAGAAAAATAGATAGATTGGACTTCACCAAAATTTAAATTTTTTGTGCTGCAAAGAACATTATCAAGAGACAACCCATAGAACAGGTGAAAATATTTACAAATCATGTATCAGGTAAGAATAAAGTATCCAAAATATATAAAGAACAGAAAAACACACAACCCAGTTTAAAAATGGGCAAAGAACTTGATTAAACATCTCTCCAAAGAAGATAAACAAATGGACAAGTACATGAAAAGATGCTCAACATTATTAGTCATTAGGGAAATTCAAAGCAAAACCACAATGAGTTGCCAGTTATTTCTATTTGGATGACTGTAATTAAAAAAAGAAAGAAAGAAAGAAAATAACAGGAGCCTACAAGGATGTGGCAAAATTAGAAGCCTCATATGTTGCTGTGGAAACGTAAAATGGTGCAGCCACTGCGGAAAACAGTTTGGCAGTTCCTCAACAAGTTAAACGTAGTATTTACCATATGACCCACCAATTCCAGTTCTAGGTACATAGACCCAAAGAATTGAAAACAGATGTTTGCATACTTATACATGGAATGTTCATAGCAGCACTATTCCCAATAGCGAAAAGTGGAAACAACTCAAATGTCCATCAACAGATGAATGGATAAACAAATTGGGGCATATGCATACAATGGAATATTACTCAGCCATAAGAAGGAATGAAGAACTGACACCTGCTGCAGGACTCAAAAGCACCATGCTAAGTAAAAGAAGCCAGACACCGAAAGTCATATAGTGTGTGATCCCATTTATATGAGATTCCAGAATAAGCAAAACTAAAGACAGAAAGCAGATTGGTTATTGTCAGAGCCTGAGATGGGGAAATGGGTAGTAACTGTTTAATGGCTTTGGATTTTATTTTGAGATAATGAAAATGTTCTGAAACTAGGTAGAGGTGATGGTTGCACGACATTGTGAATGCACCAAATGCCTCTGAATTGTCGACTTTAAAGTGGTTAATTTTATGTTATGTGAATTTTGCCTCAAAAACAATCATTGTAATGAAGATCCTTTTACTTACACCCTTGCACATTTGTTGTATTACTTCCTTCCGGTGAATTTGTTGAAGTGGAACTGCTGGAGCAAAGGACATGCACATTAAAAACAAACAACAAATACAACGGATTTTGATCTCCAGAAGTGCTGTCCCAATTCACAGTCCTATTAGCACTGCCTGTGTCCGCTCCCGCCGCCCCCTAGAACTCCATCTTTGCCCATCTAAGGGATAAAAATAGCTCCTTGTTTGAATTCTCATTTCTCTGATTTTATTGGTGAGGTTGGACATGTTTTCATATGCTTAATAGCACGTTATGATTTAACCATCTGTCTTCTCCACTACCCTCAAGACCTTCCCCACTTCTTCACATCAGCAGTCCTGACTGGCACGCAGTCAGGCCCCAGTCAATGTTTTGAGGCGTTAAACGGAGAACAGTGACGGTAATGTCCTCCTGGTTCCCCGGGGGCCCAGGCTGGCTCTAGACATCCAGTGCAATTCTAACATGTCTTCCCCCGGTGTCACCTAAATGCCTTCTGAAATGTGCTGCTGGGAATCACACTGTGAGTGACGTGGAGGGCATGGAGTTGCACTAGTTGGAAGTGGAGATATGGGCAGAATAAGGGTGAGAATGAGGGTTGATCAGGGAGTAGGAATAATGGGTACATGTGCTTGGAGACAAGCAGAAGAGAAACCTCCCAAATCACAGCTGTATACGTGTGTATGGTGGGAGGACGGGGTGCAAGGACAACTACCATTTCTCAAGGTCTATTCTAGTTTTGTCGGGCTTGAGCCCCTCTGCCAGGTTAGTGGCACCACTCACTGCAGCTTTCCTGCCAGACTGGACTGCCTCCTCTGAAGGAGGCTGGCAGCTCCAGGGTATGATCCTGGGGTTACCAGTCTAGAAGGCTGGAGCGAGGGGAAAACTACCATCCTTCCAACCCTACTCAGTCTGCCCATGAGCTGCTGGGCTCTTCTCCTCCCTCTCCATCTGGCTTTCACTCATATCTTTTCTCCTTTGAGGAATATTCTGCAGAATGTTTCATATTCCACTCATGAGCCCATTTAGCTCATCTCTGCCACATCTCACCTCTGCCTCTCCTGCAATTCTTTCTCCCATATCCAGAATCCAGGCTCTCAGGTTCAGTCATTCCTTCATTCAACAGGTATTTATTGACAGCATGCTATCTGCCAGGCAGTGTACTAGTCATCAATGATACAGAAGTGAACAAAAGCCCTACCTTTATCTTGAGTTCATTCTAGCTGGGGAGGTGGACAATAAATATAATATGGTAAGAGGCGATTGGTACTATGGAGAAAAATAATTAAGCAAGGTCGGTCTTGAGAGCAACAGGGTTGCTGTTTTAGATAGGGTGCCCAGGGAAGGGGCCATTTGAGCAGGTGACACTTAGCAAAGACCTGAATATAGTGAGATGGCAAGCTACGTGGCTATTGGGGAAAGAATGTTCCAGGCAGAGGGAACAGCAAATGCAAAGAGCCGCCTGAGACAGGAACCATTTTGTCTCATCTAAGAAACAGCAAGGCCAGTGTGCCTGAAGCTGCAGGAATAAAGCACAGTGGGGGAGGAAAAGAATGTGGAGAAGAGGGACCAGGTCATATAAGGCCACTGTAAAGATTTTGGCTTTTGCCCTGGGTGGATGGAGAGCTGTCGGAGGCTCCTGAGAAGAGGAGGACAGGATTCTTCTGGCTGCTATGTAAACAGACTTTAGGGGACAGGCACAGGGGGAGGGGCAAAAAGAGCAGTCAGGAGGCTGTGGCCATGATCTAGGTAAGAGATGACAGTGGCTTGGACCACAGCGGTGGCTGTGGAAGGAGTGAAAAGCGGTTCCAATCCTGGATGTATTCTAAAGAGAAAGCTGACAGAATTTGCTGATCAGCTGGACATGGGGTGAGGGAGAAAGAGAAAGATGAGGGCAAGGTTTTTGGCCTAAGAAACTGGGTGAATAGAGGTGACATTACCAAGCTTGGGAAGCTGGGGAGGAGGGCGTGGGTATGAGGCACAGGGTATCAAGTGCTTTGTTTGGCCAAGGTCAGGAGAGAGGACTGGGATCTCTCCCAGAAGCTCAGGGCTCGGCTTGATTGCTTGGTGGTGGGAGTGGAGGGTGGAAAGAGAAGGCCGAGACCATGAACATGCTTTACTGAGTAACAGACTGTACTGGGCTCTATGTTTATCTGCCCACGTCACTTTCAGTGAGCACATCAAGGCTGAATTTCTTAGCTTGGTATCCAAGTCTGGCTCCTGTGACCTCAACAACCCCATCCCGTGCTGTTCTCCTGCTTTCCATTAATGCCTTTGCATATATTGTCCCCAATACCTGGTGAATGCTGGCCCTCAGCTCAGGTGTCACCTCCTCCTATCTCCCACTTGATTTTATTAGTATCTGCTCTTCTAATCCCCCTACTGAATTGGGAACTCCTTGAGGGTCAAAGTGGCATCTTGTCCCCCCTCTGAGGCCTTGGTGACCAGAGCAGGGTCTCAGCTCACGTCAGTGGTCTAAAGGAACATCTGCATGGGACTAAGAGCCAGCCCTGAGCCCACCCCAGTGGGTTGGGAGGCCTGACTTCCCACACAGTCATACGTGACAATGAGGAAAACAGGGCCAAGGAAGTGAAGTCAGGCTTGGAACTGGACTCGGACTGGAAGGCTGACTCTATCCCTGAAGCAGCAGGGAGCAGGGCTCCGGGAAAAGTAACTACTCACATATGTACAGCACTTGAGAGTTTATAGTCACAGACATTATCTCATTCAACCCTGGCACAGCCTCATGAGGTAGGTATTCCTATTTTCCCTACTTTACATCTAAGGAAACTGAGGCCCAATGACCTGAAGTCACTTGCCTGAGGTCACACAGCTAGGAAGTGGCAGCCATGGGACTTGAACCAAGGTCAATCAGATGGCAGAGCCCCATGCTAGCCATATCTGACCAGGCCATGCCTTGAGCTGGCTGGGAAGCTGACCAATCAGGTGTGGGCAGCCACTTTACCCTCCCTCCCTGCACCTCCTGCATTCCAGCCTATGGTAGCATGAAATGGCATTCATTCATTCGCTTAGACCAGGCAAGACCAGGGCCAGGCAACCTGGGATTCAGACATAACAAGGAATCATCCACATTTGAGACACCAAAGGTAATACTTGGGGGAGGTTTGAAGAAAATGCACAAGAAGTGCAAAGAGAGGCTGTGGGAACCTTCCTCCCTCAGGAGCTCTTCTGAGGCAAACCCCACTGGGCCTGCTGAGGGTCTGCCCTGCCCCTAGGAGAGGGCAGCTCCCCACTATTCTCCCATCCAAAAGCCCCCTGGAGAGGTCTCTGTGGGGGCAATATCTTCTTTCTGGTTGGGCCCTGGGCCCAGACACTTCTTGGCTGGCAGCAGCTGGGCCCTTGCACCTGTCAGTCTATCTCCCCTGCTTCACAAACACACGCCCCCACCGAGCTCGGTGCTGCTTCCAGATGGCCAGTCACTTGTGCCTTCACCCTACTTTGGGCCTTTTTCTTTCTCATTTGATTTCTTTTCTTTGCTTTGTTTTCTTCCCAAGCCTTTGCTGTCTCACTCTTTTGCTCTTTCTCACACACTCATTCATTTTCTCTCTCCACTGAATATGTTCCTTTCTGCTCTGTGGGTCTGTCTCTCTGTTTTCCCCTGATTCTAACCAGGTATCACCAGGTATCAGCCCAGTGCTAGCTTCCTCCTCAGTAACAGTGAGAGGCTCTGATGAAGTCATCTCTCCAGTTCCCACCAGCTCTGACATTCAGTTTTGAGGAAAGGCAAGAACCTTGGGAGGGGATAGTGAGAGAGCGGGAAAGGGAGCTGGAACCAGGCAGAACTGGATTCAAATCCCAGCATCTTCGCTTGCTAGCTGTGTGACCTCCACAAGGTTGCCTCACCTCTCTGAGCCTCCTTCCTTCATCTGTAAAATGGGATTGACAATAATAGTGACAACCTCCCAAGGGGAATGGTGGAGGGCACCTGAGAACTGACCTTGCTCATGGATGGGGAACGCCTTTGTGAACCATAAGGGGCAGGTCCCAGCAGGTGTTACTTTACAGGCAGTGAGGCCCTGTGGCCACTAGCAGAGGTTCTGGGGGCCTGTCTGCCTGGTTCAAATCCTCAGCCCAAAACGCACAGGGAGTAGACTGCTAGCAAGCTGCCTAATAACACTGTGCCTCAATTTCCCTCTCAGCAAAATAGGGGTGAGATAATAATAGCAGTGCCCTGCCATCTCCAGTTGTTGTGGGATTAGATGAGAGAATAGGTATAGAGCACTAAGAAGAGTTGAGGGCCCATCACCTAGCAGGTGTTCAGAAAACATTAGCACTGATGTTTTAAATCAGAGCTAGTAGAAATAAAACTCCCCTGAGGAAGGGTTCTTAGGGGTACTGGGCCACTGCAGGACACTGAGCCCTGGGGTGACCCTGGCTCCACTAAGTGTGCCTGCGCAGGTTGTGTCCCCCGTGGGGTGCTAGTGTTCCTCTGGCCCAGCCGAGTGCCCTGGGGTGAGGCTTGTGAAGCCTGGAGGGAGTAGCATCTGTTTCTAATTAGTCCTCCCCAAGGAGGTGCCTTTTTGTGATTAGCACAAGGAGAGTGTCTGTGCTAGCTGAGGGGCACTGCCTCCCTGCCGGGGCAGGAGAGGGACCTTGGGTAACCCAGCCTGGGGGCCTCTTTTCATGGCTGGCAGCAGAGGCTGCACCCTGACCCCCTGATCCTCAATCCATCTCCAGCTCTGATTGCTGATCCCGAGAAGAACAAGTGGCTGTGGCTGTGGGAGCCTGGGGAAATATTTCTAGTCCTCCAGGTTCTACGTGCAAAATGAATCCTAACCATGTTCCTGCTGCCATGTTTGTCTGACCCAGCCCCTGACCTAGAGGCAAGAGGGGCTACTGGCTTACAAGTCAAGACTTCTGCAAGACAGTGGGGACTCTGAATGGAGGAAAACTGGGGTCCATGGATGGATGATGAATGGAAATTTGAGGCCTCAGATGGGGTGGGACTGGGAGGTGGGGAGGGCAGAGCCCAAGAGACGTGAGTGTAGGGAAATGCTCCTAGCTTGAAGATGTGACAGGAGACCAAGGCACTGCCACGCCCCCTCAGGGCTCAGGTAAGGGGGAGTTTCAGCCTGATGCTGCAGGGAGCAGGGCCAGACTAAAATGGCTTCACCTTTTTAGACAGGGAGAGACCTGAGAGACACTGCACTGGCCTGAGAGTGGTGGGTGGCAGGAAAAGGAGAGCAAACAAGGCCCCGAAGCCTTGTGGTCTAGATGCTAAAGAGAAACTAGGTAAGGCCCAGCATGCTTGAGGCATAGCCAAAACATATTTAGCAGAGTGAGATGAGGCTCCTGTTTCTCCCTGTGCAGGGAAATTTATGGACTGAGATCTCACCCTGCCCTTTGGGGATTTGAAGCCTGTGTCCGTGATTGTGCTGGGCTGAACGGGCTGGAGAGCGGAGAGGAAGGGAGAGCTGTGGTGAAACCTCAGCATCCCCGGGACCTGCGGAGCAAAGCCCTCTCTGTGCCGGTGGAGAGAGGTAGGGAAAAGTTCCCCACACTTTGGCTGACACAACCTCACACTTTCTTTCCAGTCCTATGCTCCTGGCTGTGTGCGAGCTATTTCCACTTGGATATTCTGCCAACAGCTTAAACTAAACATGCTTAAAGCAGAGTTTCTCTTCCCCCACAAAGCTCACACCTTCCCAAGGCATCCTTCTTCACTGTGGACACCAGAAAGGCCCAGGGCCTGACCGGCCTGGCAACCTCTCTTTCTCCCCTACACCAACACCTCTCTCCCTCCCTGCGTCTGAACCCTAAGCTTTTCCCTAGGGGTATTTTTCAGTCATCTTTGCCATCCCCAGGCTGCAGTCCTCTCCCACCCTGCACCTCATCCCTGGAGCTTCCTGCCTCAGCACCAAACTGGGCTCCCCCACTCAGGGTCTCTCTGAGCCAGGCATATGTTCTGGCCACACACAGTGACCATCCACTGCAGTGGATGGTGTGGAGCAGCCCTTCCAACAGAAAGAAAAGCCTGGACACAAGTAGCAGAGGAGCAGGTAACCTAGCGGGCAGAGCTTGCCTGAGTAATGAGTCAAATCTGGCTGTGAGTCCCAGGTCTGCCTCTTACTAGCTGTGTGATGTGGGGCTTGTTACTTCACCTCTCTGTGCCTCAATCCCCTTCTCTCTACAATGGGGAAGAAAATGTTGACTTCCTAGGATTCTTGTGAAGCTGGGTGCCAGAAGGGGCACACACTGGAATGACGTCCCCAAAGGCTGGTGCAGGCACAGCCATGGAGATGGTCCCCAAGGACACGAGAGGATGGGTGGCCAGAGCTGTTTGTATATTTGCAGTTTTCCCATTATGTATAAATAACAGGAAATCAAGTAGGGATTCAATTCAACTGGACCCAAGTGTTGGGCCTTTCCAAAACTTCCCCCGCCCCCTTGTGTAAACAGGAAATCAAGGCTACACTCTCCAAGGCTGACTGGAGTGCCCGAGGATGCCCCGTTATCTCTGCTCTCAGTTTTGTTTCTCAAGGCCCTTTCCCCAGTACTAATCGTGTTCTCCTCTCTTCTTCTCTTCAGTTCCTCCTCCTCCTCTTTTTTTTTTTTTTAACACGGGAACAGAAGGGAGCGCCTGTCCTGCCCGCTGGCCTGGGACAGAGGAATGCAGCCGCTCCCTCTGAGGGACGGCCAGGCCCCAGCACTCACTCAGGCTGGCAGCGGCCAGCGCGCGGAGCAGGGGAGGCTTGCCGGCACCTTGCTCTGAGGGGCTGGAAAGCACTACAGACATTAGCTCATCACTCCCTGGCAGAGGCCAACTGGTCTGCTGTTCTCACTAGCATCTTGCAGATGGGGAAATGGAGGCACAACCACACTCAGAGTGGGTGAAGACTCACAGGGCCCCAAGGGGACTTCTGGGCATGGTCTCTAGAAGGGGTAAGGGGAGAAGGGCCAGCAGACTCCCCCAAATGAACTCTTATTCCTTGAGACTGTACAGAAGGAAGGTTATAGGAAAGAACTGTGGTCCAGGCTGCAGTATCTGAGGGGCAACACCAGGGAAGAATGGAGGGGGATGGCTAGGACCCTCCATCTCCAGAGCACTTGAAAGAGCCCCCCAAATAGCTGCAAATTCTCTCCCTAGCCCATGAGGAATGACTCAAGCCACTCTTACTGAGAAGATGTTTGCCCCACCCATTGCCTCTGGAATAAGAGGCAGTGAGATCAAGTCTGCATGGCCAGACACTGAAAGGTTAACTAATATGCAGCTGGGTTATTATGTTTTCCACCTGGTACTTTTCTGTTATTTCCAAATTCTGTGCAGGGAGCAATTATGACACTTAGAACCAGAAAAAATGTTAATTATTTTTAAGTATTAAAAAGAAGCAACTGGGATGTGTTGACCAAGCTCTGGGCTTGGAGTGAGGAGCCCCAGGCCAAGCCCCTCTCTCACATCCCAGGGTGTGAGCAGGGGCAAGTGACTTCACCTCTTTGAATCTCAGCCCTCTATCAAATGCTGAGAATCGGCCCCCAGAGTTGGCATCAGATTTAGAGATAATGTATGGGAAACTGTTTCTTAAAAAATATTTATGGAATGTTTCAAACATACACAAGCAAACATAATGAAGATCTCATGTACCCGCCTTCAGTAATTACTGTCTTATTTTTTTCTATATCCCCACTCACTCTGCCCCCAACCCCAGTGAAATATTTTAAAATAAATCCCAGAATGCCTTTTTTCATAAATACTTCAGTATTGAACTGCTTTTTAGTTTTTCATAATTAAAAAATAATACATGATGACTAGCAAATTTGGAAAATGAGGAAATCATGTATAAAGAAGAAAACAAAAGTCACTCATAACCCCACCACCCAAAGATAACCACATTTTGGAGAAGTCTATTATTTATTCTATGCACATATATATATATTTTTTAACCAAAGTGGAATTCTATTGTATGTGCCATTTGCAGGTATGTTATTTTGATTATAAAAGTAATAAAGTCATACTGCAGGAAAATCGAGGGGAAATTACCCATAATCCTTTACCACCTAATATAAAAACTGTTAATATTTTAATATATTTCCTTTCCATTTTTTTCAACTTACATATGTACTTTTAACACACATGGGATTGTACTCATTATGCATTTTTCAAATTATGAATGTTTTAATTGTAAGAAATCAATATAATCATATCACAAAAAATAAAGAAAAATATCACCCATAATCCCACTACTCCATTATAATCACTGTGAACATTTAGGTGTATTTACTTCCAACATTTTTTCTATGCACATATAATTTTAACAAAAGTGGGAGCATACTGTTTATGCAGTTCATTCACTATAAAGTTATATTTAATTTATAAGAATAATATAATCATATTGCATAACATGGAGAAAAGAGAAAAAAATCACTCATAGTCCTACCACCCTACCAATACTATTGTTGGTTTGACTAACTGCTTCCTTACTTATAGTCATACATGGCTAGAAACAAAGTATTTCATTTTCTACTCTTCCTGCCCTTTGCCACTTGGCATCATATTTATGCGACTTTGTACCCAGCATTTTTTGAAATATTTTATTGTGACCATGAATAAAAGAGGTTTTGAAATCAGGATATTTATTTATTTATTTATTTATTTTAGTGTCAAGGTACCAAAGGATACTCCCTTACCATGGACATTTAGATTGCTTTCCATTTCTCAGTATTATGAAAAATTCTGCTCCAAACATTCTTGAACAAAGACTTGTGCTTTTTAACTTTTCTATACACATATTGTCTATGTTTCTGGAGACCACTCTGTATGTTTATGGGCTTTCCTGTAAAAAGTGACCATCTTTTATTGGTCCCTAATTTACTCCTGTCATATGGCTCAGACAGCCTTTGGTTCAGGAAGATGGAATTTTGAGAATAAATCTGCATTTTCCTCTCCCTCCCCTTCCTGAGTTTGTATACCTACCTCCTTCATCCCCTCTCAACCTGGTTTTTTTAAGTAATCAGTCTTGGCAAGTGTTCTTGAACCCAAAGTCTGTGAGCTAAGGCAGGACAAGGAAACAGAAGGAAAAGAACCGAAAGGCACAATAACAGCATTGTTGACCACTTACTACACAGCAGGCACCAACCAGGCTAAGCTTTTCCTTCTGAGCCTTGCAACAACCCCCAGAATTGCTACCATTATTACCCCCATTTAGCAAATGGGAAAACCGAGGCCCAAAGAATGAAGCCACTTAGCCTACGATTATACAGCAAGTAAATGGCGTAAATGGCAGAGTAGGGATTTAAACCCAAGTGGACTGACCTCTGAACCTGCACTCTTGACCACCAGTCTAGAGGATCTCCGCACTGTCCCAGGCAGCAAGGCGAAGGGGTGAGAGTAAGGACACTACAGTCAGCCTTACTGGATTCCAGCATCTGGCCTTTTGGCTGTGTGCACGTGGGCAAATCTCCGGGACTTCGTGTCACCTTTGGTAAACCCTACCTCACAGGGCTGTCGTGGGAATTAAATGACATGATGGATGGGAACATGCCAGGCCCAATGCTGGCGCACAGAAGGTTCTTGCTGGGTGACCATCCCTGTCCTCTCCTTTCCTGGGGAGCTCCTGGTCTAGTTGCCAAGTTGGAGACAAGAGTTCAGCGGAGAGCTCTGAGCTGGGCTAGAGCCGAATGAGAGGTCTGTGATCCAGAGCATATTTGCAGAAAAATGCAAATGTCTCCTTTGCTCTCTCCCTGCCTCTGCAGCTAACCTCTCCCATCTCCCCGAAAAGGAAAGAGGTGGCTTTTGTGCTCCAAAGATGAATGCTTGAAGCCCCTCACTTTCCTGCTCCCCAGAAGGTGGACAGTGAAGATGACAGGAAACTACCAGTGGGGAGACCCTTTCTGGCAGGTGGGCACAGAGAAATGTGGCGGAGGGCGCTCCTTTTTCTGCCCTTCAATGGTCCGGATGGGGGAGGGGCTGGCTGTTGAGCAACTGCTCCGGAGACACTCCAGAAGCCTAGATGAACATATGCCTCTTTCTAACAATCGGCCTGGGAACGATCCAATAGATGGAGGGCGGATCCGCCACCTCCCGGATTCGGAGCCGGCAGCGGAGCAGCCGCCCCAGTTTCCAGAGCGGCTCCGCAGCGAGGGGCTCGGAGGGGGAGGGTAGGTCGGAGGTCCAAATTAGCAACATACAATTATAAAGCCTAGGGTCGTTCACTTCAGGCAAACACCAAGATGTTTGGTGTTTCACGTGCAAACTCTGTAGGATTTTAGGGTCCTGACAGGTCTCGCTCTTTATCAGGGAAACGGAGCACGACCCACAATCTTTGGGCAAAGTGAGAAAGAGCAGCGATGGTGTGTGAGGTGTGGTCGTTACTGGAGTTTGTGTTGGGACAGAGTGAGGGGGGGCAATGGAGACGTAAAAGGCTGCTTTCGGGGTTGGGCAGTGGGATTACCTGACGACCAGAGCACTCGCCCCGGCTTCCTCCAGGTGTCAAGGAAGGGCCTTGATCCGTCCCTGAGCACAGCATCTTTATGTCAGTAAGCCGGTCAGTCCGTCAACAATCAGAACTTTGTTAGAAGAGCAAATGCAGGGCACTTGGGGATACCCAAAAAAAAAAGAAGAAGAAGAAAAGAAATTAAAGTAAGGGAGGGAGGAAGGGAGGAAGGGAAGGAAGACCCTTAGGTTTCAAATCCAGTGAAGAAGACAGAACACATACATAGTGAAAATGACTTCATGACATTCCTTCCCCCACTTTTTTCCTTAACATAAGACTCTTCATAAAGAGAATGTTTTATAAACAGTGTAAACTGAGTAGTTGTTGCTGAAAGGGGCCAAAAAAGGGAGTTTGGTAAAGAGGTAATCCTGGTGGCCTTCCTGTAAGAGGTGAGATGGGAGTTTGTTGGTCACAAGGAACTCGAACCAAGATGAAGACACGGACCTCTTTCCCATAAAGGTTTGTAAAATAGCGTCCCAACCTGAGGAATATGTGCTCCAGATGCAAAATGCTATCCTTGCTAGATGGGAATGATTATACAATCTTAGTAAGATAACCTGGCACGATGTGAAGGTAGGAGGAATCCGCGAGAGTGCCGGGGTACGCTCTTTGTACCCTGCTGCCGGTTCGTGGCTTTTCAGCTTGTCTAGTGAGCTGCACCTGGCCCCGTCGTCGGGGAGGGCAACAGATCTCTGCATCGCATCCCGCCAGCCTCCTTCGGCCGTGGATGACCACAACAGAGAATCCCTCTAACTCAACCCGGGCTCACGTGTTCGAGGGAAGCCACAACCGCCAGATTGGCCCTCCATGAGTCC
>JAVSCE010022351.1:0-16943 GCA_032199065.1 Smutsia gigantea | reverse complement strand
TTCTGATAAGGACACTACTTCTTGAGGCCTATTGTTAACTTTAAATATCAACCTAAGGTTTTAGATATATAACACAAAACATTCTCTTTTTAAAAAATTAAAATTTTCTATCTTTGAATTTGTCTTCAGATCTCTTTTTTTGTAGCAACCATGTATAATTTTAGTTGGTGAACCTATCTAGATAATTCCATGAGTCTACTACCTACTGGGTGAAATAACACGTCCTATTTGTTTTAATATTACCTTAGAGAATGTGAATGTGAATCCTCAAAAGTACATGCTTAAACGTAAATTATGAATATCCTAATGACTCTATTTTATCCTTGAAAGTACTACATTTCTTCGAATTTTAAATTCCTTCAAATTCTCCCTAACTTAAAGACAACATATAAATAATAAACATTAAAGAGTTAAATATTGAACCTGTGTTTTATAAATTAATAACCAAGATAATTTGAGTTTTAAACTATTTAAAGAAATAATATTTCTAGCTACTTATAAGCTAAATTTAGAAACTTTATTTGTGATTTAAAACTTTATTTATAACCAAAGGCAGAGCAAACTCTTAAAGTCATCTGCAAAGTGCAAAGTTAATTTTGTAAAATATAAATTACCTTTTTTCAATATGACCACTTTTCTCAATTAAGGTTGGGTTAGAAGTCAGCCTTTTTTGTATCCAAATGGCACTAATTGTGTTTTCTGACTCTCTTTATTTAGTTCAACTCTTATACTATATAGAGGAAACTAGGGATATTAATTATAATTAAAATGTAGTTAAGTATCTCCCAAACATGATAAAAAATACTATAGAATTTTCTACTGTGTGAATATAGAAATGAGATGGTGCCCTAAATCAAATGCCTTATTCCTGAAAAAAAAGTAAGTAAAACAAAGATAAAAAGAATACTACACTTATTTAAATTTAATCTTCCAAGTTTTCTTTTTCATTTCAATTAAAGTAGATCCCTAGTGTTTTATACTGACCTTATCTAAAAAATAATATTTCTTACTTTTTCTTTTGAATGCATTTGTGTGGATTGGTATTAAATATGTATTTTAGGAATAAAGATTTAAAATTTTGGACAGCATTTTATTATTCAAATGACAAACATTTTCTTGACAACATGAGATTTTACAAACTTCATGTTAGACTATTACCATTAGGGTATATTTGTTTTCAATGGATACATCATATAATTTTTATCTGCAGCTTAAAAAGTAAAAAAAGGTCACAATTTTTAATGGAATCTATAATCTTGGTGTTTTTAAATTTCAAATGAATATTGTTTTTCTTACTATTAAAATATTTGTAAGAAGGGCGCACAGGTGATATTTTGCTGTACAAGGACTAACTAGTAAACAACTGACCTCGTTTTGTCTGCTGTGGAGCTAAAGCAGGTTCTGCTTGGATGCAGAAGTGGCTTATTGTGACACCTCAAGAGTATTCTTAAGTGTCATCAGCAGTCTCCTCTAGCCATTAGCTCATTATCTTGAGAATCTACATCATTAGTTTAAATTAGGTTCACTTAATTAGCCAGCTGGTACTCTGCTTGTCAGACTGATAAACAAGCTGTGCTTCACTGTTCCTTCATGTCAAGACTAAATCCCACGTTTTGTGTGTCTTTGTTGCTGTTCTCCGTTTCACCTTTACAAAATAAGCCATTCTTATGCAAAATGGTGCTTGTCCATGGCCAGTGTAGCATGTTTAAAAATTTTTGTATTTATTGCAACCCCTCAAGAAATGTGAATTAATTTGTATAACACTAGGTGTACTGGGATTAAGAGGGAGTTGAGGTTTATAGATCAAAAAAGAAAAAAAAACCCACAGTATAAGTAAATTGTCTTCTTAAGCAATATTTTGAAACATTAAAGAAAAAATATTTTAATCAATATCTTTATAAAACTACAGCAAACACCAACTTTATGATTACATTTAGAATGGTGTATTTTAAATATATTTTTACAAAGGAATAAAGTTAGTTAATTCTTCATGAAAATATTACGCTCTGAAAATGGCACTTACATAGGAAATTTAAAAATATAGATTCCAGGGCCTGAATATGTACATTATTACTATTAATTAATCACACTAACAAAACATTCAGTTATCTGAAAGATATTTCTGAAAATCTTTACTAAATTAGTAAGTCCTTTGGAACAAAGATTATGCCTTACTTATCTGAATTTCACCATGCCAAGCCAAGGTTAAGTGTACAGACTCATAGTGTGTATGATATGAGAGAGAAATTTCCAACCTATAGTATCAAAACCTTTTATTTAAACAGTCAGTCTTACAGAATCATTTAATAGATCAAAAGTTATTCCCTTTGTTCTCTAGTGGGGGGTTACCTGCTACAAATGTTTCATTTCAATAGGTTCCTTAAGACAAAGGTCAAAAACAATGTTTCTAGCAAAATAATATTGGTAGTCAAATGCAAATACATCAGTGATAAATGAGCATTGTACATAGGTTACATGAAGTGAGGATGAGCATATATGCAGTCTTTTTCCCAATTATATGTTCCTGAACACTGTCATTTAGCTTATATCATTTTTCCTATAAATGGTTGGTGGCTGAAAAAACAAAAAATACATACACACACTCGTCTCCACAGTGAAGTGTATACAGCACAAGGGACATAAAAGAAGCATGTTTGTGGGAAGGCAATCCTGGTACATCATTTGTATTTTTTATTTTATCTGAAAAAGAATCATATTGCATTTTATAAATATTTAATATATGCATGAATATTGGAGGCCTGAATTCATCTGTACATCGAAGAGATGTAACACATAGTGGACATGAATGTGTCTTGAGAGGAAAGTGGGAGTTTTACAATAAGGAGGGATCAACATTGGTACCCTTAGTCTTCTAGTCACTTTTATCTGCACAAAGGGAGTAACAATAGCACACACCTCAACTAAAGACTGTTGGGAAGATAAAATAAAAATAATTTTATTTGTGAAATATTTAGAAGAAAACTTTCTTCATAACAAGCTTGGTGCAGAGTATAATCATTTTCGTTAAATAAAATAATAATGACCACCTTAATAATAATGTTTTGGCATGTGTTCAATTTCTGCGATGTGCTTTTCCCAATTAAATAGTTTAGAGGTTCATTTGTAGTATATATACTACTACTATTTGAAAAGTGTTGTTTTAAGTGAGGAGGTTATAGTACTGACCTACACAACACAAAAAGATGCCTTCTTGGAACTTAGGATCCCCTGGATGGGGACAGACAGTGAAAAGTCAGATACTAAAACTGTAGTGTCACTGCAAAAGGTAAAACAATAGAGCCAGGCCAGGTGGCTCCGGGAAAGCTAAGAATGAGGGACGTGCACAACAGGAAGGCTGGTCACAGCACGAAATAGAGGAGTCAGACTGGCTTCCTTGAGAAGGTGTGTTCTGAGTAAGGAAGTTGTCGAGGAACCACGCATTGGGTCTCTACAGGAAGACCTTTCAGTGGAAAAGCCTTCCGAAGGCAGAAGTGCTACTGGAAGGTTGGATGAGCAGCGTGGAGTCCAAGAGCATCTGGACTGGGGTCATTAAGGGGAGAGTAACAGGCGATGGCATCAGAGGAAGAGACGGGAGTGACAGGTCAGGTGGGGCATGGTCATCAGCATGGGGACTTTCCACTTTTACCGGAGAGAAATGAGAAGACACCGTAGTGTTTGAACAGATTAGTGTCATGCTCTAACACTTCCAAAAAAAAAAAAATCACTCTGACAAATCTATTGAGGAAGTTGATGAGTAAAAAAGTTAGGCTTTAGAAGCCATATGATAAGGTTAGAAATGATAGAGGTTCTGTCCATTGTGGAAGCAGAGGAGGGGCTGTGAAGAAGTCAGTGTAAGGAAGGCAGAGATAATAGTGCTTCCTGAGGACATGAGGTATTGGTGGAAGAAGGCAGTGGTGGATAACAGAATCTCTACAGTCATTTTCCTAAAATGGGGAGAAACATTTAAACTATTTTGTAACACAAAGGCTTACAGGTTTAATTGTGGAAAGAATTTATATTTAGTGTCAAAAATAGTGTCTTTTACTTTTACAGAAGCTAATTGTCTAAGTTTACTGATTTCATTTAAAGTAATTTCCAGAGTATACTAGCAGATATTTTGTAAAATTCAACACATGTAATTTATCCCTTTCAAAAGTTGATGATGTAAGTATGAAAATATCTGTTTTCTGATTGAAAATTGAGTTATGGCAAGACTATCCCGAAGGTGGTTGTTTGGAAATATTTTTGTCATTGTTACATTATTTTGTTGCTGAAAAACATGTAAATGTTTTCTCTGTAAAATGTGTTAGAGCTGCACACTTGAAAACGTGTAAACAGATTTTGCCTTAGAGTTAAACATTTTCCAAATAAAATGTTAGATGTAATTTTCTTCATTTTGATCTGCATGTTCTTCTCAGTTCTAATGAGTTTTTATAACCAAATACCGAAATAAACTGAATTAATATCAAACTTTTGAAAAGATGAAATAAAAAATGCTAAAAATTTTTGGAGACCCTTGGGCAGATATTTTTCACACTCCGAAGTTGTTTGGAAAAGTGATTGATATTTTCTTCTTGCAAATACATAAATCTTAATTTATTTGAAAGCAATTAATCAGGGACTGCCTTTTGACATCTCCTAGAACATATTCTCATAAGTAAACCTTAAAAAATAATGTCTACCTACTTATAAAAATATTCATACTTCAAAACTGAGTTAAAATATCACCTCCTCTTCTGAGCCCTCATCCTGCATCGTTCTTCTTCCCCTGAACTTGCAAGGCTTTTGGTCCTTGTTTTTACGTTGTGATATGCATTAAGTTATTTTAAGTTCATCTTTTACCCTCTAGCCTATAAATTCTTCAAGGATAAAGACTGTGTTTATTTACTTTCTCTTCTAGGTCTCAGTTTCTCCATTTGCTAAATAAGTACATTGCATCTCTAACTTCAAAACACTATGATTCTAATTGTCACGAAAATACTTCTAGTTCAATGGGCATTTCTAATAGTAGCAGTAGTATTTCCACAGTGCTTCTGCCAAGCACACCCTAGCACTTATATTTACTACCTCACCTAATATTCACAAAACCCTTTAAAGTAGTTTTATTATTCTCTCCATTTTTTATAGAGGAAGTTGAGCCACAGAAAAGTTTAATAACTTCCCAAGGAAATTATTTTTTTTTAATTTTAAGTGAAGGCAAAGGATTTAAGGTCTATTCAGAATCATGTTCATAAGCATGGTGTATACTGCCTCTCACTGATTCCCATGGGTTTCTTCCCCTTTCCTAAAAGAGAAAAAAAAAACAAAGGAGTGCTTCTTATAGGTGAGGCACAAACAGGGAGGCAGCATATCCATACCCTGCCAGGAATGACGCTGTCAGCTAGGAGGGATGGTCTGTCATGTGCAGAGGCTCCCACACAGAGAAAGAACACAGACTATCAAACCTTAGCCCTGCTGATCGCTGGCCGGATGACTACTGGTAAAAGTGAGTCGCCGTTTCCTTATCCCATTTTATATGGATAGTGACATAGCCGATGGATTGTAGTACGTAGCCCCTTATGAAATACTCATTATGAAAGTACCTGGTGAAAACAAAAAAAACCTCATGACAGCTGGCAAACTGGAATTTTCATTCAAAGTTGTTTTATGCTATAACATTAGAAAAAAATACAGGAAATTATTTATAAAAGGTGTTACCTTGTAAAATGGATAGCTTGAAATTGAGGTGTGTGAAATAACTTCTGGCAACAATTTGTCTTCTGGAAGTTTTCCTTTAAATAAATGCTAAATATATAAATATTAGAAGAAATACACATTCACTACATGAAGTATGGTACAAACAATTTGCTTCTCCTTTCCGTGGTTTTAGATTTCTGATTTAGGAAACTAAATTAGGTAATTTGTTATTAGAGTTATAACCATGTATCAGATTGTTAGCTTTTTAGTATTATAGTTTGTCAAATCTAATAGTCAGTATCAGGATGGAAAAACCTAATAGTACAAACATAGTTCTCACCTATATTCAACAATTGGTTAAAATGTACATATTAATCATTTATATCCTGAGTTTCTAAATAACTTCTCCATGACATACAATTTTCATAGGTAATGAGTGAATGTAAGACTATATAAAATTGTGCAAAAGCGTGTTTAAGTAAAGTATCAAGGGTTTAGAAAATTAGATAATTGGCAATATAAATTTTTAATCTGATACCTAACCTTTTGGATCGTTCCGTAATTTCTGGCCTAGTTTTAAACTAATATTTCAGTCTGAAACATTTTTTTTTAACTCCTATCTATTACAGGCAGTAAGCACAGACCCTGTTCCAGTTAAATTACACTACGATAAATCCCATGATCAGGTCTGGGTGCTAAGCTGGGGTACCATGGAGAAGACTTCTCCGACACTACAGGTAAGTACATTTCAGGAAATCTGAGAAAACAATGCTCTCTGAAACCTTAGATATCAACTTGGGTATTTATGACTATTTGACAATGATGTTCTTCCATCTGAAGGCTGTACTTGGATCACTTCTAGATCTACATGGAAAAAGGAAAAGAGTTGATAAGCACTGTTTTGAAATGGAAAATATCGTAGGTCATATTTATCGAAGGATAGATTTATATGCAAAAAGAATAAACTATGATGACAAAGCCAATGGAAAAAAATGTCATAATTTACCTTTTGACAATTTCTTGCCTTTCTCCAGTTTTCATGAGATTTTTCTTATTTTCATCTCTCTTTTCAAAGTGAAGCCCAGAGGGTGGGCCATGGGAGATAGAGACCCAGAGGGCTGGATGGGGTCTCAAAGAAGATTGCCAGTTTTCTCCTCAAAAACAGTATTTTATATCTGTGCCCAGGCTCATTTCTAATTGGGGGATATGTAGTATCAATTTTGTGGAATTTGCTTATATTTTGACACTTTTTATAAGAGAACTTGACTGAGAAAAATATACATACATTTTGACAATGACTCTTTGGCACTAACCTTAAATTTTGGAGTTACAAGTTTAAGAGGACACAGTGAAGAAATGGAAAAGAATGTGTGGCCCTGGAAATGTGCTTTCTCTATTTCTCAAACTGCCATTGTGATTACGGAACTGCCTTGACTATGCCTTGTCTTATAAAGTCTTAAATCATTGACCTTTGGCCAGTTTTCAATAAGTCTGTTGAATGGAATGTTTTTATTTTTAAAAGGTTGTCACTACAAATACTCTTAATGTTTCTCAAATATTTTCAGTATTGCAATATTTAACTTACAAAAGACAGGTCTATTGAAATGAAATATTTTAAAGTAATCATCAGAATGATGGTTCTTTTTATATTTCTCTAGAAATATGTGTCAGTTGAAGCATCTAAAATATAATACAGTATTTCACTGTCTATTGTTGCAAATCAACCACTCAAAACTTGATGTCTTAAACAAAATTAAAGAATGACTTATAATTCTGTGGCTTGGCAATCTGTGCAGTTCTTCTGCACATGCAATCGGGGAACATTCATGTGGCTGCAGTCATTTGAAACTGGGAGTGTTCTGACTGATAACTGGAGCTGGAAGGTCCAAAATGACCTCACTCCCACACCTGTCATGTGGCAGCAGAGCTTAGCTGGGTGGCTTGTGTCTCTTGCATGTACCTGCTCATCCTTTAGGCCTGCACAGCATGGGGGCTCCAGGTTACAAGACAGTCGACGTTGCAAAGCCAATTTAGACCTAGGCTCCAACATTCACAAAAATAAAAGTCACTTCCACCAATCTCTTGAAGGAAAGGGCCCAGTCTTTGTTGTGAACAATTAGGATAATCCACCACAATATGGTAGTATGGTCTAGTTATTTGATATTTTGTTCTTAAATATAATCTTGACAAGATAAATAAAACAGGTCAATATGTATGATATTTAAAAACTTTTATTCTCATGAATTACTTTCAATATTATTACTTTAAAAATAAACACAGCTTATAAAAGTTAAAAAAAATTCTTAATTTTAAAACTGTATATATTTTTCAGTACACTGATCGTACTCCTCCCCTTTGGTACATGTTACTTGAATAGATTAATTGCTTTCCTAGTGTGACAGTCTTTCCAAAAGTAGTTTAGGCAAATTCCTTTAATATTATACAAGAAAGGGGAAAAAAGGCTTTTCAGAGATGTTAGATAGCTTCTCACACAATATCCAGCCATCTGAAAATGGTTTATTTTTCTCTGAATGTCTAATAAAAAATCTTATGCTAGTAAGATTCTGTGAATTTTTAAAATATTTACTGGGAGGGAATGAAAGGTAAGTCTTACACCTGAACATATAAAATAAAATGTAGGAATTAAGAAGTACATGCAAGAAGATTTGTTTACATATTCATGTTTATATTATATATGTATATGATGATAAGCAGATAGACAGACAGGAAACACAGGATTTCTGGATCAGAGGAGAGACCATTTCTTACTCATAGAGCATGTTTGTGTTTATTCTCCAATCCCAAGCCCTCGGGGTGATGTGGTGAGGGACTATTACCCAGTACATGCAACACAATTGTAATGCAGGAGAAGGAACCTGGAATTACATGCCTTTAAGTTTGGTTTAGGCCATTGGCACATCAACCCATCCCTCCCTGTGAGAGATAGATATTATTACACAGGATTGTATGAAAATCTTCTCCTGGGAAAGGAGGGGTAGGTCAGTACCCTAGAATGTGAGTAATTGGCTCAAAGGAGTTAAGTCTCTAAATATCTCAGGAGAAATACACCATCTGTAGCCTCTAAGACTTTTTTGCTGTACCCTGATTCTTTAACCAACAGTGACAGTGCCCTTTGCCCAGGAAGACCTGATTCTGCAGAAATATCAAAAAAGCTCATGCATAATTGCCTCCCAACAGGATTATTAGGGTAAATGTCCTTCAAGGAAATGGGAGTCAAGATTTATTTGTAAGGGAGCACAGATATCCTTTTGGAGAAATTGAATTCATCAAACGAAAAAACATGGACAAGGTCTCATTTTTGCCAGTGTTCCTGTGTCATCATGTCCCCAAAATAGAGTGGAAAGAGAGATGGATGCTAGGTGTGAAGGTTAGGAGTTAACTTTTTGCCCTAATGCATTATATTTTATAATGGTACCCACTGACCCTTGAAGGTTCAAAAGCTTTTTATTGTGGATCTTAATGCTCTACTTCTACTTCTACTTGTTTTTATTTTGATTAAAATTAAATTCATATATCTTTGCCAATTATGAAAGCTAAATACATTATTTTTCTGTGATATTTACAGTTAATTAATAAAATCCCATAAACTCTCATAATTTTAGGTAAGTAAGACAATGATTTTCCAATTAGTGTTCTCAGATAAATTCTCGAAGATTTATCATGGTCATTATTTTCTTTTTAAAAGGCATGTACACCTTATGAGAGTTTAAGAAATGCTATTCTAAAAACCATGAGTCTGTCATCTGCACAGTTTTACAATTCACATGTAATGTATTTTCAAATGCACAAAAATTAGAGAAGAAATATCCCCAGGAAACAACTTGGATTCTTACTTTCTGCTTTTGGCCAGGAAGTAGGTCCCAGTCAGACAGGGTGACAGTGGGAGGTGGTGGCTCTGGGTTTGCGGAAGGTACCACATGTAGAGAGACAAGCAGCAGGATGCCATTAGGAATGAGCCAAGGGTTGTTGCAAGATGGGCCTATCGATTAAGGTGCATCATAGATCAGTCTGTGTGTCCTTTCAGTTAGTCAGCTCAGTTCTGAACCTGGCAATCCACCACTTCCTGCTCACTTCCCCCATAGTGAGAACATCAGAGAACAAAGTCCAGATTGAGGGGAAGGAGCATTGTGTTTCTACAATCTGAGACTAGCCAAACCCAAAAGAAATGCTCAGTTAATATAACTTCAGTGGCATGAAATAGTCTTGCATCAATTAAGTTTAGGATGCAATACATACATTATGGAATTGTTTGAACATTAAATTCTGTGGTGCCTGTAAACTACTTGGAGCATGGGAAACATTAGATCTCAGTAAATACTATTATTGCTGCTGTCAGTCCAAGTATTATTAGTAATTTCAAATACATGTATACACTTTGAAAATTTTGTGGTATAGAGTACCCTTCTATCCAATCTAAAGGGAAGAAAATTTAGACAGTCCTTCCCTATTATTTTTGTTGATCTTTATTAAAGTCTTATATAAGACATAATTACGAATGGCTAAAATCTAGTGATGATTTTCTCACTGATATTCATTAATAAAATACGTATAGTGTCTTTAACACTTTGGTCAAATACTTTTGTTGTCAGGCAACTGAGTCTGGGAGGTCTCTTCCTGTGCACCAGGTGAAACCTCAGCCTGGAAATGAGAGGGTTCTTCTCTGAATGAGAAAGAATTCTTGAGCAGGTGTGTCTTGCAAATGAGTTTCAGCCCCAGGCAAGTTCGCTATAGATTCACTGTGACCAAAGAAATTTACATCAAAGGGTTCTTGGGGTGAAAAGGTTATATCCAACTTTATTTCCAGGTGGCAGGTCAGTCACTAAAATCCCGTTCACTCAGAGCGAGTCTGTGTTATCACTGCTGCTTTGGATGCAGCAAGCCGGTCTCTGCCTCTGGGCCTCTCTGCACAGCCGTCCCGCACAGCCGTCCTCTGGGCCTCTGTCCTCGGCGCTGCCACCACTCCAGCCTCTGCTTTGCTCTCCTGCAGCCTTGCAGCCATGCCACCGTGTCATGCGCAGAGCACTGGGCGGAACTCTTAATAATACAATAATGGCTTATTGCCTAAAGGTGTGGAAGCGGTAGCATAGCAACAGGCCCTTTACATCATCAGGTGGTTTAAGTTCAGTGAGGATCCTGGCCAGAGGAACCCCACTTTACCCACAAGGTGGAAGAGTGTAGGTAAGGAAGGAATTCATTAAAGTGAGAGCAGAAATGGATGGCAGTGGCTTTGCAGGCAGCTGAGAGCAGAAAAATGCAGAGGTGCAGAGCAAGGGAGAGGAAACAGTGCACATGGTCCCCCAGGCGGCAGGAACTTGCAGGCCCAAATCAGAGCTCTCAGCAGCCCCTACCTATCACGGGGAAAATGGAGACTTGTAAATAGAATGTAACAGCAAAAAAGGCAAAACTCAATTAAGTTGAGCAGTTAGCTTTATTTAAAGGTACTCAGTTAAAGAAGGAAAAAGTGTGAGTGTCCTCAGAGAAGAGGCACTCTGAAAGGCTCTGGGTTCTGTCTTTTCAGGATTTCTCAGGAATGTGACAAAGGGCCAGGGGGAATAATAGACTTATAAAGTCTCAGAATGCTTATCTCCATTTAGAGACATTGTGTCTTCTCTCCTCTATTATCAGTCCTCCAGGTATTCTGCAAAGTTAAATTAACACAAGGAATTGGTCGGTTCTTCTCCAGGATAGCAGCTTCCCTTTGGAAACAAACCAGTCAAGACCACCCACCTTGCCCCCATGGTGGGCTGAATTATTGTCTGTTTACCAAAGAATGTGTTAGGAATTTTACTTCCTAAGTTCCTAGTTTTTAATATGTAATCTTAGCCTTAGGATGGAGTCCTTCCTGTTCTTACCATACTGTTTATATTTGGGCTTTTTGGAAAATTATGATGCTTGTCTCCTGTCCCTCCATACATCACTTTGTCCCTCTCTTTGTCTGGATACCTAATGGGCTCCTTTTGGTTTGGTGAGACCATATAATTAGTTCTGGCAAATGAGATCTGGTGTGAATGGAAACATTCAAGATAGTGGGCTGCTCCTTCAGTGTGGAATGCTGAGTAAAAGCAGTGAAAATATTAGATATTTTGTCAAAGCCCTCTGGGAGAGTAGCAGGTGTGAAAAGAAATCTCTATTTTCTAAGCCACTAAGACTTCATAAGATTTGTTTTCTGTTTCCTTTTGTTTTTTAACTGTACATAACTGAGCCTCTCTTGACTGTTATAATAATTAATCTATTTTCACCAAACATGGCAATTTCCAAAGGAACTCAATGATAGTACTCTCAAAGGAATAAGGAAAAACTAACCTTTCAAAAAAAAGCTAAAAATAAAAATGCTACCTACTTCTGTCATAAAGAGCAAAAGAGGGGACTCAGTTTTGAGGGAGGAAAGTTTATGTGACTTAGAGAATTAGTAGTTTAGGAGGTTTAGTTTCATGGTCATACGTACAAAAGACTTAAAAGGGGAAAAATAAAGGCAGGAAATCACCTTAAAAGTTCAACACAGAACAATGGTACAGCAGGGACAGTAGGAAAAATGTGTAGATAAGAGAAATCTGAAGGAAGAACTAATAGAATTTGGTGCATAATGGGATGTGAGGAGTATGAGTTTAAATATAGTGATCTTTTATTTAGTGGACTCTAAAAGTTATAAAAAACCAATTAAAGATGAATATCTGCAAAGACAAAACATCTTTGATTAAATCTGTTATTTTAAATGTATAAGAGAATTAAGTTTTAAAATATGGTTTTATTGATTCTAATATTTCTAAAAGCTAAAATATTTCATATGATTTATTTTGGAGTTTTCAGTACCACATGTCCAGGTCTGTTCTATGGGAGGGGCATTTTTTTGTATATGAGTTATACTTCAGTAAGGCTGTGAAAAGAAGGAAGGAAAGAAAGAAGAGAGGGAAGGGGGAAGGGAGAAAAGAAAAGAAAAGAGGGAGGGGAGGATAGAAGGAAGGAGAAAGTAAGAAAGGGAGAGAAAGAATGCTAATATCTCATTTGTATCATATGTAGGCTTGCTTTTATTTTTCTCATTATAGCAAGATTAACATTTTTATAGTATGGAAATTGTTTATATGTATATTTATTTTATATTTTAAACAGAAATTGTCCAAGCCAAATTATTTCCTATTTTTTCTTCTTTATAGAAAGAGAAGTTTCTATATTAAAAATCAGCAAACAGAGAATTCCAACTTGCTTAATTGAATTAATACTTAATACTGATATTGAGGATGGTGATAGAGTCTCTGCAAGCAACTACTAGAGATTTGTTTTATCTCTAATCACAATTAAAGTGGATACTATTAAGGGAAGGCACTGCCAAGATCTAAATATGACATATTCTGTGTAGGTAATAACCCTGGCCAGCGGGAATGTGCCACACCACACGATCCACACCCAGCCAGTGGGAAAGCAATTTGACCGAGTGGATGATTTCTTCATTCCCATGACAACACTGATCATCACCCACATGAGGTAAGTGCTAAGATAAGCAATCAACTTTTAGATAGAATTCTCTCTAATTCTGATAGAAAGCCATTGGGAAATCATTTAATTTTTTTTAGTTATACAACAAATACACACGTAATTCCACACGATTTAGTTTTTTTTCCATCTGCTTGATGAACTTTTACTGGATGCAGTAAGTGTAATTCTGTATTTGTATGTATAATTGAAATACTGTCAGAATGTAATATCTCTTTAGGGTCTAAATGATTACTCTATAGCTGAACTTGGAACTAATGATAATTGGAAGAACATTCAAATAATGGGCACACATGTAAGGCAAATTTTATTTTAGTTATTTAAATATATTATGAGAAACACTGAAAAGTATGCTTGAGGATATTTTTAAACATCTTTATTCCTTTTTTGGATAGTGGAACGCAGGGGAGTTTTTGCCAATACTTGTAAGAACACTAAATTAAATTATAGCAAGCCCACCTGCATATGGATTCTCATTTTAATGAACATGAATGGATCATCAAATTTTCTACTGCATTTTGAAGTCATTATTCCTATTACTAAGTGGAGAGCAAGAGTAAAATACATTTCCAAAAATAAACTGTTAAATATGCAAAGTATTTTTAACATAATGAGGATTTATTCTATATCAGGAAAACCTGAGGGATAGATATGGTCTTTTCTCCTACCAGTTTCATGTAACATATTTTTCATATTTGTTACAAACCAAATTTGGCATGTGTTTAAAAATATGTTGCTTAGATTGATCTTTTCTGAATTGTGGCTTTTGGAATTTGGCACTATTCTCTGACTGTTGTGCTTGGTGTGTATTTCCAGATCAAGCAGAAGGTCTGACATATAATATGTGTTTAATTAATATTCATTTTCTTCCTCTAACCCCTCATCACATTAATCTGCTTTTCTCTCAGATAGCTATACCCTCATTTCAAATAATTCACATCTCCAGTGTCTGAAAAGCTCCTGGACAAGGGCTAGGATTTTATATCTTTAGTGCCTAAAAACAAGTAGGCACTAAATTCATGTTTCTCATAGAAATGGAAAAAAAGAAGGAAGGAAGAGCTACACTATTTCCTAAACCAGACTATATAGTATTGAGGGAAGAACTGTATTTCTCAGGTAATGGATTTCTCAGCATCTCACACAGTCTTGGACATGCAGCCAGTACTGCACCAAGAACACATGAATTGCGTGGAAGCAGTAAATAGCAGGAGTGAGAAAGTACATCTCCTGTCAGAAAGACCTAAGTCTGAATGTCCCAGTAACACCATTTGCCATTGGCTATTGTGACCTTAGCTGGCTCACTTTCTTTCTTTCTAAGGATTGGAATAAAGTAATGTCTGAATATTAAGTTGCCCATAATAGTTGTTGTCCAGACTGCACATAATCTACACTGGTGCAGGGGCTTCCCTGCCATCAATTAACAATTTTTCTAGGTCTCTATTTTTCCCTGCTTGGTTTCTTCTCACATTTTTCCCCACTTTTTTCTTCCTTTTTCTGTCTATAATTCTCAGTCTTGTTTAATTTAGTCTGTAAAGTAAATCAAGACTGAGGAGTTTAAGATAACCAAAATTACTTTGTAAATCTATATTAAAAGATAAACCTGTAAATATAGGTGTAGGTTGTAACCACAGTGTTGCTCAGGTGAAACCTTCGTAAGATTGTATATCAATGATATGTTAATTTAAAAAAGGTAAACTTGTAATTTAAAAAAACTAATCAGTCTTCACAAAATTTGGGAAGTTGTTTACTTTTTAAGAGTTTGAAATTCTCAGCACTTTAAAAATTCTTGAGAGCCTAATTTAGATTCCTTTTTGAATGACCTAAGGAATTTGAATTTCAGAAAACTAGTTGGCATTTCAAAACTACCTGAGAATGAGGGGCCTTGGCACCATTCATTCATTCAGTCTCTCAGCTGATTTCCATTCATTCCCTGAGTGACACTGTCTAGACCTCATACAAACATGCCTATTTTTCCTATAGAGTAAGAGCTTACTAGTGAAGAGATCCCCTTTGGCTTCATTTATATCCTCTTCTTCATAGAAATCAGATTACTTGAGCTGTATCCTGGAGATAAACCAGATTTGCCAATGCTTCACCACCTTTCATCTGTATCAAAATGGTCTTTGTGTCCCTGCCTTCCTCCTTGAATATGAGTGCTTATCCAGGAGATAATGCAGAAAACCTCCAGACAAGTGTGCAACCATTCTTTAAGACACACACATGTGAGCCCCAATTGTGAAGGCAGTTTAGTGTAACTGAACTAAACTTACTGGAAGATGAGAGAAAATGTATGATGCTCCTGTCTCCCCAGTGGTTTCAAGTTTTGCTAAACTTCCAAAAGGAACTGCAAAATACTTATTTAACTAAAACGTTACTTTGAAAATGTTATTAAAACTCTTGCATAGATATTTTTAATAAAACTGAATGTGAGTCGGTTAACCACACCCCAACCCCAATTATTTATGAAAAATTTAAATTCCTTGAAATTTAGTTAATAACACAGATGATTTTCTGATGCTTATTCAAATGTATTTATTTTAATCACTTGATAATTATATGTTTTTTTGTTTTTAAATAAGTAAAAGAATCTATATCTTGTAATTTTTACAAAAACAGTCTCATTGAATATTTACTAAATGATGTATTTTTCACATTAGTAAAGCATTGCATATTTCAGTTAACTTGCAGTGTATATTAACTAGACTTGTGGTTAATAGAGAATTTTCTTTTAAAAATTTCAACTTCAAGTAATTAATAATTCATTAGTCATAGTTATAAAGTTGAAGAGATTATGCAGAATAAAAGGAGGGTGTCTTGTAATGACATGAGAAATAAAAACTTCTTACATGAAGAATTTCAATTTGGAACTTAATCTTTTTTTACATAAAAAAAAATCCAGATAAGTAAAATTTAAAATGCCTGTTTAAAATGAATGTATAATTCTCAAAAGAATCAATTATGTCTATTTAATCTTATTAAAATTAAAATGAAAATTCATTATTTTTTTTGATCGAAAGTGCTCTACAAATGTAAAGCAAATGTTTCATTATTCTACTTGTGATTTGTGTCCAACATATTTAGTTATCATAGTCCCATTGCATGTAAATAGTACATTCTAATAATATTATAGTTCTACTACTGTACTTTAATAAGATCTAATTTAATGTGATCTAATATAATGGCTAACACATGGGAGACAGTGATTTTGTTATTAATTTTTTTAATTAGCCAGAAATTAAGAAGCACTTTAAAAATAAGTATTTTTTTCAGAAAAATGGTTGTGCTAAACTTCAAAGCAACTAAATCTCATAAAGAATAATCATTTACATAATTGATCATGCTTTATTTTTGGTACTGTTCTGAAGAGAGGAGAATTGAAATGTCAATTTTTTAAGATATGTGTAAAGATTACAACCTTGCAGGCACTACTAGAATCTGCAAGCAAAAGTGAAAAACAATAGGTTTGGTAGTAATTCATTATGCTATCAATTTTTTTTACATTTATCTTGTAAAGACTTAGGGATGAGGAGAATTGTGAAATAAAAGGAGACACTATGAGTGGGAGAAGTCCAACCAATGAGTGATGGAACTTTTCCACAGTACGTCCCTTGAAAAATCTTCCATAATTCTTCAAAGGATGATTTATTTTAGGTAGTGGAGGGTAGAAAGTGAGAACTACATGGGGCCAATGTGGTTTAGAGCAGGGAAATCTGATAAAGCTTAGTGCAAGGCACCAAGAGGGCAGACAAGAATTACCT
>JAVSCE010022350.1:0-11724 GCA_032199065.1 Smutsia gigantea | reverse complement strand
TGTTTTAAAACCCCAGGCTTGAGTGGGTTCGACTTCTGACTTCAACTAAATATCAGCATAAATAAAATTGGGATGCCTTCCTGTTTATCACGTACAACCTTGTCAAACCCAAGGTTGTGCAGACTCAACAGGAAAGCACCATCTAGAAAGTTGTTAGTTCCCGGGTCCAGCTCAAATAGTTTCACAAACAATGTGGAATCTCTTGCTTTTCTTTTCAAAACTCCGTGTAGACACGCCACACAAAGACCCGCGATGGTCACCGTGCGTGGCCGACTGTCTTGAGGCCACCCCGCTGGCCCAGCCACCCGAGCTGAGATTTGCCGAGTCATTGGGCTTGTCCCGGGGCCCGCGGGGGGATGGGCCCGCCGCCAGAGTTGGGCACTCGCGCAGGGGCCCCGCGACGGTCCCTGGACTGAAGGGGAGATTGCCCAAACAAAACCACACTCTTCATCCACAGCACGGTCCGGAATAAAGACCCCCGGTGTCACGGGAGAGGTGGGGGACAGGGCGCGGCGCGCGTGGGGAGCGAGACCCCGACTTTGCTAGGCGCTCGTCCCGATCCCCGTCAGCCTAGAGCTGGTCTCGAGAACGGCAGAGACCGTTGGGGCTGGGGGCGGAGGAGTCGGGGGGAACAGCGAAGACAGACTGCTCCGAGCTCCCTGACGACTCCGGGCCGGGTTTTCGCACCTCCCACCCCCGCCTCCGCGGTCCATCGCCGGCCACGCCCACTGACGCGGCCTTCAACGAACGCGCTGATCCCTCCGCTGGGGCGGGGGTGGGGGGACTGGGGGAAGCTCCTGCGAGTGGCCCACTCCCAGCCGGATTGAGCCCCAAAGTCACCGTCTTAACTGAACAACGTTTTCGTGGGGGAGTTAGGTGATTTTGGTGGACTGGTTTCCTCTCCATTGGACACAAGGGGGCTGAGAAAAGTAGTCCGTTCTCGGCGTTTCTGCGGAGGGATCTATGGAAGCGCAACCACAGGCTACTATATAAGGAAGCGCCGGGTGTGGCGTGGGCAGTTGTCGACGTCGCGAGTACAGTTGTTTGTTGTTGGACGTTGCTGTTGCTGCTACTCGGTGAGGAGGGTCGGTTTGCTGGCCTGTGGTCCCGTGGCCGTCAAGCCGCGCGGGAGGCGGGAAGCGGGAGGCAGCGTTACCTGCTGGCGGCGGAAGGGCAGCCGCGGCTCTTGGTTTCCCGGCACCCGCGAGCCGGGCGGCCCTGAGGGGGAGGGACGCTCCAAGATGGCGGCTGCTTCCGATCGCTAGTGGGTGATGCCGGCTAGGAGGCGGGCTGCGAGGTCGGAGAGGGGCGATGGGACTTGGGGTAGAAGGGAATTCCCTCAGCATTGGAGGGCACAGCTTCTGTTTGATTCTGAGGGACAATGTTGGGGGGGGAATCTGCCTTGTGTTTCACGGCCTGACTGGCGTGAGGACTCGGTTTCTCGTCGCAGTGAGGGGAGTAGACTGCAGGCACTCCTTAGAGGCCCTGCAGCCCCGGAAGGGGAGCAGGACCTGCGCACCACAGCGCTTCCATCACGTCGCCCCTTTCTGTTGGCTCATAACTGGGGAGGGCACCGCCCGGCAGTATGTGAGTAGTAGGTTCTTACCAGTCGCCGGCGACGGTTTGGACCTGGGGTGGA
This sequence comes from Smutsia gigantea, assembly GCA_032199065.1. Lineage (NCBI taxonomy): Eukaryota > Metazoa > Chordata > Mammalia > Pholidota > Manidae > Smutsia > Smutsia gigantea. The sequence goes on along the minus strand of JAVSCE010022350.1, from coordinate 10,085 downwards.
CCGTGCTGAACAGTCAGGGGACAGACATCCGGGGTGGGGCGGACGAGGGGGCGGGGGAGCAAGACCTGAGAACTTCCTGGGCGTTGGTTTTCCTGTGCTTTTCTCTTGTAAGGCCTGAAACGTGTAATTTGTCAAGCGTGTCCCGTTTTGTTAAAGCTTTTTTAAGAGGTTTTTAGTCCTTTGACTTGTATGAAATGACATTTCTCTTTCAGTAACAGAAACAGATTGCTACGTGGTTTTGCTGTTAAATTCTTGTGTTCTGTATTTTTGTTGTTTTAAAAGACAATGCAGATCTTCGTAAAAACGTTGACCGGTAAGACCATCACCCTGGAGGTGGAGCCCAGTGACACCATCGAGAACGTCAAGGGGAAGATCCAAGAAAAAGAGGGCATCCCCCCAGACCAGCAGAGGTTGATCTTTGCCGGGAAGCAGCTGGAAGACGGCCGCACTCTGTCTGACTACAACATCCAGAAGGAGTCCACCCTGCACCTGGTCCTGCGTCTCAGAGGCGGCATGCAGATCTTCGTGAAGACCTTGACCGGTAAAACCATCACCCTGGAGGTGGAGCCCAGTGACACCATCGAGAACGTCAAGGCCAAGATCCAAGACAAGGAAGGCATCCCCCCAGATCAGCAGAGGTTGATCTTTGCCGGGAAGCAGCTGGAAGACGGCCGCACTCTGTCTGACTACAACATCCAGAAAGAGTCCACCCTGCACCTGGTCCTGCGTCTCAGAGGCGGCATGCAGATCTTCGTGAAGACCTTGACCGGTAAGACCATCACCCTGGAGGTGGAGCCCAGTGACACCATCGAGAACGTCAAGGCCAAGATCCAAGACAAGGAGGGCATCCCCCCAGATCAGCAGAGGTTGATCTTTGCCGGGAAGCAGCTGGAAGACGGCCGCACTCTGTCTGACTACAACATCCAGAAGGAGTCTACCCTGCACCTGGTCCTGCGTCTCAGAGGCGGCATGCAGATCTTCGTGAAGACCTTGACCGGTAAAACCATCACCCTGGAGGTGGAGCCCAGTGACACCATCGAGAACGTCAAGGCCAAGATCCAAGACAAGGAAGGCATCCCCCCAGATCAGCAGAGGTTGATCTTTGCCGGGAAGCAGCTGGAAGACGGCCGCACTCTGTCTGACTACAACATCCAGAAGGAGTCTACCCTGCACCTGGTCCTGCGTCTCAGAGGCGGCATGCAGATCTTCGTGAAGACCTTGACCGGTAAAACCATCACCCTGGAGGTGGAGCCCAGTGACACCATCGAGAACGTCAAGGCCAAGATCCAAGACAAGGAAGGCATCCCCCCAGACCAGCAGAGGTTGATCTTTGCCGGGAAGCAACTGGAAGACGGCCGCACTCTGTCTGACTACAACATCCAGAAAGAGTCCACCCTGCACCTGGTCCTGCGTCTCAGAGGCGGCATGCAGATCTTCGTGAAGACCTTGACCGGTAAGACCATCACCCTGGAGGTGGAGCCCAGTGACACCATCGAGAACGTCAAGGCCAAGATCCAAGACAAGGAAGGCATCCCCCCAGACCAGCAGAGGTTGATCTTTGCCGGGAAGCAACTGGAAGACGGCCGCACTCTGTCTGACTACAACATCCAGAAAGAGTCCACCTTGCACTTGGTCCTCCGCTTGAGGGGAGGTGTCTGAGTTCCCCCTTAGAAGCTTTCAGCAGTTTCATTGCACTTTTCTTTGAAATAAAATTGTTGCATTCCCAAATAGTGTGACTATTTTTGTATGTGTCTAGGTTCTTTTTAGTTAAGGTGAGTTGTGAGGGATCATGGTTTTTAGTCTACCAAAAGGTTCTGTGGTATCTGGGAGAGAAGAAGTATCAGCAAAGGTGGCTTAATTATTGTGGGTGGGAATAAAAGGCAAGTTGTAGTTAGAAATTACATACTTCAATATTAGACTTGTAAATTACAGGATGTAAAAATAACGAGTTTGGGCGTGTCTTGAAGGTCTGAGAATGGGAAAGTTTATGGGAACCAGGAGGAAAGATGTTAAGAGGGCAGGCATGTTTGGAAGGAAGCCTTTGGAAGAATCTTTTAATATACAGCTGTGTTTAAATTCATACTAGCCTGCTTGGAAAGTTTGGATTTTTTATAGGTTGTAGCAGGTAATACAAATTAAAAACTATACCTGTCAGGCATTATGCAGGAAATTTAAGAATTAGTTATGAAAGCAGTTGGTTGAAATGTTAACAATTACTGCTGAATTATGTCAAGGTGATTCCTTGATTTCAAGTGACTTACAAAGGGTGGGTTTGTGTGTAGTGTGTGAATTGATGGGCCCTTTGTCATTTGCAAATTTATACAAGCATTTACCTAATTGGATGATGCTGGTAAGGAATGATTAGAACCAAAATTGCTGGGAAGCTGGTTTAATATAGCACCCCAGAAATCAGGCCCATAAATGGACTTGAAAGATTTTCTCCAAGGAGCACCACTCCTAGTTTTAGGGTATTTGCATAACCTGAAGTGGAAAAAACTTGTTGCTACCAACTGTGGAAGTCAACAGACTTAGTAAGTCTTTGCTTTAGGGGTCACAGCTATGTTTCAACATGGTTTTTTTCACGTGTGTGTATAATACGTAGTTCACTGAATTTGCACTGTTACCGGGCAAGTCAACATAGAGGGGAAGCAACATTAAAGGACACTTGTGACCACTGCCAGTCACTAGCAGTTTCTTGGGTAAGAAACTGGTGCTAATTAGATAAAAGTGGTCGTAGCATAGAGGGAAAAACCGCAGTGGCCGCCTGAAAATGACCACTGCTGGAAAGGTGTTGCAGGGTTCCCACATCTGTTAATGATAGGGCTTTTTCTTATGTGCAAGTAGAAGAGGTTAAGTGTCTGGTTACACTGAGAACATGGAGTTGGGTCAATTTGCTGTTACAGCCTGATGTCCCTAAAGACGAATGGAGACTTGTTCATTGAACAAAGCTAGAAAGGGCTTGGCAGTAGAGCATCAGTCTGATGTAACTGTGTGTGGATGCAGATGCTTGATGGGAGAACTCAAAAGAACATTGGACTCCTTGAACTGAAGTGTTTAATGAAAGGAATTGCTAACTAAAGGTGGGTAACACTAGGAAATTTTAGAAAAAGGATTAAAGGTCAAGCACATCGAAGTCAATATAGAAAGTTCCATATAAACTCCCAGGAAAAAAGGATTATATTTGCATCTTACACCGTGTATGTACATTGTAAAGTCAAGAATAGTCCATTACCTATTTTTACATCCCAATTATTTAAATAGCTACTGTTAATGTTTGGTATTTTGAACTAAAATATGCATTTAAATACCCAAAACAGGACCTTTTGCAACATAGTGTTTCTCCACTTTTTTTTAACTAGGTAGTATGATAGCATGCCAGTATATTTAGATCTGCATTCTTAATACTGGTAGTATTCCATTGTATGGATTCCCTATGATTTATGCAAACAGTCCAACATTTTGTTTATACAGATTTTTGCTGTTGAAATCCTACTGCAAAGTACATCCTTAAACTCATGTATACTAATATTTTTAATGTTCTTTGTGATAATTTAATAAGCTTTGGGACTTTTTATATTTCATGGTTATTGTCCTATTTCTGTTTTTAATATTTTGAGTAGATACTAGTGTTTCAGGTATGAAGTTTAAGGTGGTATGTAATGAGAAGTCTTCCATCTACCCAGTTCTCCACTGCTGCTAGAATGTGCTTTCAGTTTGTGCATATACAAGCAACTCCTAATTAATTCCCCCTCACATAGAAGGTGGTAGCATACTGCTTTGCAGCCTGTCCTGCACCTTGGCATTGCATGTTTATCTTTCATAGTTTGACAGAGTTCTAGCATCCTTTTATTTTGTATAAATGAAAAATAACTTGTATCATCTCAGAATCACCAGGGCAATACAGTCGCTAGTGAACATTTACAGGGTCCTCCAGCAAGTTCAAGGGTGTCAGGAACTGGTGATACAATGGTTGAGAAATATTTCTGCTATAAAGCGGTCTAAGTTAGACTTGCTCAGTTTCACTGAATGATTTAAGTCTTAAAGCCCCCTGAAGTTTGGTTTCACACATGGAAGAATACTATGTGAAGATTAATTTGGCTCTGGTGTGGTGTGAGTTTTGAATAAACAAAAAAATGTGTAGCTTATTTATAGTGTTCCTTTATGTATTTTTTTTTCTTTCTGAAAACACAACATCTTGCCAAGTTATAAATACAACCCTCAGAGATAATACTTTTTAGAGATTGGTGAGTGCCTTTTGATAAAAGATGTCAGCCGTTTCCTGTGCAGTGTATATTCCTGCCAGAGGAGGGAGCTCCTGGCACACTGGTTTAGTCATTAAGCCTGCAGCACCCTCACTGAGCGGTGCTTGCCCAGGCCCTTTACGCTTTTTTCAGCTCCCAGAGAGGCTTGTTCACCCTTGAGTAAAAGTTAATTTACTTTCCCCCAAATGCCTTTTACTTTCTCTTTTTTCTTCCAGCCCTTCAGCCACCTCTGCACCCCAGCTGGAGTGACTCCATAATACCTGTTATTCAATATAGCCCCCTCTATCATCAGATCCACCTGTCAAAATGCTCTTCCCTGCCTCCCTTCTGTGCTGGCCGCAGCAAGCATCAGCATTAAAAAAACCCAGCGACTCTGAAGTTCAGGAGAGTTTCGGAACCAGTTTTGAAGTGTTGCTGTCATATGGGTGAAACAGCCTTTAAGCATAGTACCAAAGAATTGTACTGAGGAAGAGTGAGTTCAAATACATTTTTGTAAAAAAGTTACTCAGTATTTGGGATCTTACATTTAGCAAATTAGGTGTCCATTTAATTAGAAGGGTATTAAGCCCCTGCTGCATGGGGTTTCTTGCAGTGATAGAAAGCTCCACCAACTGGCCCAAACCATAGGGAGATACATTATCTTCATGACCAGACACCAGGAGCTGGGCTCTGCCTCCCCTGTGGGAGCAGCAGGTTGTCAGCAGGTTGGCTGAGCAGTTCAGATGTCATACAGACCTGACAACGTCCAGAAGAAGAAAAGGTGACAACTCTTTCCTGTGATTCTTACTAGGAATGAGAAAATCTTTCCCCAAGTCCTGCAGCTGACTTGCCGTTATTGGCTGGTATTGGGTTACATGCTCATTCATTTTACTGTTGTTCAAACTATAGAATCTATCTTTATGTTTTTAGTTGTTTCTAATTGTTTCTCCTCTTGTGGTTAGAACACAAGTTTTGACAGAAAACAATGATCAAGACACATTTACCTCTTCCTCAGTGATGGTTCTACTAAGCAGGACATATTTAATGAACTGTTAAGTGGATCTTAAAATATGTTGAAAGCCCAAGCTTATGCAGCGAAGAGGGAAACCGTCAGGGTGGTTCATGGCAGGGGAGTGGCCAGTACTCATGTACCAGGAGGGAGCATGGAGGCGTGCCCCAGGGTCTGTGCAGGTTGCTATGCAAGGGCCAGCTTTTCTTTTACAGCTCACATGACTAGTCAGTTCTGAAATGCGTGTCTCTGCCTCTAGCAAGCCCAATCACAGTTTCCCCTGCTCTCTCTACATTTCTGAGGAATGCTTACACTTTCCACAAATCTGGGCTAATAGTCACTCATCACTCAGCCAATCTACTGCCCCAGGAGATTCCGCCTGTGATGTAGCCTTGGAAGTCACACACCTACATTCTCCACTATCGTATTGGTTACACAGGCCAGCCTCTCTACCCACTGCTCACAGCAGGAGGTAGGGATCATTATAGTCATCTCGAAGGTAGATACCATAACTGCATTGGGTCCCCGATCAACTATCATTATTTGGCCTTGTTCAAAATCAATGAAATTAATTTCATATTGTTTTGGTCTTTTAGAATTTTCTTTCCAAGACACAATACAAGCTTCCAGCACCCATTGGTTGTGTTTAAAATACCTAATGATTTTTACTTTATGTAGTTCATGTAGTTTGAAAAATGAAGTAAAAACTTCCTGATACATATGACCTTTGGAATAAGATGTCATCAGAATTCATTTTTTTTCTTTCTTTCCAGGCCACACTACCAATTATATTCTCTAGGCCCAGTTGCTAGTGTTTTCAAAGGCCTGTCAAACTGAGAGTGTGGAAAACATATGTACTTATCATGTAAAAATTATAAAACTGAGAAAGGGGAACACTCCTACACTGCTGGGGGGAATGTAAGCTCATTCAACCATTGTGGAAAGAAATATGGAAGTTCCTCAAAAAACTAAAAATACAAATACCATTTGACCCGGGAATCCCACTCCTTGGAATTTACCCAAAGAATACATCTTCTCAGACTCAAAAAGACATATGCATCCCTATGTTTATTGCAGCACTATTTACAATAGCCAAGATATGGAAGCAACCTAAGTGTCCATCAGTAGATGAATGGATAAAGAAGAGGTGGTACATATACACAATGGAATACTATTCAGCCATAAGAAGGAAACAAATCCTGCCATTTGCAACAACATGGATGGAGCTAGAGGGTATTATGCTCAGTGAAATAAGCCAGGCGGAGAAAGACAAGTGCCAAATGATTTCATTTGTGGAGTATAACAATGCAGCAAAACTGAAGGAACAAAATAGTAGCAGATTCAGAGACTTCAAGAAGGAACTAGTGGTTACCAAAGGGGAGGGGTGTGGGAGGGCGGGTGGGGAGGGTGGGAGAAGGGGATTGAGGGGTATTATGTTTAGTACACATGGTGTGGGGGATCACGGGGAAAACAGTGTAGCACAGAGAAGGCAAACAGTGAATCTGTGGCATCTTACTACACTGATGGACAGTGACTGAACTGGCGTATGAGTGAGGACTTGATAATATGGGTAAATGTAGTAACCACATTGTTTTTTCATGTGAAACCTTCGTAAGAGTGTATATCAATAATACCTTAATAAAACTGAATTTCAATATTTTAATATCTACAAAAGGTAACACATAAATTGGTACTCACCTCAACTCTGATGTAGGGAAATGTATTTAATGTGGGTACCTTTTAATGTAAGATACAACATGAAATGTTTAATAGTTGGTATGGCACCCAAAGTAAAAATGTCTAGGGCCTATGAAGGTCTTACGAAGCCCTGCTCTTTTTTTTATTAAACATCTTTTTTGAAAATAGATTATACTTTTTTCTTTTTCAAATGTTTCCCTGCCAAAAGAGAATTCTGAAACTTTTTGGAATTAATCATCGAGACATCCACATATTAATTTTAGACTGAAGGGAAGAAAAACAATTATTGGGCAGATCTCTTCAGAGCCTGCTGTTCCCCCCTACACTGTCTAAGTGTGAGATGGAGTCTTTCACAGGCTCTTCATTAGTACTTCCCCAAACAATATGGCTATAGAAATCCTGAAATAATTCCTGCTGGGCTACTGCTTTACTTGACAAGAAAGCCAGATTAAGAACCAGGTTCTCTGTCATGCATAGAGCTGGAAGATAGAGCCAGATATTGTTTATCTTGAGACAGATAAATCACATAGATGTGAGCAATTTGTAAAACAGTGGGTTTTTATGATGAAGGGTTTTCAGTGAGTAGTAACGGATGCTTCTAAGATAGCAAATGAATAGTAAGAAAAAATAGTAATATGTTATTGGTTTCAAGCCTCATCTTCACCACCAGTAAAAGCTGGTTTCTGTCTTGCAGAGTGATCAGGAAATTGGGAATCTGTTTCCTTATTTAAGCCTTCTTGCTCTTTGATTGGCTTCTGTGAAAGTACTTAACCTTTTACTGCAGAAGAGAAGCCTCAAGGGAAACAGAAAAGCCAAATCACAAAGGATTAAATGAAGGGATGTTAATTTTCTCACATAAAATGTCTGGTTGTGAGCAGCAAGCTGCTTTGCTGTGATTCTCTTGTTCTTTCCCTGGGTTGCAAAACTGTTGCCATAGCTCCAGATATCACATCTGTATTCAAAGCAGGAAGGAGGAGGAGTGGGGCTGTCCTTCATAGCACTTACCAGTGTGTGGAATTTTTTCTGCCTGGCTGTGTTTGAGTATGCTGTTAGTCCCCCCATCCCTTAGAATGCTGATGACCAACACATACTCAGCACTCACGATACACCAGGCACTGTTCCAAGCACTCACTTTAATTTGAAACTTCTTGATGACTCTGTGACCAAGGTACAGTTATCTTTCAGTTTTATTGATGTGGAAACTGAGGCATCGAGAGGTAAAACCAGGTCACCTGGCAGTCTGGCTCCAGCTCCGTACCCTTAGCTCCTATGCTCTCAGACCTCCCAACTTAGGCACAACAAAGACTGGGGCTTTTTCTGTTAGTTTTCCTGCTCTGACTGCAACTCTTGGTGCTAAGGACCTGAAGCCTCTGAAACAGGCTCTTCTAAGAAGTAGCATCTTATCTTCTTCTGGGCTGGGTGGTTGAACTGGTTTTGGCAAGCCATGAACCTTGGTGATAGTTTGCTAGGTGGCACATTTGGGAGCCACAGAATGAATGGCTTCAGCAAATCCTCTGGAATAACTCACTCATTGGTATGAAAGGAGGAAAGACAAGGCCTAGTTGTCACAGGCTTGTAACTTGACTCTAAGAAGCTAACCACATGAGGCTACTTAGATTTAAATAATTAAAATGAAATAAAATGTGTTCTTCAATTGCACTGGCTCCATTTCCAGTGGTCAATGTGTCCCTGGGGCTACCGTACTGGACAACGCAGAAAGAGAACATTCCCATCAGGGAAGAAAGTTCTGTTGGACAACAGTGGTATAAAGGGACCATAATTTTACTTTCCTAGAGTTCAGTCATGGAGATTATAGTGGGGTATGTGTAAATTATTCATAGGACATTGCCTGGCACACAGCTTCCTCCTACTATGGACAAGGATCTTTTTCTGTGTGCTCAGTGACCTGGCATTTCAATCTTAAGTTCTGTATTTTGAAGATCTTGTTTGGAATGGGGTGCCTGAGTTGAAGTCTACACCAAAAATGTTAGGCAGCCCTAACAAAAATGTTAGGACTGTTGAGTTCTGCTGGCGACATGTCCCTGCGGGCCAGTGAGGCCTGGGAGAAGGACATTGCAATGAACTTGTTCAGTGTTCTGCCCTCGTTTTCTGATCATCAGGGTTCCTTACCTGGCTGCCTTTGGGGATACAAGCCAGCGAGCGGACGCCTGGTCTTTACAGCATAGCTGTCTGATTTGCACCTGATTGTGGGCCATTATCATGAATGGTGCCGGCCTCTGAATGGCAGTTCAAGTTGGCCTTTTTACTGGTTGTTCATTGTCAGGCTTTGTGGGTCATTGTCAGGCTTTGTGGGTGATATCCCGGAGTTTAGAGACAAATAAGAGAAAGTCATTTTGGAGTTTAGAGACAAATAAGAGAAAATCATTTTGGCTACGGGAAGAGGAAGGGAGGCAAGAACAAAATGCTTATTTATTAAACATGTGTTATTTCCAAGGCTTGTCACTGCTTTGAAGAACTGACTCAAATTCGCCTTTCTTGTTAGAATTAAAAACTATCTTTAGAAAGTAATGCAAGTGCCTGTGAGAAATTTAAAAAGGAATAAAAAAACTTTTTCTCTTTTCTCTGTCCTCAGTCCTCTGCTCTGTCATAGTCCATCAGGGCTGCTATAACAAAATGCAATAGACTAAGTGGCTTAAACAACAAACATGTATTTCTCACAGTTCCGGGAGCTGGAACTCTGACATCAAGGTGCCAGCAGATTCAGCATCTGGTGAGGACCTCTTCCTGGTTCATGGATTGTCTTTTCTCTGTGTCCTCACGTTGCAGAAGGGACAGGGACCTCTATGAGGTATCCTTTAAAAGGGCACCGATCCCATCATGGGAGCCCCACCCTCATATCCTCATCACCTCCCAAAGCCATGGTTACCAGTTTCTTGTGTATCCTCTAGACATTCTATGCATTGGGAGGCTGTTTACTTGTCCTGTCTCTCTATATGACTGAAAGCATACCATACCACTTCTTATACCTTGCTTTTTTTGTGTAAGGATACAGCCTGAGAATGCTTTAGCAGTACATGTAGATCCATCCCATGTTTGTTCCCAGCTGCAAAATATTTCACTATGCAGATTTGAACTAAACCGCAGCTACTAATTCCACATGATTATTCAAGTTTAAA
>JAVSCE010022349.1:0-43757 GCA_032199065.1 Smutsia gigantea | reverse complement strand
AATCATCAGACTGTGTTTATAATAGCTTAACAAGAGAGGTAAGTTAGACTGTTACATAGTAAAGAAGCTGCCCTTGAACCTTTGGTAACCACTAATCTAAAGCCAGCAATGGCAATAAGTACATATCTATCGATAATCACCCTAAATGTAAATGGACTTAATGCACCAATCAAAAGACACAGAGTAATAGAATGGATAAAAAAGCAAGACCCATCTATATGCTGCTAACAAGAGACTCACCTCAAACCCAAAGATATACACAGACTAAAGGTGAAGGGATGGAAAAAGATATTTCATGCAAACAACAAGGAAAAAAAAAGCAGGTGTTGCAGTGCTTGTATTACACAAAATAGACTTCAAAACAAAGAACGTAGCAAGAGATAAAGAAGGACATTACATAATGATAAAGGGGTCAGTCCAACAAGAATATATAACCATTATAAATATATATGCACCCAACACAGGAGTGCCAACATATGTGAAACAAATACTAACAAAATTAAAGGGGGAAATAGAAAGCAATGCATTCATTTTAGGAGATTTCAACACACCACTCACTCCAAAGGAGAGATCAACCAGACAGAAAATAAGTAAAGACACAGAGGCACTGAACAACACACTGGAACAGATGGACCTAACAGACATCTACAGAACTCTACACCCAAGAGCAGCAGAATACACATTCTTCTCAAGTGCACATGGAACATCTTCCAGAATAGACCACATATTAGGCCACAAAAAGAACCTCAGTAAATTCAAAAATATTGAAATTCTACCAAACAGCTTCTCAGATCACAAAAGTATAAAACCAGAAATACATTGTACAAAGAAAACAAAAATGCTCACAAATACATGGAGACTTAACAACATGCTCCTAAATAATCAATGGATCATCGACCAAATTAAAACAGAGATCAAACAATATATGGACACAAATGACAACAACACAAAGCTGCAAGTTCTGTGGGATGCAGCAAAGGCAGTTCTAAGAGGAAAGTATATTGCAATCCAGGCCTATTTAAAGAAGGAAGAACAATCCCAAATGAATAGTCTAAAGACACAATTATTGAAATTGATAAAAGAAGAAGAAATGAGGCCCAAAGTCACCAGAAGGAGGGACATAATAAAGATTAGAGAAGAAATAAATAAACTTGAGAAGAATAAAATAATAGAAAAAAATCAATGAAACCAAGAGCTGGTTCTATGAAAAATAAACAAAATAGATAAACCCGTAGCCAGACTTCTTAAGAGAAAAAGAGAATCTACACACATAAACAGAATCAGAAATGAGAAAGGAATAATCATGATGGATCCCCCAGAAATACAAAGAATTATAAGAGAATACTATGAAAATCTATATGCTAACAAGCTGGAAAACCCAGAAGATATGGACAACTTCTTAAAAAAATACAACCTTCCAAGACTGACCAAGCAAGAAACAGAAAACCTAAACAGAACAATTACCAGCAAGAAATTGAATTGGCAATCAAAAAACTACCCAAAACAAAACTCCTGGGTCAGATGGATTCACCTCTGAATTTTACCAGACATACAGAGAAGAAATAATACCCATTCTTCTTAAAGTTTTCCAAAAAATAGAGGAGGAGGGAATACTTCAAAACTCATTCTATGAAGCCAGCATCACTCTAATACCAAAACCTGGCAAAGACCTCACCAGAAAAGAAAACTACAGACCAATATCCATGATGAACATAGATGCAAAAATACTCAACAAAATATTAGCAAACCAAATTCAAAAATACATCAAGAGGATCATACACCATGATCAAGTGGGATTCATCTCAGGATGCAAGGAAGGTACAACATTCGAAAATCCATCATCCTCTACCACATGATCATCTCCATAGATGCTGAAAAAGCATTTGACAAAATTCAACATCCATTCATGATTAAAACTCTCAACAAAATGGGTATAGAGGGCAAGTACCTCAACATCATAAAGGCCATATATGACAAATCCACAGCCAACATCATACTCAACAGCAAAAAGCTAAAAGCTTTTCATCTAAGATCAGGAACAAGACAGGGATGCCCACTCTCTCCACTGTTATTCAACATAGTACTGGAGGTCCTAGCCATGGCAATCAGACAAAACAAAGAAATACAAGGCATCCAGATTGGTAAAGAAGAAGTCAAACTGTCACTATTTGCAGATGACATGATATTGTACAAAAAAAAACCCTAAAGACTCCACTCCAAAACTACTGGAACTAATATCTGAATTCCACAAAGTTGCAGGATACAAAATTAACACACAGAAATCTGTTGCTTTCCTATACACTAATGATGAACTAACAGAAAGAGAAATCAGGAAAACAATTCCATTCACAATTGTATCAAAAGAATAAAATACCTAGGAATAAACCTAAGGAAGGAAGTGAAAGACCTATACCCTGAAAACTACAAGACACTCCTAAGAGAAATTAAAGAGGACACTAACAAATGGAAATGCACCCCAAGCTCTTGGATAGGTAGAATAAATATTGTCAAAATGGCTATACAACCTAAAGCAATCTACAGATTCAACGCAATCCCTATCAAACTACCAACAGCATTCTTCAATGAACTGGAACAAATAGTTCTAAAATTCATATGGAACCACAAAAGACCCCGAATAGCCAAAGCAATCCTGAGAAGGAAAAATAAAATGGGGAATTACGCTCCCAGACTTCAAGCTTTACTACAAAGCTACAGTAATCAAGACAGTTTGGTATTGGTACAAGAACAGACCCACAGACCAGTGAAACAGAATAGAAAATCCAGAAATTAACCCAAACATATACATTCAATTAATATATGATAAAGGAGCCTTGGATATACAATGGGTAGATGACAACCTCTTCAACAGCTGGTGTTGGCAAAACTGGACTGCTACATGTAAGAGAATGAAACTGGACTACTGTCTAACCACATACACAAAAGTAAATCAAAATGTGTCAAAGACCTGAATGTAAGTTATGAAACCATAAAACTCTTAGAAAAAAACATAGGCAAAAATGTCTTGGACATAAACATGAGCCACTTCTTCATGAACATATGTCCCCAGTCAAGGGAAAGAAAAGTAAAAATGAACAAGTGGGACTATATCAAGCTGAAAAGCTTCTGTACAGCAAAGGACACCATCAGTAGAACAAAAAGATATCCTATAGTATGGGAGAATATATTCATAAATGACATATCCGATAAGGGGTTGACATCCAAAATATATAAAGAACTCACACACCTCAACAAACAAAAAGCAAATAATCCAATTAAGAAATGGGCAGAGGACATGAATAGACACTTCTCTAAAGAAGAAATTCAGATTGCCAACAGGCACATGAAAAGATGCTCCACATCGCTAATCATCAGGGAAATGCAAATTAAAACCACAATCAGATATCACCTCACACCAGTGAGGATGGCCAACATCCAAACACACACAACAACAAATGTTGGTGAGGATGTGGGGAAAGGGGAACCCTCCTACCCTGCTGGTAGGAATGCAAATTAGTTCAACCATTGTGGAAAGCAGTATGGAGGTTCCTCAAAAAACTCAAAATAGAAATACCATTTGACCCAGGAATCCCACTCCTAGGAGTTTACCCTAAGAATGCAGCAGCCCAGTTTGAAAAAGACAGATGCACCCTTTTGTTTATCACAGCACTATTTACAATAGCCAAGAAATGGAAGTAACCTGTGTCCATTAGTAGATGAATGGGTAAAGAAGAAGTGGTACATATACACAATGGAATATTATTCAGTCATAGGAAGAAAACAAATCCTACCATTTGCAACAACCTGGATGGAGCTAGAGGGTATTATGCTCAGTGAAATAAGCCAAGCGGAAAAAGAGAAGTATCAAATGACTTTGCTCATATGTGGAGCATAAGAGCAAAGAAAAAGAAACTGAAAGAACACAACATTAGCAAACTCGCAGAACCCAAGAATGGACTAACAGTTACCAAAAGGAAAGGGACTGGGGAGGTTGGGTAGGAAGGGAGGGACAAGGGGGGAAAAGGGGTAAAATGATTAGGAGACACAATGTTGAGGGGGCACAGGGAGGGCTGTACAACTCAGAGAAGACAAGTAGTGATTCTATACCACCTCACTACGCTGATGGACAGTGACTGTAATGGGGTAGGTGGGGGGGACCTGATGAAGTGGGGAGTTTAATAACCATAATGTTGCACATGTAATTGTAGATTAATGGTACCAAAAGAAAAGATATAACTGGCTTAGGCGACGTCCGGGAAAGACTGTGAACCCTGTAGTACTCAGCCAATGAGGAACCAGGGGAGCGACTTGCGCACTAGGAGATAAAATACTGGCGCCAAACTCCCCAGGTGTGCCTGTTCTCCATACACCCGTTCTTGTAAGATCGTCATTAAAGCCTCGCTCAGCTGTTCTCTCCACTTATTGAATTTGGAGGAGTGAGTGTGTTTCTCGCAATTTGGTGGCTCGTCCGGGATCCTCTTGCCTGTGCGAGATGACAGACCAAGCGCAGCGGGAAGACGCACCCGGCCCGGCTTTGGGGGGCCTGCTCTGTCTGGGCGTTTCACCTTCGCACGGAAGCCGAGGGTAGACCCGAGACTGTTGTGAGGAGACAGCGTGACCGACGCAGGGGAGAAAACGCAGGCACCGCGGCAACCAGGCAACCTCGTGCACGAGCCACGGTAGGAAAATTGGGCTATACGTACTGCCTTGGTGGTTGGGCATTTTTCGGAGGTCGACTGTGTGTGACTGAGACGTGTCCTAGATACGAAACGAGTGTGGAGTCCGGATCCGCGGTTCCGTTCTCCTGTGAGGGAAACGGCCGGAGACAGATGAAGCGAATCTCGGGGTGTGTGCAAGAAATCTCCATTACGGGGGGTTGAGTACTCCGGGAACTCAAACACAGGGACCTCCTGAAACATGGGAAATACAAATTCTAGGCTTAGGGAAAGGGAACCAAATGAGCTCCCTTGAAATTCCCCAAGAGAGCCTGCTGGCGTGAAGGTTACCGTACTGGGGGGACGCCTCCTGTACCAGGGTTAAGGACAAACAGAAGATAATCAAAATTTGCTGTTTGGTCTGGATTAAAGTTGGATCAGATGAAAACTGGCTTTGCCAGGTTTGAGTTGATTTTGAGAGTAATAAAGCCTCCAGTTCACCTAAGGTAAGGGACTACACGCTCTGTTGGTTACCAAGGGCCTTCCTGTATTTCCCCTCAACACCAGAGAAGGGAAAGCTAAGGGGGAGAACTACAAGAGACTTCCCAGAACATGTCCAGGTTTTGGGGGAGTGTTGTGTGTTTTCCTCGGTCCTTGTCCCCGCCGCAGCGGAGAGTTGAGGGGCTGGGACACGGTAGTGAGGCACAGTGAAAGTTTTGTTTAGAGTTACTTGGAGAGAGAGAAAGTGCAGGCTGCCTTGGTAGGGAGGGGCGCTCTGGGAGGTTGAAGAGAGAAAGTTTGAACTTAAAAGATTGCGCATTTTGAAGGTGCTGGTGGCCTCGGGGAGAGGAGCACCCCAGGGGTTAGGGGTTCCCCTTTTTAAGGATTCTTTAGGAGTGTGGCCGGGGGCTGGGGGTGTAGACTTGTTAGGTGGTCTCAGGTATCTTTGATGAGACATTCAATTTCTTATCAGTCCTGTAGGTAATTCTGCAAAATTAGGTTAACACAAGAAATTTACTGCTTTAGTCCCCTCCCAGGATAGCAGCTTCCTGGCTTGGGAGCATATCAGGACTGTCTCCCCTTCCTCCAAGGTGGGCAGAGTTAAGGTCTGTTTGCTAAAGAGTAGCCTTGCTTCTTGACTTCCTGGGTATTAAAATGCAATCTTAGGGATGGAATCCTTCCTGCCTTTGGCTATGTTGTTTACAGCTGCGCCTGCATGCTGAATTGATTGCCTGGGTTGCAGACTACTTGACTGGGGCCAGAGGGAAAAAAAAGAAAAAAACAGCATATAGGTAAAGTTTAAAGAAAAAAAGAAAAAGAAGCCGAGCCTGTATGATTGACATAATAAAGACAGGCTATGCTGAGGTACCCTCCTTTATTTGAGGAATATTCAAACATTCCAGGCCAAGTTGCTCCTGTCTTTTTGAGCTTTAATTCATTAACTCTGGGACTTTTTAGTAGACTTTCCTGGCCTTTTTTTCTCTTTCCACCCTGCTCAAATCTATTTAACATTGGGACCCACTTTCTTGTCTCCCTCCCTGTGGGTAAAATTGTAACATTTCCAAAACATCTCACCAGGGTATGGTACATCTGCATATCAACAGGTGTTCAGAGGTGGAAAGAAGTTTGGCTTCAGTGCATTTGCATCTTTCCTCAGGGGTTGAGAGAAGTCCATCTCCATATCAGTGGGTAATTACCTGGCACTGGAGGGCTTATCTATACCTGAGAGGTGAGGGGGAGGGCCGGTTTTTGGCTGATGCTGAAGCCGGAAAAAGAGAAATGGCTCCAGACTGCAGCTTGTGAGCAATAAACAGATTTTAAACTTTATTTCTTCCTTTGAATGATTTCAGTTTTTAGAGGTATTTTGCCCCAGGATTTCCTCTCCCCGGACTTACACTCCCCCTTACGATCCTCAGGCTAGGACTCAAGGGGAACAAAGCCAGGAAGATCAAGTAAAAGACTCAGGTTCGTCTGAGAACCAGGAGCCTTTAGCCCCTACTAGGCCTCCTACAACTCCTTATTCTAACCTTAGAAAGGAATTAGAACAATGTAAGAAGGACTTACAGAGTTTCCTCCTTCCTTCTGGGGAGTCCACCAGAAATCCCAAGATGTTTCCATAGACAGAGGTCCCACTAGGACAAGGGGAAATTGGGTTTGTTAATGCTCCCCTTATTGGTACTGAGGTGAGAAATTTTAAGCATTGCTAGAAGATCCCCTTGGCCTAGTGGACCAACTAGATCAATTCCTGGGACCTAATATATATACTTGGATTGAGCTGATGTCCATCATGAATATCCTATTCCCTGGTGAGGAGGGGGGATGAATGATCAGGAGAGCTGCTATGTCCACTGGGGAACGAGAACACCCACCGGGCCAGGGTTTCCAGCCAGCAGAACAAAAGTTCCCAAATGTAGACCCTGGATGGGATAATAATAACCTAGCGATAGAACTAAAATGCACGATCTTTGAGGGCTAATTATAAAGGGAATTAGGGAATCGGCCCCAAGATCTCAAAATGTTTCTAAGGCATTTGAAGTCCAAGAGGAAAAGGAAGAGACCCCAAGTGCATTTTCACAGATGAGAAACTTGACCCAGGACTTGACCCAGAAGCTCAGGTAGGACAGGATCTTTTTAAAAGTCAATTTTGTAACCAAAAGTTGGCTAGATATTGCTAAGAAATTACAGAATTTAGATGGATGGAATGAGAAACCTATAGAGGAATTACTGAGAGAAGCTCAAAAGGTGTTTGTTAAAAGAGAGGCTAGAAGCTTGTATTTCAAATTATTAGAGGGAGAGCCAGACACTCTCCAATGGACCCCAAAGGAACTGCAAATTCTAGAGGAATTGAAAGCAATCCTTAGTCACCACCCCAGTCGTGGCACTCCCGTCTTTAGTGAAACCATTTCACTTGTTTGTTACTGTTGAACAAGTGTCCACTGTGGGGGTTTTGACCCAAGTCTGGGGAGGAAAGAAACAACCAGTGGCCTTTATGTCTAAACTATATGACCCTGTCTCTCAAGGATGGACTGAATGTGTTCAGGCCATCGCAGCCACGGCCTTACTAGTAGAAGAGAGCAGGAAATTAACTTTTGGAGGAACCCACTGGTCAGTACTTCTCACCAGTTTCGGGTCATACTTAATCAGTGGGCTGGACGCTGGCTAATAGATTCTCAAATTTTAAAATATGAAGCAATTTTACTTGAAAAAGATGACCTGATCTTAACCACAGACATCTGTCTCAATCCGACCAGCTTCCTATGTTCAGGAGAGGCTGAAGGCCAATCAGAATTGAGCCATAGTTACATAGATGTCATAGAATATGAGACTCGGAGTAGTCCATACCTTTAGAAAAATTTGGACGGAAAGAGGTCTCATAAACAGTAAAGGAAAGGAATTAATTCATGGGGAATTAATCAAGGAGGTTCTGGAAAATCTTTTACTTCTAGCTGAAATATCTATAATGCATGTGAATGGTCACCAGAAAGGAAATTCTTATGAAGCAACAGGTAATAGAATTGCTGATGCAGCCACTAAAGAGGCTGCATCTGAAGATGAAGTTAGACTTTTAAATCTCACTCCTAATATCCCTAAAATTTCCTTTATCCCAAATATCTAAAAAAAAAGAAAGAAAAGGAAATTAAGAAGCTACAGGAGGTGGGGGCATCTCCAAATGAGAAAGGGAGGTGGACTTTACCAGATAGGAGAGAAATGATCAGCCAACCTATTAGGAGAGAGCTGATGAACATGTTACACAGAGGGAGCCATTAGGGCCCCCAGGCAATGTGTGATGCTTTGCTAAAGGTTATGAGTACTAGTATATACACCATTGCTAAACAGGTTTGTAGGAGTTGCATAATGTGCCAAAAAAAAAAATTAACAAGAAATGTATGAGATAGCCAGTATGTGGAGGGAGACTCCCAGGACTAAGACCATTCCAAACTATCCCAATTGACTTTACTGAGATGCCAAAAGTGGGAAAGCTTAAATATTTAGTAGTGATTGTTGAAAGCAATCACTGGATGGGTGGAGGCCCACCCATTAACAACTGCAACGGCAGGATCGGTGATAAAAGTACTTTTAGAGCAAGGAATTCCTAGGTTTGGGTTAATAGAAAATGTTGATTCAGATAACGGGAGTCATTTTACTTCAAGTACTACAGGGAATAATGATGGCACTCCACGTACAGTGTGGGATTTCCATACTCCTTGGCATCCACCATCCTCTGGAAAGGTTGAAAGAATGAATCAGACTCTTAAGAAGCATTTAACCAAATTAATATTAGACACCAAGTTGCCTTGGACTAAATGTCTTCCTATAACACTCTGCTCCCCAAAAGGATTTAGGACTTTCTCCTTATGAATTATTATATGGGCTACCATATCTGGGAAGGGCAACAGACTTACCCACTATGGAAACAAAAGATAAATTTTTAAGGGAATGTGTGCTTGCCATGTCTGTCTTCTACCTATCTTCTCTCAGGCTGAAAGGACTCCTTGCCCAGACTCCCCCACTTGAGTTCTTCGCTCACTGCTTCCAGCCTGGGGACCTGGTGTTAATAAAATCCTGGAAAGAAGATCGACTACAGCCCAGCCGGGAAGGTCCCTACCAAGTGCTCCTGACCACAGAGACTGCAGTGAGGACGGCTGAAAAGGGCTGGACTCATTACACCAGAGTAAAAAAACTGACTGAGGGATATGGGGACAAAACAGAGAATTGGCAGGTGTCCCAGGTGGCTAACCAATCCTTAAGGCTAAAACTGAAAAGAACCTAAAAATGTTAACTTTTATCCTTTTAACTCTGTATTTCACAGGCAAGTCACAGGGAGCCCTAGAATGAGAAGGAACTCCTGGTTATCCTGTCAAACTGGTAATCAATATTACTAAAACATCAAGCCCCCAAACCATTAGCTTTGATGCTTGTCAGGTTCTCTCTTGTGGTGACCTAAATGATCAAAGACAGCTTTCTGGAGATAATATCTGTTCCAAATGGACAAATGTTAATAGAATAAAAAAAGCAAGTGGGCCCCCATGTCCAGGGTGGAGCAATGTTTGGTGGACTACCCAGTTTCAAGGATGGATGGCCCCTCATGCAGCAGAAAAACCCTTAAAAAGAAAGCTCCACTTAGCTAAAGAAATTCCTCCTGATAATTGCCAGGACAGACAGTGTAACCCCCTCTTACTAACTATACATAAACCTTAAGACTTAGATTCAGACCCTGTAATTGCTCCTCGTGTTTACAGACTTGGTGCAGGTGTCATTGGAGTAGATCCTGTGGGAAGGTTTCTTCTTGATTTAATCAAAGACAAGACTTCACCCATAGTGGCTAGCCCCAATCCTGAGGGAAATAACGAGCCAGAACTTCCACATAATGACCCTAGACTAGTTACTGTAACAGAGATAAAAGATCTAAAGCAGACTCTTGAAATAGAGATAGGTTATGGAGACACCAATACCTGGGTAGAATGGGTTAAATTTTCAGTACTCACTTTAAATAAAAGTGATTGTCATGCATGTGCTGATGGATGGCCACAGGCGCAGATGGTCCCGGTTCCGTTCCCTCGGCTTGGACACAGACCCCACTGGAATGAACTGCATGTTGGCTCTATGTCAGGACAAGGACGCTTGGGGAAATGAGACTTGCAAGGGCTTCTCTTTACTCTTTCATGCACTAAATAAGTCAGACCTGAGGGTAATCCCGTGTTTTTCCACAGGGAAGCTGAATCACTCCTCATGCCTCTCTAGGCAAGGGGAAGGTTTCACAACGCCTATGGGGCACTTAAAGATTTGTACCCATGTCCTAAATGTCTCTAAAGAGGGCAACTTCTTGAAATTATACATCCCCTGAGCGGATGTTTGGTGGTGCTATGGAAAGAGAAACCTGTGCTACTCCTTGTCACCCAACTGGATTGGGACTCGTGCTTTAGTCAAACTGGTTATTCCATTTACCCTGGCATTTCTCTCCACACCCAACAAAAAATTGTTCATAGAAATCACAGATCATTACAACGATACTTGATTCGAATGTATACATTAACTCAATAGGAGTTCCTAGGGGGTCCCTAATGAATTTAAAGCTAGACACCAAATAGCTGCAGGATTTGAATCAGCATTATTTTGGTGGTCCACCATCAACAAAAACATAAATTGGATCAATGACATTTACTATAATCAACAAAGATTCATTAACTATACCAGGGATGCTCTTCAAGAGTAGCTAGTCAACTAGATGCTACCAGCAGGATGGCCTGGGAAAATAGAATAGCATTAGATATGATGTTAGTAGAAAAAGGAGTAGTCTGTGTCGTGTTAGGGGGAAAATGTACTTTTATCCCAAATAATACTGCCCCTGAGGGTACTATTACTAAAGCCCTACAGTGACTCACCACTTTAGCTAATGAATTAGCTGAAAACTGGCATCAGTGACTGGGTAAAGTGGGGTTCCTATGGGCAGGATCCTCACTGAACTTAAACCACCTAATGATGTAACTGGCCTGTTGCTCTGCTATCGCTTCCATACCTTTAGGCAATAAGCCATTATTGTGTTAATATAAAGAGTTCCGCCCAGTGTTCTGCGGGCGACCGGGTGGCAGGGCTTAAAGGCTGGAGGAGAGCAGAGCAGAGGCTGGAGTGGTGGCAGTGCCAAGGACATAGGCCAAGAGGACGGCTGTGCAGGACGACTGTGCAGAGAGGCCCAGAGTACAGCTCTGCAGACAGAGGGGCCCAGAGGAAGAGACAGGTTTGCTGCATCTGAAGCAGCAGTGATAACACAGACTCGCTCTGAGTGACTGGGATTTTAGTGACTGACCTGCCACCTGGAAATAAAGTTGGGTATAACCTTTTCACCCCAAGAACCCTTTGCTGTAAATTTCTTTGGTCACAGTGAATCTATAGTGACCCTTTTACAGACTGGTTGGGAGGATGGTTTGGAAAATGGAAAGGTATGTTTGCCTCTTTTAACATCCTTTGTTATAGTTGCAGGAGTTTTAACTGCTGTAGGATGCTGTATCGTCCCTTGTGTGAGAGGCCTGACTCAGGCTTATAGAGGCAGCCATAAACAAACATACCTATGACCTACACCCAAAATAATCTTATGTTAGAAGATAAATTGAACTATGAGGAAGAGAGTAAAAATCTATTAGAGAAATTTGAGAAAGGACCAAGCATAAATTAAAATACATTACTGGGAATAAAATCAGAAATTCTTAAATAAAAAGAGGGGGAACTGTTAGGAAAGCATAAAACCTAAATGTGATTTATTCCCACCAGGATGTTTAAGCATTTTTACAGTAAGGTGTTAACAAAGGGCCATGTGGTGGAAGCTGCTCAGGTTGAGAGTGGGGGTGGGGGATAGGGGAATTGATAAGGGCCTGGTTATACCTGTTTGGGTTTTTTTAAACCTACCAATAAGATTAATAAGACAAATGTAAGGGAAAGATATAACTAGCTTAGGCGGCGTCCAGGAAAGACTGTGAACCGTGTAGTACTTAGCCAATGAGGAACCAGGGGTGGGACTTGCGCACAAGGAGATAAAATACTGGCGCCAAACTCCCCAGGTGTGACTGCCCATCAGACACCCGTCCTTGCAAGACCATCATTAAAGCCTCGCTCCGCTGTTCTCTCTGTCTCCGTGTCCACTTATTGAATTTGGAAGAGTGAGTGTGTTTCTCACGATTTCTAATTTTTCTTTTGCTTTAATTTCTTTTTTTTTGTCTTATTGTTTATCCATATCGTTTGTGTTCTCCTTTCTTCTGAAACCAAATTGTGAATTTGTAAAATCTGGCCCACTTTTTTGTTCACCAATTTCAGAGTCTAAACATATTCATTTTATATTTAACAAAATTTAATAAACAATGTTTCATGAGAAGGACATGATAATGGCCAAATTATAAGGGTATACTCAAAAAGAAAAAGATCAGTTACACTTCCTAGAAATTAACTATGTTTAACAAATATCAGTCTAACTTCTCAGAAATCTTATTACTCAAGTGCCTTTCTACCTTTATTTATATCCTTATAAGAATCTTGATAACAGTATTACCTGGTATAGAGTTTAGTATTAGAATCCCATTACTTCCAGTCGTGACGCAGGGTTGTCGGTCTTCAGCCTCCCGGATCCCCTTCTCAGCTGTCCCCATGCTAAGCACAAGACTGTTCTTTTTTCCTCCGCCTCATCGCAACACGCAAGGTCGGGACTACATTTCCCAGACGCCTCCAGGGTGAGCCCAGCCCAACCGGCGTCTCTGTGGCTCCGCACGAATTGTGCTGAAAAGCCGGGACAGCTGGCTGCCGCATGCCGGCGTTACTGACAGGACTACTCTTCCCCTCCTTTCTTGGGACTGGGGACTGAGTTCTCAGCCGGTACTTGAGCACCAGCTCGACCAGGAGAGTGGGGCGCCACCGGCTAAACATCCCAGACCTGGAAGGACTCCGAGTTCGTGTCGCGGCGTCTTCCTCAAGATTCAGCGCTCGCAGCGCAGCTCTCTGTGGAAAGAACTCTGGACGATCCATCTCCCGTTCTTTGACCTCCTAGAGGCCTCTGGACATTTCCCAGTTTGGGGCAGAAGGGTTAACTTCGGGGACTCTGGACAACCTTGTGGCCGACCGCCTCGCCCTTTCTGCGGTAGCTACATTTTCAGCATCCTTGACGGGCTACAACCTTTCCTTACCCCTCAGCGGCCACCTATTACTGCCTGAACCTGTCGCTTCGCCCAGGGCCTCGGAAGACGCTCAGGCGCAGCTGGGCACTCAGGACTGGGCTTCATTGAAGGTTTGGAACAAGTTGCGACTCCGGGCCGCGAAGGCTGCTTTCTGCCAGGCCCTACCTGGATTTTTCCTCCTGGGGACTACATTTCCCTGAGGGCTCCGCGGCTTATATGCCGTTTCCCACCGAGGTTGGACTGCCCGTGGTGAGTTGGCGGGGTCTGGAGGCTACGGGTACAGGCGTTCTGGGAGGCCTAGCACGCTGGTTGGGGGCGGATTCCATAAGACTGAGGGCGAGAACCCAGGAGAAGTGGACCGTGAGGGAGCCCTGGGCGGGGCTGGGGTCTGTACGGAGGCTCAGATATGGGTAGCTGTCGGTGGTGACAAGGTTGCATATCGCTCTTGAAAAATTAAGGACTTGGGGAGAGTGGGGTGTCGAGACCGCTTGACTTCATTTTGGGGAGCGAGGTGTCGGCCGCGCGCCTGCACCAGGTGGGTGTGGTTTCACGCTGGCTTGGGACCGGGCTGGTAGCGGCTGGAGTGTATCCCAGCTGTGTGTCCTCTGGCTTGGGCGGGAAGTCCATGCGTTACTCCCCGGACGTGAACCCCAGTCCACTTCCAATGTCGGGTGCCGGGGTGCCGGAGCCCGCGGGGCCGTGGCGGGTGCACTGTCTAAGCGGGAACTCTGTGTCTCTGTTGTGAGATCCCCATGCAGGGCTAGAGGTGGGAAGGTCTTTGTACTCTGTTGGTCGACGCTGGGTTGGGTTGCTGTGGAAGAATCCTGGGCGTGTCCTTCAGACCCCGACTGCGTTTAGAGCCTTTGTAATTCCCGTGTACTCTCTAGCCCAGCCAAGACTGACACAGCCGCCGCAATTCGCTCTGCAGCGCGGTGAACTGCAGTCTCCCTGGGGCCATTTCTGGTGTCCAGGGGATTTCTAGAGCTTAGGGCTTGTGAGCCCTTCCTACTTCCACCTCACTGTTCTTTAACTTTTGGCCGCTGGGGATCCAGGCTCATAGAGGTGCCCCTAGCCTAGAGGACCGGAGGCTGGGACTTTGACAGGTGGATCCACTTAGGTAGTGTCTTGGAGCCACAGATTTGGGTTCAGTGTAAGATACCGGACCTGAAAGAACCAAACGTCAGGCTGAGGAAGGAGGCCACAGTTTGGGAGTCTCTCCAAGTACTCCCATCTGGGCCCCTAAAGTCGCCTGCTGTTTGTGACGATGGGAGAGGGTGGTGGGATTGTAGGCTTCTTTGGCTTTGGGTTTCCTCTCTGCCTCGGGTGGGGAAGAGATTTGTTCTGACTTGGCCTTCTCAGGGCCCCAGGAAGGGGGACTATTGTCTCCTAGTTTCTTAACCCTTTTCTACCTTTTTAATTCTTTAAGAATTCGGAAGCTGAGTGGAGAGGAGTCACTGTGCATCAGATGTCATGGCAGAGGTAAGTTGTATGTGTCATTTTCTTCTTGGAAGGGGCCTCCTGGTTTTCAGGACACTATCCTATTTCAGTATTCTATCCAAAAGATTTGCAGAGGTGATTTGGAGAAATGGGAAGAGAAGAGAAACAACACTTATGCAGCAGTTTTCCTAAACCAGCCAGGAACCTAAATCAGGGCTGTGTGGTTTGCAAACATTGTTTTATCTGATCTAGAATTTCCATTGCCCTGGATTTTGTTCATTCCCTGAATAGTGGGGACAGAATGTGCCTCAGTGATCTGGCAAAGAAATTAAAGAACAGAGAGTAAGGTTACTCATTTCAGTTAAACTAATTTCTTTGTTGTCCCCATCCAGAGCCTGTTTCCAAATTTCTAACATATTGGAATGCCTGCATACCTTCTTCACCTCTAGATATTTTTTCCCCAAGATAGAAATAACCTAACTGCTTTATTTCTGATTATTAAGGCAATACAGAATTTTTGTGAAAATTTCAAAACTTGAGAAAATATTAAGAAAATTTATCACCCATGGTCCTACAATCTACAGATAGTCACTAATATTTTCAAATTATTTTGTCTGCATATGTGTGTGGGTATGTAATTTTGTTTTCAGAATGGGGTCATGTTACTTATAGAAGCAACTAATGTATTGAGTATTTATAGTTTATATATATACTTTTTATATAAATACATATAAATATAAAATACTTTAAAATAAAGATACAAGTATTCTTGTATCTACTTTATATATACTTGTGGTTTAGAGTTCTTTAGAGGTGTTATCTTGCTGAATCCACATAAAAACCCCGTGGGACAGGTATAACTATATTTCATTAATTCTGTGATGGCCTTTCCCCCCACCACATTTTAATTTCTCTAAAATCAGAACGGATTTTACAATTCCTAGACAGTCAAAGTTTCATTGATGGCATTTTATTTCTTTCCTGGTGTATAAAGTAATGGTGACGTTACAATCAGGGGCATCTCATAATTGGTGAAATATGATGTTATTCTAAATCCACAAATGAGGAAATAGATTCTGTTAAGTCACTTGCCTCAAAATTACACAGTTAATAAATGGTACCACTGGGATTTCTAATCACCTTCTGATTTCCTTTGCCCACTTCTCAAAGAGTGTTATTTTTATTTATTTTTATTAAGGTATCATTGATATACAGTCTTATGAAGGTTTCACATGAGCAACATTATACTTCCTACATTCACCCATATTATCAAGTCCCACCTCACACCCCGTTGCAGTCACTGTCCATCAGTGTAGTAAAATCCTATAAAGTCACTATTTGTCTTCTCTGTGTTATACTGCCTTCCCTGTGCCCCTCCTACATTATGTGTGCTAATCATAATGCCCCTTAATCCCATTCTCCCTCCCTTCCCACCCACCTTCCCCATCTCCTTCCCTTTAGTAACCACTAGTCCCTTCTTGAAGTCTGTGAGTCTGCTATTTTCTTCCTTCTCTTTTGCTTTGTTTTCACTCCACAAATGAGGGAAATCATTTGGTACTTCTCTTTCTCCTACTTGCTTACTTCACTGAGCATAATACCCTCTAGCTCCATGCATGTTGTTGCAAGTGGTAGGATTTGTTTTCTTCTTATGGGTGAATAGTATTCCATTGTGTATATGTACCACTTATTCTTTATCCATTCATCTACTGATGGACACTTAGGTTGCTTCCATTTCTTGGCTATTGTAAATAGTGCTGCGATAAACATAGGGGTGCATCTGTCTTTTTGAATCAGTGATCTTGTTTCCTTCAGGTAAATTCCTAGGAGTGGAATTCCTCGGTCAAATGGTGTTTCTAATTTTAGTTTTTTGAGGTACCTCCATACTGCTTTCCACAATGGTTGAACTAATTTGCAGTCCCACCAGCAGTGTAGGAGGGTTCCCTTTTCTTCACATCCTCGCCAACATTTGTTATTGTTTGTGTTTTGGATGTTGGCCATCCTCACTGGTGTGAGGTGATATCTCATTGTGGTTTTAATCTGCATTTCTCTGATGATTAGTGATGTGGAGCATCTTTTCATGTGCCTGTTGGCCATCTGAATTTCTTCTTTGGAGAAGTGTATATTCAGATCCTCTACCCATTTTTTAATTGTGTTACTTGCTTTTTGGGTGTTGAGGCATGTGAGTTCTTTATATATTTTGGATGTTAACCCCTTATTGGATATGTCATTTACAAATATATTTTCCTATACTGTAGGATGCCGTTTGGTTCTTCTGATGGTGTCCTTTGCTCTCCAGAACCTTTTCGCTTGATGTAGTCCTGTTTGTTCATTTTTGCTTTTGTTTCCCTTGACCAAGGAGATGTGTTCAGGAAAAATATTCAAAAGATTTTGCCTATAATTTCTTCTAAGAGTTTTATAGTTTCATGACTTACATTTAGGTCTTTGATCCATTTTGAGTTTACTTTTCTATATGGAGATAGACAATAATCCAGTTTCATTCTCTTACATATAGCTGTCCTTTTTTGCCAATACCAGTTGTTGAAGAGGCTGTCATTTCCTCATTGTGTATCCATGGCTCTTTTATCATATATTAATTGGCCACATATGTGTGGGTGTATATCTGGGCTCTCTGTTCTGTTCCATTGATCTATGGGTCTGTTCTTGTACCAGTACCAAATTGTTTTGATTACTCTGGCTTTGTAGTAGAGCTTGATATTGGGGAACATAATCCCCCCAGCTTTATTCTTCCTTCTCAGGATTGCTCTGGCTATTCGGGGTCTTTTGTGGTTCCATATGAATTTTAGAACTATTTGTTCTAGTTCATTGAAGAATGCTTTTGGTATTTTGGTAGGAATTGTATTGAATCTGTAGATTGCTTTAGGCAGGATTGCCATTTTGACAGTATTAATTCTTCCTATCCATGAGCACGGGATGTGTTTCCATTTATTGGTGTCTCCTTTA
Source organism: Smutsia gigantea (assembly GCA_032199065.1). Classification (NCBI taxonomy): domain Eukaryota; kingdom Metazoa; phylum Chordata; class Mammalia; order Pholidota; family Manidae; genus Smutsia; species Smutsia gigantea. The sequence continues at coordinate 26,050 of JAVSCE010022349.1, read as the reverse complement.
ATTTTTCACATGCATGTCTTGTAGTTTTTCAGGGTATAGGTCTTTCACCTCCTTGGTTAGGTTTATTTCTAGATATTTTATTCTTTTTGATGCAATTGTTAATGGAATTGTTTTGCTGATTATTCTTTCTGCTAGTTCATCATTAGTGTATAGGAATGCAACAGATTTCTGTGTATTAATTTTGTATCCTGCTACTTTGCCGAATTCAGTTATTAGTTCTAGTAGTTTTGGAGTGGATTCTTTAGGGTTTTTTTATGTACAGTTTAACTTCTTCCTTGCCAGTCTGGATGCCTTTTACTTCTTTGTGTTGTCTGATTGCTGTGGCTAGGACCTCCAGTACTATGTTGAATAAAAATGGTGAGAGTGGGCATCCTTCTCTTGTTCCTGATCTTAGAAGAAAGCTTTCAGCGTTTTGCTGTTAAGTGTGATGTTGGCTGTGGGTTTGTCATACATGGCCTTTATTAGGTTGAGGTACTTAACCTCTCTATGCATTTTGTTGAGAGTTTTTATCAGGAACAGATGTTGAATTTTGTCAAATGCTTTTTCAGCGTCTATTGAGATGATCATGTGATTTTTGTCCTACCTTTTGTTGGTGTGGTGTATGATGTTGATGGGTTTTCAGATATTGTACCATCCTTGCCTCCCTGGAATAAATCCCACTTTGTCATGATAGATTAACTTTTTGATGTATTTTTAAATTCAGTTTGCTGATATATTTTGTGGAGTATTTTTGCATCTATATTCATCAGGGATATTGGCCTGTGATTTTCTTTTTTGGGGATGTCATTGCCTGGTTTTGGTATTAGAGTGATGCTGGCCTCATAGAATGAGTTTGGAATTATTCCCTCCTCTTCTACTTTTTGGACAACTTTAAGGGGGTTGGGTATTAGATCTTCACTAAATGTTTGATAAAATTCAGCGGTGAAGCCATCTGGACTAGGGATTTAGTTCTTAGGTTGTTTTTTGGTTACCTATTCAATTTCATTGCTGGTAATTGGTCTGTTCAGATTTTCTATTTCTCCCTGGGTCAGCCTTGGAAGTTTGTATTTTTCTAGAAAGTCATCCATTTCTTCTAGGTTATCCAGTGTGTTAGCATGTGGTTTTTCATAGTATTCTCTAAGAATTCTTTGTATTTCTGTGGTGTCCATAAACTGATTCTGTTTATGTGTGTAAACTCTTTTTTTCTTGATAAGTCTAGCTAGTGATTTATCTACTTTATTTTCTTGAAGAACCAACTCCTGGTATCATTGATTCTTTTTTCTTTTATTCTCAATTTATTTATTTCTGCTCTGATCTTTATTATGAACCTCATTCTACTGACTTTGGGCCTCATTTGTTCTTTTTCTAGTTTCATTAATTGTGAGTTTAGACTGTTCATTTGGGATTGTTCTTCTTTCTTCACATGAGACTATATTGCAATATACTTTCCTCTTAGAACTGCCTTTGCTGTATCCCACAGGTTTTGGGCTCTTCAGTTGTTTTCATTTGTCTCCATGTATTGCTTGATCTCTGTTTTTATTTGGTCATTGATCCATTGATTATATAGGAGCATGTTAAGCCTCCATGTGTTTGTGGGATTATTTACGTTGCATAATTTAATTCTAGTTTCATACCTTTGTGGTCTGAGAAGCTGGTTGGTACAATTTCAGTCCTTCTGATTTTGCTGAGGCTCTTTTTGTGGCCTAGTATATGATGTATTCTTGAAAATGTTCCATGTGTACTTGAGAAGAATGTTTATTCTTGTGCTTTTGGGTGCAGTGGTCTGTAGGTGTCTGCCCGGTCCATGTGTTGTAATGTGTTGTTCAGTGCCTTTGTCTCCTTACTTATTTTCTGTCTGGTTGATCTGTCCTTTGGAGTGAGTAGTGTGTTGAAGTTGCCTAAAATGAATGCATTGCAATCTGATTCCCCTTTAAGTCTGTTAGTATCTGTTTCACATATTTAAGTGCTCCTATGTTGAGTGCATATATATTTATAATGGTTATATCCTCTTGTTGGACTGTCCCCTTTATCATTATGTAATATACTTCTTTGTCTCTTGTTACTTTCTTTTTTTTGAAATCTATTTTGTCTGAAACAAGTACTGCTACTCCTTTTTTCTCCCTATTATTTGCATGAAATATCTTTTTCCATTCCTTCACTTTTAGTCTGTGTATGTCTTTGGGTTTGAAGTAAGTCTCTTGTAGCAGCATATAGATGGGTCTTGTTTTTTTATCCATTCTGTAACTCTGTGTCTTTTGATTGGTGCATTCAGTCCATTTACATTTAGGGTGATTATTGATAGATGTGTACTTATTGCCATTGCAGGTTTTAGATTCGTGGTTACCAAAAGTTCAAGGGAAGCTTCTTTTCTATCCAACAGTCTAACTTAACTCACTTATTATGCTATTTCAAACACAATCTAAAGTTTCCTTTTTTCTCCCTTCTTTTTTGTCCTCCTCCATTCTTTATATATTAGGTGTCATATTCTGTACTCTTTGTCTATCCCTTAATTGACTTTGTGGGTAGTTGATTTAATTTTGCATTTGCTTAGTAATTAATTGGTCTAATTTCTTTATTGTGGTTTTATTTTCTCTGGTGACAGCTATTTAGCCTTAGGAGCACTTCATCTATAGCACTCACTATAACATACACTGTAAAGATGGTTTGTGGGAGGTAAATTCCCCCACCTTTTGCTTATCTGGAAATTGTTTAGTTGGTGCTTCAAATAAATGATAATCTTTCTGGGTAGAATATTCTTGGTTCAAGATCCTTCTGTTTCATTGCATTGAATATATTATGCCATTCCCTTCTGGCCTGTAAGGTTTCTGCTGAGATGTTGGATGATAGCCTCATGGTTGTTCCTTTGTATGTGATCTTTTTTCTCTCTCTGGCTGCTTTTAATGCTCTGTCCTTGTCCTTGATCTTTGCCATTTTAATTAGTATATGTCTTGGTCTTGTCTTCCTTGGGTCCCTTGTGTTGGGATATCTGTGCACTTCCATGGCCTAAGAGACTATTTCTTTCCCCAGATTGGGGAAGTTTTCATCAATTATTTCCTCAAAGAGACTTTCTATCCCTTTGTCTGTCTCTTCTTCTTCTGGTGTCCCTATGATGTGAATATTGTTCCATTTGGATTGGTTGCACAGTTCTCTTATTATTCTTTCATTCCTAGAGATCCTTTTTTCTCTCTGTGCCTCAGCTTCTTTGTTTTTCTGTTCTCTAATTTCTTTTTCATTTCCCTCTCCTCTACTTCATCTAATCTACTTTTAAATCTCTCCATTGTATGTGTCATTTCATATACTGTATTTTTCAAAATTTCCAATTCTTTCTTGAAGTCCTCCTTGAGATCTTGAATATTTTTTTGTAACTCCATTAGCATGTTTATGATTTTTATTTTGAAATCTTTATCATGAAGATTGGTGATTTCTGTTTCACTTAGCCCTTTTTCTGGTGTTTGAGTGTTTGTGGTTTATACAAGATTCTCTTGCCATTTCATATTTCTAATGATTACTATGGACTAATAACTTTGTGTAGGTGGCACCCTGTAGTGCTCAGAGCTCTATTCTCTGGAGCTGCTCAGCCCCCCAGAGTGATGGCAGAGGTTGCAGGCATGCCGCACTGTTGACTGCTGTGAGGAAAGAGCTCTTTTCTGCTTTCTGGCTGCAGTTCCTGCCTCCACTGCCAGGGATAGTGGGCCAAATGCACATGGAGAACCCTCTGCGATATGCCACTGCATGGCTGCCCTCCAGCTGGCCTGGCACTATGGGCAGGCTGCAGGTGAGCAGGACCAGTGCCTGCCGGAAGGAATGATCGGCAGGCTGCAAATCACAGTGGGGGGCCTTGGCACTGTGTTTCCAGCCAGGAAATGGAGTGCCTGAAGCTCCTGAAAGTTCCCAAACCTGCTGGGCTGTGTGGTTCTGGGAGGATATTTTCCACTTGTCCTTTCTCCTGAGCAGCAAGCTCTGTGTAATGCTTGCCCCTTTAGCACCCCTCTTGCTGTTGGGAAGTCTTTCAAAGTGCCCGCCTTTCTTTTGTTCCAGAGCAGCCTGTCATGGCTAACTATTCTCCACAAGCAACTAGAATCTCAGTCTCTCCAAGCAGTCTGCCTGTCTTTGCTTTCCAACCCCTCTAATCTCCAGAGGACCATGTAATGTGGGTTTGTGATCCCAGAACAGATCTCCAGGGGTGTGTGTTTATCAGTCCTCGGCTTCTACTCCCTTGCTGTTCTGTTTCTCTTCCTCCTGTGGATGAGCTGGAGTTGAGGGAGGGCTTGGGTCCCGCTGGATTGCAGCTTTGCTACTTTAACCTTTTCTGTGAGATTTTCCCGAGGTGTAGGCAGTCTGTAGCAGTCTTCAAGTGCTCTTTCAGAATTAGTTGGACTTGCTTTGTTTTTATTTTATATGTGGTTTTGGGAGGAGGTTTCTGCCTCACTTGTTATGCCACCATCTTTTTCTGCCCTGTGGTCTATTGGTTTGTTTTTAAACAATTTTATACGTTCAGCATATTTTCTCCTTGTCATTTAAGTTGTTTTAGAAATGTCTTTTCACAGTTAATATTTTTTGTGTTTGTTTTTAGATCAGAGTTTTAAAAAAATGTTTTTTTATGTCATGCTAGAAGGCCTTCCCTATTACAAAAATAGAAAAGTCACTCATATTTTCCTAAAGTCATTTTGTCTTTTGTTTTTTCAGCCAAACAATTTGGTCTTTAAGGCATCTAGCGTGAGATGTGACCAGAGAATGCTGGCTGTAAAATTCCTAATTTGGGGTGTGTGTTTAGATTTTTTCTGTGACTTTGGAGTAATCGATTTTAATGACTGACATAATACTAGTAGTATATTCAGGATTTTTTTCCTGAATGTTTCTATATGGTCCTTTTTTCTTCATTAATTCTGGCCAGTCAGTTATTGTGATTTAAAATTCATATATTTCGTTACTAAATGGGGTGGAGCCCCCTTTCATGCTTCCTCTGAAGTACCATTTCATGTCATTTCCTAATTTTTCTATTGAGTTTTATATTTCTAGTTTTTCACTCCCTTTAAGGCTTTGTAGGCCTGCCTTCAATATTTCGGACTGTCATCCTTTGTCAGTTATATTTGCTGTACATGCTTTCTCTCAATTTGTGGCTTGACATCTAAACTTTAAATGTTAACTCTGTTTTACTTTACTAATTATTTGTGTCTTCTTTAAGAAATCTCTCTTCTAAGAGGAAAGATATTCTCCCATGTTTTCTATGAATGATATTGTTTTGCCTTTTGTATTGAAGTCATTAATTCACTTGGGATTGATTTTTAGGACATGGTATATGGTGAGGGTGCAGTTTCACTTTTTCCATTTGGGTAACTAAAATCCCAGCATCGTTTATTGAAAAGACTATTGCAAAGCATTAAGCAAAACTGCACAGTCTGAGGAAACAGGCCCCCCAAAATGCCTCCATTTAAGACACTAGCTGCCAGTTTGAGGGTCCCCAGGGCCACCCTCATTTCAGACCAACTGGCTGTAATTTCAGGGGTTCCCGTGACCACCTTCACGTTCAGTAATTCACTACAAAGACTCACAGAACTCACTGAAAGCTGTTATATTCATGGTAACATTATTACAGGGAAAGGACACATTGAAATCTGTCAAGGGAAGAGATGTATAGGGTAGGATCTGGGAGGTTTTCAAACTTGAAGGTTACCCTAAAATGAGTTACTAATGAGTCCTCTCATTAGCATATGCTAATATGTGTCATCTTGGGGCCCACCATAAATAGCAAGGACACTCCTATCTCTTGGGAAATTCCATGTGTTTAGTTAGAGGTTACAGCCAAAAAAAGGGAATACCTCTCTTTGGAGGCCAAATTTCTTATATGCAGTCATCCTTTCCCCTTTGTACTTCAGTGGCAATTCTGTCATAGAATTTCCATATATATGTATTGGTCTGTTCTTTCTAATCCATTGGTCTGTTTGTCTTTCCCTACTGGTCTGTTTGTCTATGCCTGCACCAAAACACACTGTCTTCATTAAGACAGCTTTGTAATATTGTCTGATATTTTGTAAGTCATGTTCCTCTATGATAGTCTTGTTCTCTGGGAGTAGCTGTTTCCTGGCCTTTGGCTTCTCCATATGAATTTTAGAATTGGCTGATCAAGTTCCATAGAAATACAGTTGGGATTTTTCCTGCAGTGAATCTTTGATCAGTCTGGGAAGGTTGACAGAATTGAGTCTTCCTTTTCCTCTAAATAGTATAACGCTGCTTATTTAGGTTTTGTAGAATGTTTTTGAATAAAATTTTATGCTTAGTTTTTAAGTTTTTTATTAGTTTATAATTTTATTCCTAGATTTTTTTTGGTATCATTAATATACAACATGAGCAACATTGTGGTTACTAGATTCCTCCCATTATCAAGTCCCCACCACATACCTGATTACAGTCACTGTCCATCAGCGTAGTAAGATGCTATAGAATCACTACTTGTTTTCTCTGTGCTATACTGCCTTCCCTGTGCCCCCCCCCACATTATGTGTGCTAATCGTAATGCCCTTTTTATTCCTAGATAATTTTATACTTTGTGTTTTTTGTAAGTGGCATTCATTTTAAAACAATTTTCTCATTCTTTTTATGTACAGATATGCAGCTGATTTTAATTTATTTTTATATCCATTCAACATGCTGAGTTCTCATTTAGTCTAATATCTTGTAAATACTTTTGGATTTGGAGTCATCTAACTGGATAATCATGTCACTGATGAATGATGACACTTTTTTGTGTAAATAACTATTGCCTGTAAATATTGATGTTTTCCTTCTTTTTTCAACCTTTATTTAATTCTAATCATGTCCTACTACACGGGTTTCCCTTGGTAGGATGGGAAGAGATTTTAAGTGCAGCAATGCATTAATCATAATGTTTACTTCATGGTATGTTGTTTTTGCTGATCTGAGGAAGGCCATTATCATGTCATGATTATCTATTTGTTTCTTATCTTCCATTCCATTTACCACCATCACCAATAGGCAATCCTGTTAATGTGCATTTTTTATTAGTATGTATTCATGCAAAATATTTGTGTCTTGTGTTAAGGCCCAGTGTGGTGCGGTTTTCTGAACCCTCTCGATATGATTGAGAAGAATGTTATTTAAATTGGGTGCATTGTTCTATTTGTGATCATTAAATCAAGCTTGTTAATTTTGTTATTTTATTATTTAAATATTTTCTATTTTTACTGACTTTTTCTCTGTATTATCTATCAATTTTTTTGAATGATGTGTTCTCCCATAGAGATGAGGGTTTGTCTGTCATCATTATGTTCCTTTTATTTTATTCATGTATATATGTGTGTCTATATATAATAAGTATTTATTTTCCATTAGGTGTGTACACAAGTTATCTTTTAGCCTGCTACTTCCAGTCTTTCTGGATATTTATGTTTTGGATGTGTCTCTTTTAAACAGCATATAACTGGGTTTTTGTTTTTGACCAACCTTATCTGTTAATGAGAGCATTTAGTCCACTAATGGTTGTGTTGCCAGACAGCTGCCTCTGGGGAGGTCTCTTCCTGAGTACTAGGAGAAACATTAATCTGGATGGGAGAGGGTTCTTGACTCTGAATGAGAAAGAATTCTCTAACAGGTCCATGAGTATAGTTAAGGAAGGAATTCATTAAAGCAAGAGTAGTAGGGAATGGCAGCTGCCCAGCTGAGCAGAGGGAGATGCAGAGGGAAGGACTTTTTTTGAACTCCTTCTCAGCCTAGGGAAGATTCCCTTGCCAACTCCTGAAGCCAGGGTCACCTGGCATCCTGTGTCCACTTGGATCTGCATGGTGTGGGGACTATCCTCTACCACCCCAGGATCTGGGTGAGCCACAGAGCACAGGATGAAATGAGATTATGTTCTGACAACTTACCAAAGAAAGGAGATTTTCGGGCAGGCTACTGAGAGCAGATTGCACAGCTGCAGTTCTGTCCAGGTCACCCAGGTGAAGGGGAACTTGCAGGCCCAAATCTGAGCTCTCAGCAGCCCCTTCCTACTTATCAGGAGTAAAGCAGAGACAGAGTGAAGAATTGGAAATAGAATGAAATAGCAAAGACACAAAATGCAATAATTTGAGCAGTGAGAATGCTTTATTTAAAAGTATGCACTTAAAGGAAAGTGTGGGCATCCTCAGAGAGGAGGGGCACTGAAAGGCTCGGGATTCTGTCTTTTAAGGTTTTCAAGAATGGGGCAAAGGGCAGTGGTGCAGTGGGGTAGGAGTGTAGGCTTGACTTGTGGTCTCATGATATCTATCTCCAGTGATGGACACTATGTCCTCATCCACAGTTAGTCTTCCAGATAATTCTGTAAGATAAAATTAATAGAGGGAATTTATTTATTTTGTTTTTCTCCAAGACAGTGGTTTCCCTCAAGCAGCAGGGACATATCATTTAGGCCTACTTATCCTGCCCTAAGGTAGGCTGTTGGCTGATTACTAAAGAATATGTTAGGAATTTTACTTCTCAACTCTCTGGTTTTTAAAATAGAATCTTGGCCTTAAGATGGAGTCTCTCCTGTTCTTACTATACTATTTATATCTCAGCATTTTTCATCATTGGTAGGAAAGGTTAATCACGATGCTGGTCCTATGGCTCTGCCCTACCTCAGTTGTAATTACTGATGCAATTGAAAGTAGCAATATTGACCTAGTTTGTGCTTTTCATCCAACCTTTTTTGTATTTTTAGAAATTTCATTTCATTTTCTCTGTGAGTTTGAAAGTTATAAATTACTTTTATTTAGTGGTTACCTAAAAGTTTTTAGATACTTCCTTAACTTAGTAGTGCCTAAAACTAAAGAACACCTTTATGCTTTTGTTGAATAGTGTAAGGAACTATGTATTGCAACTGATCAAACCACTTGTGTTGTGGTCAGGTACCTTTCTTCCGTCATTTTTTTAACCCATAAAACATTTTTATTATATTTGAATGTTACATTATCCACATATTTACCACTTTATCCATTCATCATTCTTATATCTCAAACCCTCTACCTAGGATCACTTTCCTTCAGATGGAAGGAATGAATACTTTAATGAATTTCTGGCGTTTTTGTTTGTTTGTTTTTTTGAAAATGTCTGTATTTGCCCTCATTTGTGAAAGATAATTTTCTCCCATAGGAATGAGAATAGTCAGTCATCTGAATAGCCATCTATCGGATTGTTGTTCTTTTATAGACCATCTATCCTTAATCTCAGATTGCTTTAACATATTCTCCTTGTTTTTAATACTCTGCAGTTTGATATAATGTCTAAGATCTCTTTTTATTTTTTCTGTTGGAGACTCATTGGGCTTCTGAATAATGCTTTCTTTTACCAGTTCTGAAAATTTCTTAACCATTATTTATGCCTTCAATTTCTGCCTTTTCTCATTTCTTCTTTTTCCTTCCAGAACTCTAATTAGATATGGTAAACCTTCTCTCTTTATCTTCTTAACTTTCATGCTTTGTCACATTGTCTTTCTTGATAGCAGTCTGCTTTATCTCTTTTTATATTGTTCAGTCCAGTAATTTCCTTTTCAGAGATATCTATTCCATATTCCAGTATTATTTAATTTTAAGTATTACAGGTTTTTTTCTAAAAGTTCTTTTTTTATTTTAAATCTACCTGTCATTTTTGTGGAGTTTTTTCTTACCATCTTACCTCCTTAAAAAAAATGAACAAACATATAATATGCCTGTTTTATATTCTTTGCTATTATCTATCTATGTAATATATGAATCTTTGCAGGTGTGATATTTCCCCAAAATATTTTATTGTCGAAAATTTCAAATACAATGAAAAGTTGAAACAATTGCATGACTGATTTTCCTGACTTATTTTTTCCCTGACTCTTTAAACATGGAATTATGCCTTTGCCTATTTCATTTTTATTTTCTTATTTAGACAAAATTCGCATAACATACAGTTAATCATTGTGTATAGTAAAGATCAGTGGCATTTAGTGTACTCCATTCTCAAAGCTGAGCTGTTTTATTATTTTTGACAATGGGTCAATAGGTTATTTTCCTTAGAATTCTACTTTTGGATTCTTTCTTCCTTTTTTTTAAGTATAAAAATGTGCCTTTATAAATTACTTTGGGATAATGACTCTGTATTTAACATGTAAGTATGAAAGTGGATTTTTTAAAGTATTGTTGACATACAAGTTATATTAGTTTTAGGTGTACAAAGTATGATTCAACATTTATATACATTATGGAGTGAAAATCCACTATACATCTAGCTACCACCTGTTACTATAAAAAGTTGTTACATGTTATTAATTTTCCCAATGCTGCACATTGTACCCCCATATCTTATTTATCTTATAAGTGGAAGTTTCTACATTTTAATCCTGTTCCTCTATTTCACCCATCCCCCCACTCCCCATCCCTCTACCAGCCACCAAATTGTTCTATGTATCTATGAGTCTGTTTCTGTTTTGTTTTGTTTTTTAAATTCCACATTTAAGTGAAATCATACAGTATTTGTGTTTCTCTGTCTTATTTCACCTAAATATAACTTCTACATCCATCCATGTTGTTACAAATGGCAAGATTTTAATCTTTTTTATGGCTGAGTAATATTCCACTGTAGATATATACCACATCTTCTTTATCCATTCATCCATTGATGGACACTTAGGTTATTTCCATATCATAGTTCTCATAAATGATGTTGCAAGGAATATAGGGGAGCACATATCATTTTGAATTAGTGTTTTTGTTTTCTTTCGGTAAATATTCATATGTGGAATTGCTGGATTGTATGGTAACTCTATTTTTAATTTTTTTGAAGTTCCTACATACTGTTTTCCATAGTGACTGCACTATTTTGCATTCCCACCAACAGTGCACAAGAGTTCCCTTTTATTCATTTCCTCACCAGTGCTTGTTATTCCTTGCCTTGTTGATAATAACTATCCTGACAGGTTAGGATGGTAAGGTGGTATCTCATTGTGGTTTTGGTTTGCATTTCCCTGATTGGTGATGCTGAGCATCTTTTCATGTGTCTGTTAGTCACTGGTATGTTCTGTGTGTCTTCTTTGGAGAAATGTCTATCCAGGGCCTCTGCCCATTTAAAAATGTTATTGTTTTTTATATTGAGTTGGGTGTCTACCTCTGGATTCTTGAGGCGTGGTTGAAGGTTGTTGCTCTAGGGCAGGTCTGCGTTTGCTTCTGCCAAGGGCACTGCCAAACCAGAATCACCTTGAAATAGATTCATAGACGACAAGTTTTTAGATTCACCTCAGTAATGTGAATGTGAGCTGCAGACCTTTGGGAAGGCTGACTTCTGGTTAAAGTCAGGAAAACATTTTTAGGAAAAAATATTTTCTTTCCACCAACTACCAGGCTATTTTCCTTGCAGCCCTCAAGAATAGGAATGCTACTTTTATTTTTCCCCTACTCTGACACATGGTTCTCGAGGTCCCATGTCTTTGCAGTGCAGAACGAATTAAACTCCCATCTTGACCAGCTGTAGGCTAGGTGTCCTGTCCTTCTACATTTTAAGGTCATGAATGTCAGTGCTCATGGTCATCTGGGCTCAGTAGAGGTTCTCTGGCTAAATAAGCATAAGTGTTTCAGCATGTTTTGACTTAGTTTTAGCGTCTGAGGATTACTTTCCTTCTTTGCCAGCTCATCATTGCATTTTTTTTTTTTAATATAATTTATTTTATTATCATTAATTTACAATTACATGTGCAATATTACGATTATTAAACTACCCCTTCATCAGGTCCCCACCACGAACCCCATTACAGTCACTGTCCATCAGCGTAGTGAGATGCTATAGAATCACTACTTGTCTTCTCTGAGCTGTACTGCCCTCCCCGTGCCCCCCCAACATTACATTTGCTAATCGTAATGCCCCTTTTTCCCTCTTATCCCTCCCTTCCCGCCCATTTTCCCCAGTCCCTTTCCCTTTGGTAACTATTAGTCCGTTCTTGGGTTCTGTGAGTCTGCTGCTGTTTTGTTCCTTCAGTATTTTTTCTTTGTTCTTATACTCACATATGAGTGAAATCATTTGATACTTGTCTTTTCGGCTTGGCTTATTTCACTGAGCATAATACCCTCTAGCTCCATCCATGTTGTTGCAAATGGTAGGATTTGTTTTCTTCTTATGGCTGAATAATATTCCATTGTGTATATGTACCACCTCTTCTTTATCCATTCATCTACTGATGGACACTTAGGTTGCTTCCATTTCTTGGCTATTGTAAATAGTGCTGCGATAAACATAGGGGGTGCATCTGTCTTTTTCAAACTGGGCTGCTGTATTCTTAGGGTAAATTCCTAGGAGTGGAATTCCTGGGTCAAATGGTATTTCTATTTTGAGTTCTTTGAGGAACCTCCATACTACTTTCCACAATGGTTGAACTAATTTGCATTCCCACCAGCAGTGTAGGAGGGTTCCCTTTTCTCCACATCCTCGCCAACATTTGTTGTTGTTTGTGTTTTGATGTTGGCCATCCTCACTGGTGTGAGGTGATATCTCATTGTGGTTTTAATCTGCATTTCTCTGATGATTAGCGATGTGGAGCATCTTTTCATGTGCCTGTTGGCCATCTGAATTTCTTCTTTGGAGAAGTGTCTATTCACGTCCTCTGCCCACTTTTTAATTGGATTATTTGCTTTCTGTTTGTTAAGGTGCATGAGTTCTTTATATATTTTGGATGTCAACCCTTTATCAGATACGTTTTTTATGAATATATTCTCCCATACTGTAGGATGTCTTTTTGTTCTACTGATGGTGTCCTTTGCTGTACAGAAGCTTTGCAGCTTGATATAATCCCACTTGTTCATTTTTGCTTTTGTTTCCCTTGCCCGGGAGATATGTTCATGAAGAAGTCGCTCATGTTTATGTCCAAGAGATTTTTGCCTATGTTTTTTTCTAAGAGATTTATGGTTTCATGTCTTACATTCAAGTCTTTGATCCACCTTGAGTTTACCTTTGTGTATGGGGATAGACAGTAGTCCAGTTTCATTCTCTTACATGTAGCTGTCCAGTTTTTCCAACACCAGCTGCTGAAGAGGCTGTCATCTCCCATTGTATATCCAAGGCTCCTTTATCAAATATTAATTGACTGTATATGTTTGGGTTAATGTTTGGATTTTCTATTCTGTTCCACTGGTCTGTGGGTCTGTTTGTGTGCCAATACCATATTGTCTTGATTACTGTGGCTTTGTAGTAGAGCTTGAAGTCAGGGAGTGTAATTCCCCCTGTTTTATTCCTCCTTCTCAGGATTGCTTTGGCTATTCGGGGTCTTTTGTGGTTCCATATGAATTTAAGAATTATTTGTTCCAGTTCATTGAAGAAAGCTGTTGGTAGTTTCATAGGGATTGCATTGAATCTGTAGATTGCTTTAGGTAGTATAGCCATTTTGACAATATTTATTCTTCCTAGCCAAGAGCATGGGATGCATTTCCATTTGTTAGTGTCCTCTTTAATTTCTCTTAGGAGTGTCTTGTAGTTTTCAGAGTACAGGTCTTTCACTTCCTTCGTTAGGTTTATTCCTAGGTATTTTATTCTTTTTGATGCAATTGTGAATGGAATTGTTTTTCTGATTTCTCTTTCTGTTAGTTCATCATTAGTGTATAGGAAAGCAACAGATTTCTGTGTGTTAATTTTGTATCCTGCAACTTTGCTGAATTCAGATATTAGTTCTAGTAGTTTTGGAATGGAATCTTTAGGGTTTTTTATGTACAGTATCATGTCATCTGCAAATAGTGACAATTTGACTTCTTCTTTACCAATCTGGATGCCTTGTATGTCTTTGTTTTGTCTGATTGCTGTGGCTAGGACCTCCAGTACTATGTTGAATAACAGTGGAGAGAGTGGGCATCCCTGTCTTGTTCCCGATCTTAGATGAAAAGCTTTCAGCGTCTCGCCGTTAAGTATGATGTTAGCTGTGGGTTTGTCATATATAGCCTTTATGATGTTGAGGTACTTGCCGTCTATACCCATTTTGTTGAGAGTTTTAATCATGAATGGATGCTGAATTTTGTCAAATGCTTTTTCAGCATCTATGGAGATGATCATGTGGTTTTTGTTCTTCTTTTTGTTGATGTGGTGGATGATGTTGATGGATTTTCGAATGTTGTACCATCCTTGCATCCCTGGGATGAATCCCACTTGATCATGGTGCATGATCCTCTTGATGTATTTTTGAATTCGGTTTGCTAATATTTTGTTGAGTATTTTTGCATCTATGTTCATCAGGGATATTGGTCTGTAATTTTCTTTTTTGGTGAGGTTTTGGTATTAGAGTGATGCTGGCTTCATAGAATGAGTTTGGAAGTATTCCCTCCTCTTCTATTTTTTGGAAAACTTTAAGGAGAATGGTGTTATTTCTTCTCTATATGTCTGGTAGAATTCAGAGGTGAATCCATCAGGCCTGGGGGTTTTGTTCTTGGGTAGTTTTTTGATTACCAATTCGATTTCGTCGCTGGTGATTGGTCTGTTTAGTTTTTCTGTTTCTTGCTTGGTCAGTCTTGGAAGGTTGTATTTTTCTAAGAAGTTGTCCATTTCTTCTATGTTTTCCAGCTTGTTAGCATATAGATTCTCATAATATTCTCTTATGATTCTTTGTATTTCTGTGGGGTCCGTCGTGATTTTTCCTTTCTCATTTCTGATTGTGTTTATGTGTGTAGATTCTCTTTTTCTCTTAATGAGTCTGGCTAGGGGTTTATCTATTTTGTTTATTTTTTCAAAGAACCAGCTCTTGGTTTTATTGATTTTTTCTATTGTTTTATTCTTCTCAATTTTATTTATTTCTTCTCTAATCTTTATTATGTCCCTCCTTCTGGTGACTTTGGGCCTCATTTGTTCTTCTTTTTCCAATTTCAGTAATTGTGTCTTTAGACTATTCATTTGGGAATGTTCTTCCTTCTTTAAATAGGCCTGGATTGCAATATACTTTCCTCTTAGAACTGCCTTTGCTGCGTCCCACAGAAGTTGTGGCTTTGTGTTGTTGTTGTCATTAGTCTCCATATATTCTTTGATTTCTGTTTTGATTTGGTCGTTAACCCATTGATTAATTAGGAGAGTGTTGTTAAGTCTCCATGTATTTGTGAGCCTTTTTGATTTCTTTCTAAAATTTATTTCTAGTTTTATACCTTGGTGATCTGAGAAGTTGGTTGGTAGGATTTCAATATTTTTGAAATTACTGAGGTTCTTTTTGTGGCCTAGTATGTGGTCTATTCTGGAAAATGTTCCATGTGCACTTGAGAAGAATGTGTATCCTGTTGCTTTTGGGTGTAGAGTTCTGTAGATGTCTGTTAGGTCCATCTGTTCTAGTGTGTTGTTCAGTGCCTCTGTGTCTTTACTTATTTTCTGTCTGGTTGATCTGTCCTCTGGAGTGAGTGGTGTGTTGAAGTCTCCTAAGATGAATGCATTGCTGTCTATTTCCTCCTTTAATTCTGTTAGTATTTGTCTCACATATGCTGGCGCTCCTGTGTTGGGTGCATATATATTTATAATGGTTATATCTTCTTGTTGGACTGACCCCTTTATCATTATGTAATGTCCTTCTTTATCTTTTGCTACTTTCTTCGTTTTGAAGTCTATTTTGTCTGATACAAGTACTGCAACACCTGCTTTTTTCTTTGTTGTTTGCATGAAATATCTTTTTCCATCCCTTCACTTTTAGTCTGTGTATATCTTTGGATTTGAGGTGAGTCTCTTGTAGGCAGCATATAGATGGGTCTTGCTTTTTTATCCATTCTGTTACTCTGTGTCTTTTGATTGGTGCATTCAGTCCATTTACATTTAGGGTGATTATTGATAGATATGTACTTATTGCCATTGCTGGCTTTAGATTCGTGGTTACCAAGGGTTCAAGGGTTGCTTCTTTACTATCTAACAATCTAACTTAACTTTCTTGTTAAGTTATTGTAAACACAGTCTGATGTTTCTTTCTTTCTCTCCCTTCTTATTCCTCCTCCATTCTTTCTATAATAGGTGTTTTATTCTTTGCCTTTAGTTGGTATTTGGATGGTCTACTTTCTTTGCTATGATTTTTTTTCCCTCTGGTGACATCTTTTTAGCCTTAGGTGTGCTTCCATCTAGAGCAGTCCATTTAAGATATCCTGTAGTGGTGGCTTATGAGACGCAAATTCTCTTAACTTTCGTTTATCTGGAAATTGTTTAATCCCTCCATCATATTTAAATGATAATCGTGCTGGATACAATATTCTTGGTTCGAGTCCCTTCTGTTTCATAACGTTAAATATATCATGCCATTCTCTTCTGGCCTGTAAGGTTTCTGTTGAGAAGTCTGATGATAGTCTGATGGGTTTTCCTTTGTAGGTGATCTTTTTCTCTCTCTAGCTGCCTTTAATACCCTGTCTTTATCTTTGATCTGTGCCATCTTAATTATTATGTGTCTTGGTGTTGTCTTCCTTGGGTCCCTTGTGTTGGGAGATCTATGAGCTTCGGTGGACTGCGAGACTACTTCCTTCCCCAGCGAGGAAAAGTTTTCAGCAATTATTTCTTCAAAGACACTTTCTATCCCTTTTTCTCTCTCTTCTTCCTCTGGTACTCCTATAATGCGAATATTGTTCCGTTTGGATTGGTCACACAGTTCTCTTAGTATTCTTTCATTCCTAGAAATCCTTTTATCTCTCTCTGCCTCAGCTGCTCTGTACTCCTGTTCTGTTTTCTATTCCATTAACAGTCTCTCGCATCTCATCCATTCTGCTGTTAAGCCCATCGATCGCTTGTCTGATTTCTGTATTGTCTTTCCTCAGTTCCCTCACTTCCTCCCTCAGCTCTTGCACATTTCTCTGTAGGTCCATCAGCATGGTTATGACTTTTATTCTGAATTCTTTTTCAGGGAGGCTGTGCATTTCCATCCCTTCAGACTCCTTCTCTGGGGTTGTCTGGTTGATTTTGGTCTGAACCATATTCCTCTGTCTTTTCATGGCTGTATAATTTGGTCACTGATAGTTGCCACGTATGTCAGCTGGGCTCTTTAAGACTTTAAAAAGAGAAGAAAAAAAAAAGAGAAAAAAAAGAAAAAAGAAAGAAAAAAAGAAAAGAAAGAAAAGAAAAAACAAAAACAAAACAAAAAACAAAACAAAACAAAAAAATGCCCACCGGACGTAGATTCTGTGGGAATGCTCTAGGTGGCGCTATTGCCCCACTATTCCACAGCTGTGACTGTGCCGCTCCGCAGGGCCCTTTATCTCTCTGGCAGGGGTGGGAACGAATAGGAGGCTGTTGATCTCAGTGAGAAGTGTTAAGTATGGCTACGCTTCCTCAGTCGCCAGCTAAGGCGTCTGAAACTCCCCAGGACTCCCAGCCTGCTGGTCTGGGTGTGCTGGGGCTATCCGGCTCCTCCGCTGGGCTCCTGTCTCTTTAAGACCGCTGAGGAAAGCGCGCACTTTTTTTTTCCTTCCCGGAGCCGGCTGCAAGCCCCCTGGCGCGTTCCCCGCTCAGATCCTGCCCCTCTGTCTCTCCAATCTCCGCTGCACTGCGCAATGTGGGTCAGCGCTCCCCGCGCAGATCACCGGGGCTGGTTACTACTTCGCGGGGTGCACTTCCACTCCCTCCCGGCTCTGAATCCTCTCCTCCCGCCGGTGCGCTGGGGTGGGGGAGGGCTCGGGTCCCGCCGGGTCGCGGCTCCGGATCTTACCCGCCTCTTGGGGTGCCAAGTCCTCTCGGGTGTAGCTGCACGCTGTGCGCTTTCCTGTGTATTCTCGTCTCTCTTTTAGGAATAGATGTATTTTCTGTGTTTTCGTAGATAAATATAGTGTTGGGAGGAGATTTCTGCCGCCCTGCTCACACCGCCATCTTCCCGGAAGTCTCATCATTGCATTTTTAAATGTTCTAATATTCAGTACATTTTTTTTTTTCAGCTGCTGACTTGGTCAAAATAATCAGTCCCCCACAGAACTTGATGTTCTGTGATTGTCTCTATTTTCCTGTTTTTCATCCCTGATTCTGACCTTTTTAAGGGCATGTGCAGGGTCACAGTCATTGTGTCCTCAGTGCCCACACAGAGCCAGAGTCATGGGGGATTTTGATATTTTTGGATAAAGGAATTTTGTTTGCAGAACTCCATCTTTCCTCCCTTCCCTTCTACCTTTGATTTCCTTTCATAGAGTGCTGTCCTCTGCATTGACAAACAGAGCAGACCCAGCATTTTCTACTCCCCTAAGAACAGAGTCCAGCTCAGGGTTCTCTTAAAGAATTAGGATCCAGCTGCATCTGTAAAAGCCAGAAGTAGAAGCAATCAGCTGCAGAGTTGGAGAAATCTAGATTCAAAACCCAGGAATACGAGATTGGCTTAAGGATGGCTGTGTGAGAGGTGAGACAGAAACCTCCTCCCCAAGCCACATATACTATGAAAATACAACAAATAAAACTAATCCTGAAAGAGCAACAGGAAAGAGGCTGTGGCACACTGCCTACACCTGGGAAACACAGCAGACCTCCCAGAAGAGGGTAAAGTACCAAAGCCGTGATCCGGAGTGACCCAAGCCCTTCCCCCACTGCAGCTCACCAGAGGGAAGAAGAGAAATGGAGCAGGGAGGAGGTGGAGGCCTAGGACTGCTAAATACCAAGCCCTGGAGATTTCCTTTGGGAGCATGAACCTACATATTACATGGTGCTCTGGAGATTAGTGGGGTTGGAAAACTAAGGTGGGCAGAGTACTGAGATTCGAGCCACTTGTGGAAAACAGGTACCCACAACGAGCCACTCTGGGACAAAAGAAAGATGGGCACTCTGAAAGACTTCTTAACAGTGAGAGGATGCTAAAGGAACAAGGACTGCAAAGAGCTTGCTGCTAAGGAGAAAGGACAGTTGGACAAATTGTACCAGCATACTCAGCCCAGCACATTGGGAATTTTCAGGAGCTTCAGGTGCTCCATCACCCTGGCTGGCAACGCAGGTCAAAGGACCCCCAGTGCAATATACAGCCTGCCACTCCTTCCAGCTAGCACCAGCTGCCTCTGCCATTGCGCCAGGCCAGCCAGAGGGCAGCCTCACTTATGACAGCTACAATTTCAAAACATTGAGGCTCCTCCCTCCATGCTTTGCCCATTGGTCCTGGCTGTGGAGGCACACACTGCAGCTGGGAAACAGGAAAAAGCTCTTTCCTCCCAGCAGGCACCAGAACCGCCACCGGTGAACCCTGCCATCACTCCAGCAGTTGAACAGCTCCACAGAGTAGAGCTTCTGGGCACTAAAGGGCATGACCTACAAATATGAAACATTAAAGAACCTGGTTCAAACTAAAATCCCACAAGCAGCAGAAAGAGGGCCAAGGGAAACTAAACACACCAATCTTTCTGAAAGAAATTTCAAAATAAAAATCATAAACATGCTCACGGAGCTACAGAAAAATATTTAAGACCTCAGGGAGGAATTCAAGAATGAGATAGAAAAAAAAAAGAATGAGATAGAAACTTTGAAAAATATGGTATCCTAAATGAAACATACAATTGAGGGATTTAAAAGCAGAAGATGAAGTAAAGAAGACAGTAAGTGAAATATAACTTAGAAAACAAATATAAAGAAGCTAAGGCACAGAGAGAAAAAAGAATCTCTGGGAATGAAAGAATATTGAGAGAATTGTGTGACGAATCCAAATGGAACAATATTTGCATTATAGGGGTACCAGAAGAAGAGAGACAAAAAGGGATAGAAAGTGTCTTTGAGGAAGTAATTGATGAAAACCTCCCCAAACTGGGGATGGAGATATTCTCTAGACCATGGAGTTACACACATCTCCCAAGACAAGTGACCCAAGGAAGACAACACCGAGACATATAATAATTAAAATGTCAAAGGTCAACATTCAAGATGACGGTGTGAGAGATGAGACAGAGAACTCCTCCCAAAACCACAAATAGTACAAAAATACAGTTAATACAACTAACTATGAATATAGTTAATACAAATAACTAACAGAAAAGAAGGGTGAACCAGACTGCATACAGACCTCACAAACAGAGCAGAACTCATGAAACAGGGTAATGTAACAAAGCCTTGATCTGGCGAGAACCAAGCCCTTCCCCCACCCCCACTCACTGTCAAGAGGAACAGAAATGGAGCGGGGAGGGTGTGGAAGCCTGGGACTGCTGAACACCCAGCCCTGGAGTTCTGCTTTGCGACCAGAAACCTACATTATGTGGTGCTCTGGAAGTTTGGGAGTTGGGACAGGCGGAGTGCTTGGGGGACTGAGATTCCGGCCATTTGTGGAGGACGGGATCCACAACTGGCCGCTCTGGGACAAAGAAAAGGCAGGCAATATGAGAGGCTTCCCAGAGGCGAGGGAGCTGCTGAAGGGGCGAGTTTTGCATGGAGCTTGCTGCACAGGAAAAGGGAGAGCTGGACAAGGTTGTCTGGGCGCACTCTGCCCAGCAGGGAGGGAAATTTGAGGAGCTTCAGGCACTCCATCCCTCTGACTACCTACGTAGCTCCGAGGTCCCCCACTGACACGCGGCCTGCCGCGCCTTCCTCCTGGCCTGCTGGCACCTGCTAACCAACCGGCAGTCATTGTGCTGGTGTTAGGCCAGCCAGTGGGGGACATCGCCTACAACAGCTACAGACACCAAGCACACAGGCATACACATGTGTGCCTGGCCCACTGGCTCTGAATCTGTAGACAGGCACTGCAATTGGGAATCAGGAAACAGCTCTTTCCTCCCTCCATGCACCATCGCAGCTCCCCTACGATATCCAACCTCACACTAGGGGCTGAGCAGCTCCAGAGATTGGAGCTTCTGGGCACTAAAGGGCACCACAGAGACATATGAAGCATCAAAAGGACACGGTTCAGACCAAAATTTTACAACCCCCAGAAAAAGGGCCAAATGAAACTGAACTCACGAATCTTCCTGAAAGAGAATTCAAAATGAAAATCATAAACATGGTTATGGGGAGGTATAGAAAAATATTCAAGAACTCAACAATGAAATTAAGATAGAGATTCAATCATTAAGAAATTCCATATCTGAAATGAAACATACATTGGAGGGATTTAAAAACAGATTAGATGTAGTAGAAGAGACGATAACTGGAATAGAAATTAGAGAATAGGAATACAAAGAAACTGAGGCACAGAGAGAAAAAAGAATCCCTAAGAATAAAAGAATATCGAGAGAACTGTGTGACTAATTCAAACGGAACAATATCTGCATTGTAGGGGTACCAGAAGAAGAAGAGAGAGAGAAAAAGGGATAGAAAGTGTCATTGAGGAAGAAATTGCTGAAAACGTTCCCAGTCTGGGGAAGGAAATAGTCTCTCAAGCCATGGAGGTACACAGATCTCCCAACACAAGGGACCCAAGGAAGACAACATCAAGACATATAATAATTAAAATGGCAAAGATCAAGGATAAACACAGATTTTTAAAAGCAGCTAGAGAGAGGAAAAAGATCACATACAAAGGAAAACCCATCAGGCTATCATCAGATTTCTCAACAGAAACCTTACAGGCCAGAAGGGAGTGGCATGATATATTTAATGCAATGAAGCGCAAGGGCCCCAAACCAAGAATACTCTACCTGGCAAGGTTATCATTTAAATTTGAAGGAGGGATTAAACAATTTTCAAATAAGCAAAAGCTGAGAAAATTTACCTCCCACAAACCAACTCTGCAGTGCATTTTGGAGGGACTCCTACAGCTGGAAGTTTTCCAAGGCTAAATAGCTGTCACTCAAGGGATAGACAGAGTACAGAATATGATTCATAACATACAATGAATGGAGGAGGAAAAAAAAAGAACCTTTAGGTTATGTTTGTAATAGCATATGAAGTGAGTTAAATTAGACTATTAGATAGTAAGGGAATTACCCTTGAACCTTTGGTAGCCATGAATCTAAAGCCTGGAATGTCAATAAGTACATACCTATCGATAATCACCCTAAATGTAAATTGTATGAATGTGCCAATAAAAAGACATAGAGTTCACTGAATGGATAAAAAAAACAAGACCCATCTATATGTTGCCTACAAGAGACTCACTTCAAACCCAAAGACATAGACTGACTGAAAGTAAAGGGATGGAAAAATATATTTCATGCAACTAATAGGGAGAAAAAATCAGGAATTGCTGTACTTGTATTGGGTGAAATAGACTTCAAAACAAAGAAAGTCACAAGAGACAAAGAAGGACAATACATAATGATAAAGGTGTCAGTCCAACAAGAGGATTTAACTATTATAAATATCTATGCTCCCAAAAAAGGATCACCTACATATGTGAAACAAATACTAACAGAATTAAAGGGGGAAATAGAATGCAATGCATTCATTGTGGGAGTGGGAGACTTCAACACACCACTCACTCCAGAGGACAGATTAACCAGACAGAAAATAAGTAAAGAGACAGAGGCACTCAACAACGTATTAGAACACATGGACCTAACAGACATCTTCAGAACACTCCATCCAAAAACAACAGGACACATTCTTCTCAAGTGCACATGGAACATCTTCAAGGATAGATCATATGGTAGGCCACAAAAAGAGCCTCAGTAAATTTAAAAAGATTGAAGTTGTATCAACCAGCTTCTCAGATCACAAAGGTATGAAACTAGAAATAAATTACACAAACAAAATGAAAAAGCCCACAAACACATGGGGTCTTAATAACATGCTCCTAAATAATCAATGGAACAATAACGAAATAAAAACAGAGATCAAGTAATATATGGAAACAAAGAACAACAATAATTCAACACTGCAAAATCTGTGGGACGCAGCAAAGGCCGTTCTAAGAGGGTACTATATTGCAGTACATGCCTACCTCAGGAAAGAACAATCCCAAATGAATAGTCTAAACTCACAACTAAAGAAACTAGAAAGGGAAGACCAAATGAGGCCCAAAGTCATTAGAAGGAGGGACATAATAAAGATTAAAGCAGAAATTAATAAAATTGAGAATAAAACAATAGAAAGAATCAATGAAAGCAGGAGCTGGTTCTTGGAGAAAATAAAATAGATAAATCCATAGCCAGATTTATCAAGAAAAAAAGGGAGTCCACACACATAAATCAGAAATGAGAAAGGAAAAATCACTATGGAAACCACAGAAATACAAAGAATTATGAGAGAATACTATGAAAAGTTGTATGGTAACAAACTGGATGACCTAGAAGAAATGGACAACTTTCTAGAAAAATACAACCTTCCAAGACTGACCCAGGAAGAAACAGAAAATCTGAATAGACCAATTACCAGCAAAGAAATTGAATTGGTAATCAAAAACCTACCTAAGAACAAAACTCCATACCAGATGGTTTCACTGCTGAATTTTTTCGAACATTTAGTGAAGACTTTACACCCATCCTCCTTAAAGTTTTCCAATAACTAGAAGAGATGGCAATATTCCCAAACTCATTCTATGAGGTCGGCCTCACTCTAATAACAAAACCAGGCAAAGACACCACAAAAAAAGAAAATCACCGACCAATATCCCTGATGAACATAAATACAAAAATACTCAACAAAATATTAGCAAACTGAATTCAAAAATACATCAGAAAGATCATCGATTACAATCAAGTGGGAATTCAGCCGAGATGGATGCAAGGATCGTGCAACATCCAAAAATCCATCAACATCATCCACTACATCAACAAAAAGGACAAAAACCACATGATCATCTCCATAGTTGCTGAAAAAGCATTCGACAAAATTCAATGTCCATTCATGATAAAAACTCTCAACAAGTACCTCAACATAATAAAGGCCGTATATGACAAATCCACAGCCAACATCATACTCAACAGCGAGAAGCTGAAAGCTTTTCCTTTAAGATCAGTAACAAGACCAGGATGCCCACTCTCCCTACTTTTATTCAACATAGTTCTGGAGGTCCCAGCCACTGCAATCAGACAACACAAAGAAATAATAGGCATCCAGATTGGCAAGGAAGAAGTCAAACTGTCCATTTGCAGATGACATAATATTGTACATAAAAAACCCTAAAGAAACCATTTGAAAACTGCTAGAACTAATATCTGAATTCAGCACAGGTGCTGGATACAAAATTAATATACAGAAATTTGTTGCATTCCTATACACTAACGATGAATGTAGCTGGGGGAGGGGGGGACACAGGAAACGTAATATAACACAGACAAGACAAGTAATGATTCTATAGCATCTTACTATGCTGATGGATGGTGAGTGTAATGGGGTATGTGGTGGGGACTTGATAATAGGGGGAGTCTAGTAACCATAATGTTCAAATAATTATACATTAACAATACCAAAGAGAAAAAAGCTCAAGAATAAGGACAGAGTATAAAAGCAGCCAGATTGAGAAAAAACATCACATACAAAGGAAAACCTATCAGGCTGTCATCAGACCTCCAAGCAGAAACCTTACAAGCCAGAAGGTGGTGGCATGATATATATAATGCAGTGAAACAGAAGGGCCATGAAACAAGAACACACTACCTAGCCAGATTATCATTAAAAATTTTTTTTGATATGGTTAATCTACAATTACACGTGCAACATTATGGTTACTAAATTCCCCACTTCATCAAGTCCCCACCACATACCCCATTTAGTCACTGTCCATCAGCGTAGTGAGATGCTATAGAATCACTACTTGTCTTTTCTGAGTTGTAAAACCCTCCCCGTGCCCCCCCCCACACACATTATGTGTGCTAATCGTAATGCCCCTTTTCCCCTATATCCCTCCCGCCCAACACATCCTCTTGGTTCCTTTCCCTTTGGTAACTGTTAGTCCATTCCTGGGTTCTGTGAGTCTGCTGCTGTTTTTTTCTTTGTTCTTATACTCCAGACATGAGTGAAATTATTTGATAGTTGTATTTTTCTGCCTGGCTTATTTCACCGAGCATAATACCCTCTAGCTCCATCCATGTTGTTGTAAATATCTGGATTGCTTTCTTCATCTGGGTGAATAATATTCCATTGTGTATATGTACCACATCTTTATCCATTTATCTACTGACGGACACTTAGGTTGCTTCCATTTCCTGGCTATTGTAAATAGTGCTGTGATAAACATAGGGGTGCATATGTCTTTATCAAACTGGGCTGCTTCATTCTTAGGGTAAATTCCTAGGAGTGGGATTCCTGGGTCAAATGGTATTTCTGTTTTGAGTTTTTTGAGGAGCCTCCATAGTGCTTTCCACAAAGGTTGAACTAATTTGCATTCCCACCAGCAGTGTAGAGGAGGGTTCCCCTTTCTCCACATCCTTGCCAACATTTGTTGTTCTTTGTGTGTTGGATGTTGGTCATCCTTACTGGTGTGAGGTGATATCTGATTGTGGTTTTAATTTGCATTTCTCTGATGATTAGCGATGTGGAGTATCTTTTCAAGTACCATCGAATTTCTTCTTTGGAGAAGTGTCTATTCAGATCCTCTGCCCATTTTTTAATTGGATTATTTGCTTTTCGTTTCTTGAGTTGCATGAGTTCTTTACATATTTTGGATGTCAGCCCCTCATCGGATATGTCATTTATGAATATATTTTCCCATACTGTCGGATGTCTTTTTGTTCTACTGATGGTGTCCTTTGCTGTACAGAACTTTTTCAGCTTGATATAGTCCCACTTGTTCATTTTTCCTTTTATTTCCCTTGTCTGGGAGATATGTTCATGTAGAAGTTGCTCCTGTTTATGTCCAAGAGATTTTTGCACCGGTTTTTTTCTAAGTTTTATGGTTTCATGACTTACATTCATCTTTCATCCATTTTGAGTTTACTTTTGTGTATGGGGTTAGACAGTGATTTGGTTTCATTCTCTTACGTGTAGCTGTCCAGTTTTGCCAACACCAGCTGTTGAAGAGGCTGTAATTTCCCCTTTGTATGTCCTTGGCTCCTTTATCGTATCTTAATTGACCGTATATATTTGGGTTAATGTCTGGACTTTCTTTTCTGTTCCACTGGTCTGTGGGTCTTTTCTTGTGCCAGTACCAAATTGTCTTGTTTACTGTGGCTTTGTAGTAGAGCTTAAAGTCTGGTAGCATAATATCCCATTTTATTCTTTCTTCTCAGGATTGCTTTGGCTATTCGGGGTCTTTTGTGGTTCCATATGAATTTTAGAACTATTTGTTCCTGTTCATTGAAGAATGCTGTTGGTATTTTTTTTT